>JASFXZ010000012.1:6237775-6837775 GCA_032209605.1 Mactromeris polynyma
TGAGAAATAGAACAATGCATTCACTGACACAATGTATAACACGTTATAATATTTTTCAATTTTGAAAATTCCTTATCTAGAAATATCGTAAATGTAAATTTTCGTCGGTTGGTTACTAAAATAAATGGTTCAAAACCACAGGGGAATTGTGACTCACTGAATTATGTCAATCAAGAAAAAACACATTTTATTTCTCATCTCGTTCGCTTCCGTTCAAAATTGAAACAAAGAGCACAGGAACCAACTCTTAAAGCAAAGAACGACTCTGGAGAAATACTAGCAAATTCCGCGAAATGACGTCACTGAAAATAACGCTCACACGCTATATAAAGCTTCGTCTGGCAGTCGCTCAATATTGGTAAGATCGGTGTACTGGAAGAGTGTGGTTATTTCACTTTAAGATCATCCTTTCGATTCAAGTGAAATGAATTGTTGATAATATTCTGTGAATTTTATGAAGCGATAATTTTTAGTAAAACTATTTTCTCAGTTGAAAAAAAATATTTTTGTGATAAATATCGGTACTACGATTTTCAAGGTAAGATCATTTGTATTATATGTCTTTACGTTTATATACTATGTCAATTTGATTTTTTTCACACAAAGATTGCAATTTAACTAACTCCAACGACCGAATTTTACGCCGTATATATTGAAATTATTGCCGATTTATATGCGTCTAGCAGCACTCGGGGAATCATCTTAGCTTAAAATAATTTTGTTTTACGGGAAATTTGTGAAAGCATTTTTACCAAATTGTTAAAACCAACAAGAAGACAAAAATCGTCTCAAATGCACGTTCATGTCTCAGAAATAAGATAATAAAGGAACGTCGTCTGCCGAATGCATCAATGTACCATTATTTGGCCGAGTTTTAAAGGAAAGTGTGTTTGATTCGCACAAGACGCACCATGTGCAATATTGTATTCTCCAATAAATATCACATCGCTTTCTGTTTTTTACAATTTTGTTATTTTCTGGCAAGCGACAATATGCTTGTTACGCTTGACAATATGTTGTATGAAATAGCTGATAATGATAATCTAAAAAGTGAAACGACAAGCGTTAAACGTTTTACTATTTGGACCGTCAACGACTTGTAATACGTTGTACTATAAATGTAAACGTAAGCATTGTGCACTTACAAATAGTTGAAAGCATATCAAAATCACGTCATTAAAACCAATATAATAACCACGTGAAATAAATTAATCTGTTTTTAGATATGTTGAGTTATCCAGATTTTATTTGCAAATTACTGATTTTCTGTGCATTGTACGGCTTTTCTGTTTAAGTTAATTAAAGATCTGTGGAAATAAGAACTTTTGGAAACAGACAAACACATACACGTACGTATTGTCGACAATCAACATGACTGTTTGTATAGTCTCTACACTATAACAATGCCCGCAAAATAATTTCCATTTTCACAAAGACACGCATCGGAAGGACAGACGGCTGTTCGCCTTGTGACTGAGCTCGAACCACGTATCAAATAAACAATCAGTAATAATATTTTCATCGATATTTTCAGATTGTGATAAATCATGATGTTCAGTGAAGAAATAATGATCAAATTATTCACCGTCGTTATAACGGCAATGTTAAATGTTCCTTCCACCGTTGGAAATAAGGTAAGAAATATTGATGTACAATTATGTGTGAAACAAAAATATAGCAGTAGTATTTTTTATCTACGTACAAGTTGATATACGTAAGAGCGATAAATAATTTGTTTCCATTCTCTGAAATATATAATTCAAACATAAGTCATAATTACATCGTTTATGCTATGTTCAAATTTCAGACAATAACGTGTAATGACGATTTTTTACACGGCACATTTTGTACTTATGCACGCTTGTGTGCGATACTTTCAGTTTCTTATCCTAAGTATTACCTTAAATAGATTTTATACCAGAATTAGCAGTTGTTTCTAGTTTCTTATCATGTGTACAAGAGTATGTTTTGTGTAATATATGTTTTATGTCTCTTATAACTCTAATTTAGAGTGGCTTTGTATATTGTTAGTTGTTTTCATTATGTGCATATGAGTGTTATTTATACAAAGAAGAGACGTTAATAAACAAACATATATTTGTATCAGCAGTATACCCGTGTGACTTTAATCCGACAAGTCGGGAATTATGTATCTGTATTTAACTATCTTTTTACCTGTCGGGACTGGTTTAATGCGGTCGCTGGTCGCGTTAAAGAAGAGTCGTTTAATAGATACTATTTATATAGTAAATGGAAGTGGTCGTTTAATAAACAAGTCGCTTAATACAGGTGGTCGCTCGAGCAATGTCTACTGTATATTTATTTATTAAATTCTCATTAAAATACATTATACATAACTACAACATTACATGGTAAAAATGTCTATCATTACTCAAATTGGGCCATAAGAGACTATACATTAACAAATGCAGATACTATCTAACCATTGAAATAATGACATGTCTCTTAAAAACATAATATTATGTCATACAATTTGATATATATTGCACATACCGACTATCATCACATAAAAAACCAAGGAGCAGTCGTTAATCTTTATTGTAAAAAACTGCATTTCAAAACAGGAACTAATGCACAATTAAAAAACTACTTAAGAAATCAATTATCATCCCGGTCAGACCGTAAATGAACTGATTAACAACTGCTTCTTGTATGAAAATAAAACTTATCACACATTAACTATAAAATAATTCGGACATTTTTTACATAGGTAAATTTTTCTACTATTTAAAGTTTTGGCACAAATTCTAATGACTATTTGATTGGTAAGTACAAATTAAAAATTTTCTTCATCAGTATATATAAGATCATAATGTTGAACATAACGCCCCTATCAAACCATACAGGTATGATGTGAACGTTCAACCGTGCAAGGAGACAATTCAATTCACAACCACGCACTTTATCACGCAGACGCTGTAAACTGAACGAGGTGTCTAAATATTTGATTATTTTGGTAAAACATTGAAGGAAGCGCTATTCAAATTCAGACAGACAGAATTATTTCTGATTTGTAAACGCGACCTGTTGAATCTCTGTAATACAAAGATTGCAAACACAGCAGCTTCATCTGATGAAGGAATGTTAAATCTGGTCCAGTTGTCATTCAGTAAAGTACGAGTTTGTTGTTCTAAAAATCAAATATTTCTGTATAGCGGCCCTCGTAAATTGATTAAATTGGCAAAATAGCAGTTTATCATAATTTATAAATATTCTAAGTCCTGTTAAATCGTCATTCGCAGACAACTTCAGATATTTTAGTATTTTACTTTATTGTCTATCATTAATAAAATTAAAAGTTGGTGTTCTATGTGACAAAAAGACAGACGTTATTTCATTTCAAGGAATAACCCAGACAGTATTTCACGGTAAAATTGAAACATTAAATATACAGTCACATTTGAAGGCAATGCCGACTTTGATAGGAATACCGTTCATTCTGCAGCCGATTTTCTAAACAAATGAAATATTTTCCAATAAGACGTGAAATTCGCCGCTGGTTTCTTGCAGAAAATGGGATACAGCCGACATTTTAGATTCGAATTTCCATTCATTATAACAGCGGTTTATAAATTCGTTTATTTATTACTGGTTTCGATTTCTACTTAATTGCATAAAACTTTTACAATTTGGCAAAAGACAGAAAGATATATGGATTTTAAAGGCATATTTGGCTAAAAACGCATTTACGTGTCTAGTTGTTACGTGTTTTATCCTTGCTGGATAACTTGCTACATAATTAAGCGTGATACGCCTCATCCCAGCCGCCACATCACATCCGCCACATCCCAGCCAACACATCCCAGTCGACACATCACAGTCGACATATCCCAGTCGACACACCCCAGTCGACATATCCCAGCCACCACATCCCAGCCGCCACATCCCAGCCGTGCCATCACAGCCGCGCCATCACAGTCGCCACATCACAGTCGACACATCCCAGCCACCACATCCAAGCCGCCACATCCCTGCCGCCACATCACAGTCGACACATCCCAGCCGCCACATCCCAGCCGCGCCATCACAGCCGCGCCATCACAGCCCCCACATCCCAGTCGACACACCCCAGTCGCCACATCCCAGTCGCCACATCACAGTCGACACATCCCAGCCACCACATCCAAGCCGCCACATCCCTGCCGCCACATCACAGTCGACACATCACAGTCGACACATCACAGTCGACACATCCCAGCCACCACATCCAAGCCGCCACATCCCTGCCGCCACATCACAGTTGACACATCCCAGTCGACACATCCCAGTCGACACATCCCAGCCACCACATCCAAGCCGCCACATCCCTGCCGCCACATCACAGTCGACACATCCCAGTCGACACATCCCAGCCACCACATCCAAGCCGCCACATCCCTGCCGCCACATCACAGCCGACACATCCCAGTCGACACATCACAGTTGACACATCCCAGCCACCACATCCAAGCCGCCACATCCCTGCCGCCACATCACAGTCGACACATCACAGTCGACACATCCCAGCCGACACCAGCACGGCTTTCGACCAGAAACATACACAGACACACTCACCGAAAATTGATCGAAATACTCAATTACTGAAGTTGATAGTTGAATATGGTGAACATTAACGATTTCCGCTTGACATTACTATCCCATAAACTCGTCTGCATGAACAATGAACTTATATTTTTAGCCAATATGATTTACTCTGTACTAAGACATCACACAAAACGCTTTTACCACATACATATTCAAAAATAGCTTTGTGAATGCCAAATCGGTACAATGCGAATGATTTTATGATGACATAAATAATGTAGCCGCATAAAAAGTACATTTATGGTAATGGTCATTCATGATGTTGGTATACTAGACATGCTGTAAATGACAAAGTATAGCTACTGACAAATATAAAGTCATACTTCTATACAGAGCGAGAAAAAAATGGGAACTATTTACGATTTGAGTAAGCCTCGGATTCACATTGTATGCTACCTATATATTTGTGTTGTTTGATAAAGATGATCTAAATATTTCGATCAAAGAAATTTACAATTTCTATGCTAAAATAATTCAACTGTCTATGAACAGATTTTAACATAATACAACATTCCAGTCGAATTGCCGAAAAAAATGTCAAAATCTTCTCACGACACACGTATTTCCATCTGTCTATGTATAAGTCGTGTTTTATAGGTTAACAAGTTCTTTTTAAACGAATTTGAAGTATACATTATTAGATATTATCTACTTAACGCTCGTAAGATACAGATGCATTTGACTCGCACGTGCTCAGCATGCTTGATGCGTGTTCTTGCATCATTCTGAATCGTTTATTGCATCAGTAGACAAAAGACAATTTATATATAGAGGTACACTTTTAGTGAACTGTGTTTTATATGGGTTGTCCGTATGCATGACTAGTTTTGCTTATTTAAGTTAAGAATCGCATTCATCCGAAAAACATTCTAAGTCATATAAATTATACTCAGCCTGAATGGCTTCTATAGAAAATGACAACAACAAATGGCTATCTATTCCAACCCTATTGTCCACAGTGAAGTAAGGTCTAAATCGAATATCGTCTCTTGACATAAGTTGCATTGATTTCAGTGCTCATTACCGAGTGACAAGTGTTACTATCATTCTGCGATAGACAATTAATTTTGTTCGCTCGGGAGCAATAATTGCCAAGATGATTTCATTCTTCTGAGCTCGGATATATATACAACTTGTGACTGCATTTCATCCTTAGACGTTAATTGTAAACCAATCCCTTCGATAATAATAATCAGGCACACGAGAGATATACAGATGTGCTTATAGCCCGGCCGACTGTACATCAAGCTGTTTTCACCGAGTATGAATAAAGTCATTAGCCGTATCGGTTCCGATATTTTAGAACGAAATAACGGATGCCGTACCAACGACGCTGTTCGCATTTCAAATGAACTTATAACAACAGGTTATTAAATGTGTCTTTCTTATCAGTATTTAATCGCCGCATTTGGATAACTATAAATCAGTATGCAGCAGACGTTATAAGGAAGTTTTAAGTTGGTAAATCGAAGCAGACAGGGCATTATCGTAAACCATTCAGATATCCTTCCACTTACTAACCTACTTGGCTATCAGCCAACTTTTAAAATCGTGGTGAGATCTGATCCACAGTGCTAAAATTACAGCTTTGTACAAAAAGAGGCGGAGATTCAAATAATATGTGCAGAAAAAAGAACAATAAATTCAAATTCAAAAATATATCAGTTGCGCTACTGAAAAACCTAGGTGAAATATAGTTCTGATCAACTTGAACAGCATGAATATTTACGCACTCTGAAGTCGCTTCACTTAATATGACAGCCGTTTTGAAGGCTTGCGATTTATTCGTTAATCATTATTCATTATCGTGTGAATAATTGTTTTAACAAACCATTTGATATAGTCTCAAACTGCTTTATTTTATTAAAATTGTGTTTAAATTAAGAATTCTAGTGATATTAAAAATAGTAAATGCAATACAATTAGTTTATTGCATTAAAACATAACATGTTTCATAGCAACATAAATGGACATGAAAAGACATGATAAATGATAAAAAAGAAATCATGTACGTGACTTAATCAAGTAGCAGAGGAGACAGAAGTCGCTAAGTACAAGATTTCGCAGGCTGAACGATTGTCAGTTTTTAGAGCGATGATCGAGGGACGTCATGCATAAGGCGAAATGAGTCTATCTGCGTATAAATAGATTTCAGTTGCCTTTTTCGCTTCCGTCCCTCTACTTGTTTTCCATAATAAATCATTGAGCACTTGTGAGTTTTATTTATAAAATTGTCATTGCTTGTGTTTGCACTTTTATACTCGTCTAGACTATGACAAAAACACAATATCTCCTACAACGGCATTCCCAACTCCTCAATCAGAATCACTTTTTCTTTTCAATGTTTCTGATTAGAATTTAAAGAGCACTCATGTTTCATATTTCATAATTGTAATTACTCTGATTGGTGGCCGTTCAGTTTTCAAAATGAATAAAACCGATACCGTATCAAATTGTAACGACTGCTACAGGGAAATTACCCGGTCATAAAGCTGTACTGTTGTATCACGAGTGGTCACGTACAGTTGTTATAAAGTAGTCCCGTATCTCTACAATAAGTGCTCTATCCAATCATGTTTACATAATAAATCGGTTATCTGCATGTAAATATTTGCTACACAGAGCACTTGTTGTTAAATGGAGGTTACATTCCATTATATCTGTGGATATCGCGGTATTAAAGATATCTCACTACATGGTATAACTAAATTCAAGGTGTTTTAATTGTATTCGTTTTGTTTGGGTAGTGCATTAGAATTTTCTTTCATAAATTGTGATTACAATAATCTTAGTGCGAAAAGGTGACAGCTAGATGTGAGAACAGTCTCCCTGCTCAAACCTCAGTTACATTCTCCCTGCTCAAACCTCAGTTACATTCTCCCTGCTCAAACCTCAGTTACAGTCTCCCTGCTCAAACCTCAGTTACATTCTCCCTGCTCAAACCTCAGTTACATTCTCCCTTCTCAAACCTCAGTAACATTCTCCCTGCTAAAACCTCAGTTACATTCTCCCTGCTCAAACCTCAGTTACATTCTCCCTTCTCAAACCTCAGTTACATTCTCCCTGCTCAAACCTCAGTTACATTCTCCCTGCTCAAACCTCAGTTACATTCTCCCTTCTCAAACCTCAGTTACATTCTCCCTGCTCAAACCTCAGTTACATTCTCCCTGCTCAAACCTCAGTTACATTCTCCCTGCTCAAACCTCAGTTACATTCTCCCTGCTCAAACCTTAGTTACATTCTCCCTGCTCAAACATCAGTTACATTCTCCCTGCTAAAACCTCAGTTACATTCTCCCTGCTCAAACCTCAGTTACATTCTCCCTACTCAAACCTCAGTTACATTCTCCCTGCTCAAACCTCAGTTACATTCTCCCTGCTCAAACATCAGTTACATTCTCCCTGCTCAAACCTCAGTTACATTCTCCCTGCTCAAACCTCAGTTACATTCTCCCTGCTCATACATCAGTTACATTCTCCCTGCTCAAACCTCAGTTACATTCTCCCTGCTCAAACCTCAGTTACATTCTCCCTGCTCAAATCTCAGTTACATTCTCCCTGCTCAAACATCAGTTACATTCTCCCTGCTAAAACCTCAGTTACAGTCTCCCTGCTCAAACCTCAGTTACATTCTCCCTGCTCAAACCTCAGCTACATTCTCCCTGCTCAAACCTCAGTTACATTCTCCCTGCTAAAACCTCAGTTACATTCTCCCTGCTCAAACCTCAGTTACATTCTCCCTTCTCAAACCTCAGTTACATTCTCCCTGCTCAAACCTCAGTTACATTCTCCCTGCTTAAACATCAGTTACATTCTCCCTGCTCAAACCTCAGTTACATTCTCCCTGCTCAAACCTCAGTTACATTCTCCCTGCTCAAACCTCAGTTACATTCTCCCTGCTCAAACCTCAGTTACATTCTCCCAAAAGCAACCTGACAGGATAATTTGTAATTTTTATTACTACTGATTATAGCAAGAAATATCTTTAAACAAGATGGTCGGCGCAACTTGAAGTATGCAAATTTGTTGCAATCTGAAAGTTAAATTTGTTGTACAACATAAAAAAATGCCTAAATGTTACGACTGCCGGTAATTCAATTACATGTACGCTATACCACAGAAACTCCGAGACCTGTAAGGGGAGATCACTGCGTAGTGTGATTAGTTATAGATACAGTATAGTTTGTTTCAATATAGTTCATCAATACTACTTAATGCATAAGTCGTGAACTCAAACATTCATGTTAATAAACTTGTTATATAGCGATGTATCTGTTTAAAACGATATAAATGATCGCTACTGGTACATTACACCAAGAAAGTCGTCTTAATTCCAACACCGGACAATTCCCCGTGGTGATGACTAATTAGTCTGGTCCTCAGCGTACTCTGAACATCAATAATGAAATGGTAAGGGCAGGTTAATGACTAACAACACTACTTACTGGATAAATCATAAAATACACTATACACAATGTCAACCATTCTGCGTCAATGTTACAAATATGTTTCAGTTGAAGAGAAATTGCCTTTGTGTTTAACGTAAGATTTGATTGGTTTATAAAACACTGATATGCAAATAGCAAAACCATGTTAGTACGGCTGCGCCGAAAAAGATGGTCGGCGCAATTTGAAGTTTAAGATTTGTTGTGCGAAATTAAAAAAATGCCGCGATGTTACGCTTGCTGGTCCCTTCAATACCCAACATGGATTTCGGTAAATTCACCAACATTCAGTGGATTTCGGTAATTAACGTAACCTTTATCGAGAGTGTTAACCAATCCGCGTCAAGGTTACAAACGTTGTTCGGTTGAAGAGAAATTGCCTAGCCAAACCATGTTAGTACGGCTGCGCCGAAACAATATGCTTGCACAAATAAGGAAGTTAACCTTAAAGATAAACTACTATTAAGATAGCGTGAACTATTGCACCTCAGACGGCCTAGATACGAAGTCATTAGAAATACAGAAATAATGTTATGATTACCATGTGAGTGTAACATCTGATTATTATGTATGAACAAATATGGCCTTAGTCACGCGAGGCTACCGAAATTCGGTCGTCAAAACACGACGCATTATTATCCGCTCGTATCCAGCTCGTTAATCCGCTAAAGAATTTCATTTCAATGGTAAACGATTTAGATTGTCCCTCAAAGTAGGCGGTATGTGCTTAGCCTTTAAATCTTCTGACTCTTTAATAATAATTCATCCGTCCGTATGAATATAAACTTTAATCGCTGTTAATAAATCTCTTTCATAATTAAATCGTAATTTGGACGCCAGATCGGAAGACTTTGGCATGAAATCGTAAAACGCAATTCCATTAAGTCACCAAGACGAGAATAGTTCTAATATTTTAAATAATAGGATGTTTGACATTTTTGAGAGGATTTGTCTATATTTACATATTATGTTAACAGTTACCCGAAAAGGATCACCGGAAACACTTCACTAAATAATTAAGTTTAAAACATCACTGGTTGCTCTTCATTTAATTTAACAGGTCGGCCTAGGAAACTCTCAAAATAAATAGAAATTTCACACTGAACACACAGTTACATATAGCTTCACATAAGATACAGTATACCTCCTAAACCTGAAATATTGACTAAAATCGGTGATTAAATTGTACGTGTCATGGTTTGAAGTAAGCTCGGTGAATACCTGTGTATTCACACTCATAGCCTTTAATGATGCAATAATTAGTATAGTTGATTTAGCCTTTAGTCATATATGAAAATTACACATTGTTTCTGAAAATGTTAGTCTCTCATGATCCTCACGTGGCAAATGTATACACTGGTTTTAACGGGTCATACCAATGACGGGATCAACTATACTCGGGTCATTTAAGGATAGGTCGTGCTAGCGGAATATAATCAGATGGGCGTATTCACGTGGCAGGTAGCAGTATAATTGACACGGCTTTTAAAGGGAACTCGAGGGGTCAGATTACAATTCCGATTAGAATGCACCGATTAGCTCCGTCTTTGATTTATAAATTTTAACTTTTTCAATTTAGTCAATGGGATTGTTAACACTATGGGGTTATCTCAACCGCGATAAAAAGATTACTCAGGGTTGGGTCCTGGTTTCTATATCATTTTGATTATTCCATTGAGGAAGAATGTGTGAATGTCCCCAGTGACCAGAAAGCAATAGTTCCACAATAAAGCTGTATAAAAAACCCGTCCGATTATACTCTATTATTTGATTATGAGGTGTCAATATTTGCTGTTCACATATTTAGGATACGGTCAATCTGGAATGTCGAACCAGTGCATGTCAATATTGTCATAGCAGCCACTTGTAAATATCAAGTCAATGTATTGACATATGGTGTGATAGTTATGTTAGTTAATAGGTCAAAAACAGGGGACATTCGCATCGCATAACTGAGACAATGATAATCTTTAAGTGTTTCTCTGGATCACATGTGGCCGGTGAGTAGCCATGACATTTTTTTTCAATGCGGGTTTTAAATGTCATGGCTACTCACCGGCCACCTGTGCTCTGGATGTGATATTTTTGGTGATATTGTACAATTATACATCGACCAGGTGACACTAGCCTAGAAATGCAGCACAATAGGGTTACATACAATTATATTTTACACTTTCTAAATTCACTTGAAGACGGACGGACGTGTAGATGAATGTTAATATCAGGAAAGACGGCCTCTATCATATAGAAATTAAACATTAATCGCAAGCTTAAATATGCATGTGCGAGCAAATGAAGGTCTAGCCAGGTTGAAAATGAATCATGTCTATTTTTAAACATGACTACATGTACCAACATTTTCCACACCCAGATCGATCTAAAGATGTTAATTACCATAACGTTGACGTATTAATAGAATTTTATTTCGACCAATCCCTTTCTTTTCACCACAATCGCACATTCATCAAAATTTGTCAATTTCAACGGACATTTTTATTTATATGTAGTAGTATTTATTTCAGAACCAGCGTATTTTAATGACATGACATTTTTTATGGGCGTTCACACACATTCTAGCGAATTAACTGAATTCCAAAAAAAACACACTCAAATTGCATTCAATACATTAATGTAGTAATATGTAACTGAAGCACACACGCTTTTCACAAACAAATCGTTCCATGCATGTAAGAATAAAATATTGACAAGCGATGTACAACAAATTCTTTTTTTAAATTTTAATAATATATTAAGCGTTAATATCTGGCTCATCTGAACATTTTAAAGACAAAGAACTAATAGGCATCACCCAGTATTGTTGTTACATAGTCTAAAACTTCATTAATAAGAACCATTGCCATGTATAACCGTTTAAAACAATTTTTTTTAATCGTATTACTAACAGACAAATCTAGTAAAAAACACCGTTTCAAACTTTGTTTAAAAATATCCATTTTTTTATTTTTATGATAATACAAACGTTTTTTTTGGACAAATACAGAGAAAAACATTATTCATGTATTCTTTGATAATGCATATTTATTGAAGTTTTTAACTGGATAAAGTATATTTTGTATGTTTGTTTAGGTAAACAAATGAACAAAAACTGAGCATAATATATCTTTATCTCACATTGTCATTGATATAAATCGCGCTTATTGCGTCATAAACATGAAAGAGGGAAATATCGAAATATTCAAAACGCATTCAATTTCAAATATAAGCTATGCTTGAATACTTAATTAACAATCAAACTTAAAATACATTTGTGTCTATTTGCAGGGCCTTTTGATGCGAGATCTCGAAAGACCGACAGGTAAGACTAACATTTTACACAAATGATATTTATACAGCACGAGCACAAGTCTTCAATCATTTCTCTCACCTTAACTTCATACAAAACTGAGTCACTGGGTTATATGAAATGCTTCAACGACTTTTATCAATGAAATATTTGTCTGAGTGTGTGACCTGTCCCACAATTCAGGTATGTAGATATTCATACGCGGAGAAAATGAGATCCGTGTATCGCCGCAGGCATGCGCAACACCGCACCTTTTTTAATAGAGTAGAGTACGTGAATAACGTGATAACACAAATGATTATGATATTCCGCGAAAAAATAGTGCAGGTGGGAGAAGGCGCCATAATTCTGGAGATGACGCAAATTAATCGTATGAAAGAGCTCAGCCAATGAAATTCTCGCATGGTAGTTTTGATCCGCCCATGTACGTAACTAGGTCAAAATTCAACGTTATGAACCAATGAAAAAATGCTGATGTAATACGACCATACTACAGCTATACAACTTGTTACTATATAGTGAGACGTTTAAGAAAAACTAATTCTATAAACTAAAGACGATAGGCGACGGTGTAACTAAGCAATAACTTATTAGATCATAAAATCGAATCAAACCTTTTGGAAGGAGAATATTAATTTATTATTTTTGGATTGTAAGATAAATAAATGCGGATATTCATCACGTTTTACACCATTCTAACCTCATTTGCAGTGGCAAAGAGGGGAGGACATAGAGTTGTATTTAAAGGCGAAGAATTCAATAAAGAAACTTACGCAACGAGACACGAGGATATTGTTCTAGAATGCGAAGCTGGCGGCAGTCCATCTCCCACCATACATTGGTTGAAAGATGGGGAGCGAATACAACAGGTAAGCCTCGCCACTTCTTTCAGTTTTTATAGAATTTTAAACATTAATTACGCATTACTTTCCAATGCGCATATAAATTTTACTATTTAATCACAGTTAAAACTGGAATATAATCTACAGTTATTTAAACCAAACGCTATTATTACATGTAATTCTTAAGTTGACAATTTTAAAATTGCTTACTTTTGTAATTAGAGCAAATAAATGTATCCGTTTATACGGAAGTTGCGTACATTACATTGTATGAGTGATACGTGTATACTGGATAAATACGTCTTGTTTAAATCCAAAATGGAATATATACTCTATTCTGTTCTTTTCTTTAACTTATAAAACAAACAAAAAATCATATCAAATTGAGTCTTTATAATCATATCACCGTGAGTCTTTATAATCATATCACATTGAGTCTTTATAATAAATTATCAACTTGCAGGGTTTATCACGTGACTATAAGGACGATGAAGCAACGTTTGAGGAAAAACTTGGCGGTGAAGGCAAAACCCGCATGCTCCGTTTAGGCAAAGTTAAGTCAAAACTGTTTTTAGACTGTGCCTCTGATCGGGATGAAGGTGTATACACTTGTGTGGCAGAAACGCCATATGATAGAATAACACAGTCTACAGAATTGAAGATGGGTAAGTGTTTACTATTCAAAAAGTCTAGTTTTAAAAGAACCAATGCGAAAGATTTGTTTCAGACAATAAGTTCGCAAAATATTAAATTACTATTTTATAAGTTACGAAACTATGAAAGTGTCAGAATTGCTCAAGTTTGTCTTTCAAAATTGTGCCGTAGAGAAATACTGTGCCCCTCACATTAAATTAACACTGACCGATTTGTGTTACATTAATTAAACAATTGTATTTGAATACAAATTAGAGTTTAATATGTCTTTAACATTATTAATTATAATCAATTGTATCATTTTTCTGTTTCAGGAAATAGCTTATCTCAAATGTCTAGATCAAACTGCTTAACCAAGAAAGCATTTAGAGGTAAGAAAAATACTTGTTTTTTGTATTTAGAATATCGATAGCTAATTTTCTGACAAAGTCGTCCTTATTAATGAACGAGTTTTAATAGATCGTGATCAAGGTATTGTACGCAAATTCCTTCGGGGCAATGAATGTCAAAATCGCCAGCGGATCATGTATAAACACTCATGACTGTCACATGATGTCATTAGTCATGATATAATAAGGTCATAATTACGCACACTTGTAATGAATGCGTACAAAAGCGTATGTCATGTCTAAATGATGGTTCTATGTAGGTCTGCGAATGACGCCATTTTTGAAGATTTTTATAATTATATATCGTCATTTTTCCAGGAGAACCTGCCAGAATTCACTTATGGACTTCAGTAAGATTAGAATTCCAAGGTGCCCCTGTACAATTATTCTGTAGAGCGGACGGATACCCCGCACCTGTCTGTCATTGGAAGTTTACTGAAGGCGGTTCACCTATTGTTGATGACGACAAATATAGAAATCTACCAAACGGCGACCTCTTGATTAACAAAATTAACTGGGACAACATGGGGAATTATTACTGTGTATGTGAAAACGAGGCTGGAGTAGACGAAATATATACATTCTTATACCCGGTAAGTAGTTTTTTTGTTTGCTAGAAAGTGTCTATACACTTAACCAATTAAAATGATACAACTAGAACTAATTAATAATCATATAACATAAGAATCTAAAAACAATAAATTCAAATGTTTATTTTATTAAACCAATTACTAATATTTACTTATATCTATATATATTCATTTACAAACTTTTAAAAACTGTACTGAATCGATTGTAAGCAAATATATGTCCAAATTTAAACTTCATTTCACTATATTTATTGTTCTTGCTTTGTTCTTTCAGACTTCACCATGAAGATACAGTGGTGTAGCCGTGCACTAACAACTACGCACGGTCCGTTTCCTGCCTCATACTGGGGACGAAACTCCATCAAATGCCTTAACATTAACATCCAAATAAATGTTGCGATTGGATGCGATGGGAAAAGATATGTGTTGTGTTCAAACGAGGAAATTGAATCTCAAAACTTGTTGACCACGTCATCGCTTTCTGTTGTTGATGTTGTACTTCTGTGGTATTACGTCATCATTATTTGCGTATACGTTACTATGGTGCTGTTATGTGAATTGTGCCAGTGAAAACTCGTAGACTCAAATTTCTACGTGTGATTAAAGACTATAAACTATTTTTCAAGCTGAAAACTTTGTTCTTTTGGCTTCGCAATTAATGTGTTCATTTTTCTACCATAACATACTAAACATTATGTTCATTTTTAAAGTTCATCTTGTCGAACACTTTACATTACGCAGTGTTGTTATGAACACCATTTTAACATTGAAAAAAAATTACAAGTCAGAACTTACTCCGACATGGACCCGATTCAAATATTTTAAAATTATTGTGAAAATTTTCAGAAAATGTGTTGTAATTTATTGTTTTTTTCTGTCTTTTGAGAGCAGATGTGTTTTTATTTATTTTTTGTGTCTATGTCTATATTTATGTATAACAACTAGCATAATTTACAATATTTTGAAATCATCTCTCTAAGGAAAATCCATATATGTCATGTATCTTCATTCATGTTTCACTATTTATTTTTCAATATTTATTTCATTTTTCATGTCAGTATTTTTCATTGTTCATGATATTGTTTTTTGTTTGACTACGTAATATACTGGTCTAGACGAAATATCTTGCTTCAAGATTGACGTTATTGTTAAAGGCAAATGAGAACACGAGAAAAACAGAAATTTATACAAGTCTTTGTTTTCTGTTCGAACAACATTTCTTATTCAGTCGGTATTCACACCAAACCTTAAGCTGCAATCCGAAATGTATACAAGTCGTAATATCGCGGGAAATAGGCTACCTTTTCCACGTCTTGAAATGACTCAACTTGCACGTTCCGGTGCAGAGTCAGAGACGTCACGTTATGTACGCATCAGGACTAGTGTTATGGGGTGTGGGGCACGTCACGTTATGTACGCATCAGGACTAGTGTTATGGGGTGTGGGGCACGTCACGTTATGTACGCATCAGGACTAGTGTTATGGGGTGTGGGGCACGTCACGTTATGTACGCATCAGGACTAGTGTTATGGGGTGTGGGGCAGAATCATATCATTTCAAGATGTGGAATAAAGTCGTTCTAAATAGTGCACGCATTGAAATGATTAATCTGACACAAAACGATTTGGTCAGTAATTTAGAACACAAACTGAAACTTGGGGGATAAATCAATGTAAAACACTCGAAGTTCTTGATTCAGAGACAAAAGTGGAGTCATTATCATGTCTCTGTAGAAGTTCTGGATTCAGAGACAAAAGTGGAGTCATTATCATGTCTCTGTAGAAGTTAATTCGTACTGACTGACCCCTTGTTAATGTGTCAACAAATATTCAGCCGAAAAGAAGAAAATGAATAGTAATTACATCACAAAATAAAAATATGAAACAAGAAAATGTTCATAGAATAACACATACACACTTAGCACACATACACACTTAGCACACTTAGCACACATACACACTTAGCACACATACACACTTAGCACACTTAGCACACATACACACTTAGCACACATACACACTTAGCACACTTAGAACACATACACACTTAGCACACATACACACTTAGCACACTTACACACTTAGCACACATACACACTTAGCACACATACACACTTAGCACACATACACACTTAGCACACTTAGCACACATACACACTTAGCACACTTACACACTTAGCACACATACACACTTAGCACACTTAGCACACATACACACTTAGCACACATACACACTTAGCACACATACACACTTAGCACACTTAGCACACATACACACTTAGCACACATACACACTTAGCACACTTAGCACACATACACACTTAGCACACATACACACTTAGCACACTTAGAACGGCAATCACAATATTGAGCAACAATTCAATGATACAAACCAATTGTAAAATTCACGAATACACAATGATCTTCAACTGTTGAAAGCCAGGTTTGCAATCAATACTTCGAAGTCAATTTGAAATTTACCAAACCATGGCACTAATACAATATGAGGACATTCCCAATGAAATGTTTATACCTATTCCAATATTTGAGGTTGATGTCTGGGACGCTGATACATCAGTACGCTGGGAACACGATTTGAGAGAATATGTCAATTAAGACTGTATGGAGTTTAATGGATTTATTGGTGAATATGGAGCCAGTTCTCCATCCAGACTAAACAAACCGAGGCCCAAACATTCACGGTCACAACACTATAAAATGCTCAGCCAAACATTCACGGTCACAACACTATAAAATGCTCAGCCAAACATTCACGGTCACAACACTATGAAATGCTCAGCCAAACATTCACGGTCACAACACTAAAATGCTCAGCCAAACATTCACGGTCACAACACTATCAAATGTTCAGCCAAACATTCACGGATACAACACTATCAAATGTTCAGCCAAACATTAACGGTTACAACACTATAAAATGCTCAGCCAAACATTCACGGTCACAACACTAAAATGCTCAGCCAAACATTCACGGTCACAACACTATCAAATGTTCAGCCAAACATTCACGGATACAACACTATCAAATGTTCAGCCAAACATTAACGGTTACAACACTATCAAATGTTCAGCCAAACATTCACGGATACAACACTATCAAATGTTCAGCCAAACATTAACGGTTACAACACTATAAAATGCTCAGCCAAAATGCTTCGACAGTAGAACAGTAGAATAGTATCAGCGATAATACAATGTTATTAAAATTTAGATATTTCATCAATCTCGCATGATTTTAGAACGAGGAGTCAAAATTCAGTGGAATAGTCGTATATAGGACGATTGTTACTGAGTCATTGCAACTTAAAATCACACAGTATGGTAAGGTAACATTCGCCACTCTTTTCGTGCACTAACTTCGTACCAGTAGAGTGGACACATGATAAATATACATACCTGCATATTGAGAATACGAATATTCATGAGTGCCACGTTAATTATGTCCGACTATACTTCACAAAAGTTTGAAGCAAATAATATTTGCTTTATGCGTATTTGAGTTCATAGGCTGAACTCGCTAGTGTCAAAACCAAACAATAGTGCATGCAACTAAAGAAAAGCAACACGTTCGATTACTTTAAATCGTTGTCCAAGTTCTCTGAATCACTGATGCTTAGAGCCATTAATGTCAGCTCAACCGTGATGAAACATTTGTTGATCTTTGAATCACTATTGAGTTCGCTTCAAGTGAAAAACAGCACTGGTATTTTGTTAAAAGGAATGAGGATGTACCAAATGAGTTCTGACGCATGACCTCCGGGGTAGGTGGACGGCATCTTACCAACACTAACTCGCCATATATATATATATATTTATTTCGGTAGTTGTGTATACAGGTACATGGATAATTAATACATGCAATAATATTTAAAAAAATAATTATAACATAATATCCATGCCATACACACCAACACCTAGGATAGCACAAAAAAGAGTAAACTCTTATTTCCATTGTGGTCCTACGTGTTGATGGCATGACATAGAGAGGCATAAACATCTAATTAAATCACATCACAGAACAAAAAAATAAATATATCACAAAATGCCACATACCCAATAACATTATCACAATATTAATAATATAACATACCCTATGTAATCCTCAGCAAAGAGGATTTGTCATACAGTTCTAGCGAACTCAGTGAAACATTTAAACAACAACTTGAATTGATAGGGACACATATTGTATCACAGTTAGTTCCCGAGACTTCTCGAAAATGATAACAAACGTCTACGTGAATGGAGGCTAACTTGGACCAAGATGAGCAATACAGCCTCAGAAATTGTGTTCGAATCAGCGGTTTCTCTGGAAACATAGATAAAATACCGACTTAATTGTCCTAAAATGACTAAGGCTATTGGCGCACATATCTCAATCAACGAAATCGACCGATCTCATCGAGTCAGAAAAGTGAAACCGCTACTCCTGACAAATCCAACCCAAAGCCACGTGACGTAATCGTCAAGTTTGACAGTTATAAATCTCGCCAAACCGGCCGCAACCAGTCGTGACTGGACGTGTGGGACATAAAGCCCAGTACGGAGCATGTTCGGACCCGACAAGGGTCCATTACGACTTTCTCAACTGCCGCACGAGGCCCGTGCAAGTCCGTACGGAACCCATAGGACAAAAAAGATCTGCAAATCCGTAGGAAACACGTACCGACACACACATTTAGAACTCTCAGCCACGGTCTATACGTCATCCCTACGAGTCCAAACATCTTCGAAAATCACGCGAGCCCACACGACATGCTGTGCTATGACCAACGGGTTCTCAGGACTTTTGTCCTAACGAGGTCCCGTAAACTGCCCGAGAGTTTCAGGTGACCGCGGCCTATCAAGCGTCCATGGTCCCCTACCGATTACTGGAGTCATCCCGCTAGCAACAATCACTGTCAAAGGGTGCAACTGAATCGGATGTTGGGGATTAACATCGTCTGCTTCATGTATTCATCTTCTTTATAACATAACAAATGGAATTCAAAGAAGCACTTTATAAATGATTCAGAAGTTCAATCGATTGACTTAACCGGATGACGCAATGTTTTTAATAGAGACGCAATAGAACAATCATACCATACCTGAATCAGAAGATACATAATCTTACCATACCCGTCAGACCACGTGACCGAGGCTTGCATCGGACGATATATAAGTTGGTTAATAATAAATAACTCCTATAACAAGGTACATTTGTGTCTACTGTCAACTGTTCAAATGAGTATCAAATATAAGATCAGAAAAAACATCGATATCGAAATTGACATCATATTCAATGTAACATGGTATAAATGATTTATGGCAATCGGCATAATTGCTCACATTAGAACGGGTAAACCCCTTTAAATGTCAATGTTCGCCAAGCGGAGCGGGCAATTACTAGAACGGAGACATATTTCCTTCTTTAGCATATTGTATTGTTGGGTGTTTTCCGTGTGGGTTAGTTGCTAATAGTTTATGGATTTTGAAATATGGGATTTGTTATAGCAATATTACTGTGCTGTCGTCCAGTTCCCAAATTCAATTTAGGTTTACTTAGTTTAGTTTATACACCCGGGTACCGTTTTACTGACATACTTACGCTTGCGTAAGTCAAACATTTTAGTAAGTTGTTGCATACGTACACACTTTCTACGTAAATGTCTTTCACTAATATTTGCGTACGTAGGTATTTGCGTAAGTTCGAGCGTAAAGTTACGTTAGAAATTACCGACCGTAAATCTCTACGTTTTGCGTAAAAATGGCCGATCGTATGAACGCTCGAAGAGACAGCTACTTAAAAGCACTGGGACAACGTAACAGAACACTGAATAGTATTCAGTAAGATATGCCGGCAGATATGCGTGCCCGCTAAAATGCTATTTCTTAAAACATCATGGGTGATAAAGTTTGCTATTTCAGGTCTGATGACTACGATGCGAATTTTTACCCAACAGGGGCTGGTCATAAGAGGTTCGACCTGAACTATGATAGTACTGTAGTGGTGTGGCGCATGATGAGGTGATAGAATCCGCCTTTACACCAGCAGGGCGTTTTACCAACTGTACTAACCAGTTGGCTGTATCACCCCACACCGCAGCTCTCCTCCCACTTACGTTACTACACTTCAGGTACCTTCATATTAATGCAGGTGGATGTGCACTAAGTGTGGGACTCGACCCCACCCCCCAACTCTCGCAAGGTTCTCTACCGTTTTGTCACACTCCATTACACATTTTAAGTCCATGTACAATTCCACATACACTCTATTCTTATTCCATCTTCAAATTACCTTTTGATTGTCAGAAGTTTTACTTTGTGACTGATTATAACTTTGATTGACTATTGTATCAGTCAGTATGTATATTTTTTCAGAAATGCCAGACAATTTATGTAATATGAAGTAGATTGAGTTGATTAAAAGTTCATAACTAATGTTGATTAATTTGAAATATTAATATCATTTTAGTTACGAACGTTACGAAAGCCTATAACCATTCGTAGCATTTTCGTGAAACTTACGAATTCGTAGCGTCTGTATGCGTACGAAAATATTGATAAAACGCTCTTGCGATCGTAAGAAAGTCGTAAGAAAATCTTACGAAAATTTCGTGGAAGAACGTTGATAAAACGGGCCCATTAAACCTCGTACAGATAGGAGCCATCCTATCTCAGCGATGATGAAGGTAGGTGACGCTAAATTGTACAGTTTACGCATTCCTAATCTGGACAAGCTTGGAATTAGAGATAATACTTGACTAGTTTTAACAGATTACAGCTCGATAATGTAAACACATTCGGATAGAAACTGCCTTAACTGGATAAAATGAACGCTTTTTCTTTATCCGAATAACAAAGCGACGGGCATAATCTTCCGTCTATCACATCATATCTATCTTGTACGCTCTTCTCAGAGCCATCACATCTAAGTCAATATGACGAGGTCTAAGTCAGTATAACGGGGACTAAGTCAGTATGACGAGGTCTAAGTCAGTATGACGAGGTCTAAGTCAATATGACGGGGTCTAAGTCAGTATGACGGGATCTAAGTCAGTATGACGGGGTCTTAGTCAGTATGACGAGGTCTAAGTCAGTATGAAGGGGTATACGTCAGTATGACTGGGTCTAATTCAGTATGACTGGGTCTTAGTCAGTATGACGGGGTATAAGTCAGTATGACGGGGTCTAAGTCAGTATGACGAGGTCTAATTCAGTATGACAGGGTCTAAGTCAGTATGACGGGGTCTAAGTCAGTATGACGGGGTCTAAGTCAGTATGACGGGGTATAAGTCAGTATGACAGGGTCTAATTCAGTATGACTGGGTCTAAGTCAGTATGACGGGGTCTAAGTCAGTATGACGGGGTCTAAGTCAGTATGACGAGGTCTAATTCAGTATGACAGGGTCTAAGTCAGTATGACGGGGTCTAAGTCAGTATGACGGGGTCTAAGTCAGTATGACGGGGACTAAGTCAGTATGACGGGGTCTAAGTCAGTATGACGAGGACTTAGTCAGTATGACGAGGTCTAAGTCAGTAAGACGGGGTCTAAGTCAGTTTGACGGGGTCTAAGTCAGTATGACGGGGACTAAGTCAGTATGACGAGGTATAATTCAGTATGACGGGGTATAAGTCAGTATGACGAGGTCTAAGTCAGTATGACGGGGTCTAAGTCAGTTTGACGGGGTCTTAGTCGGTATGACGGGGTCTAAGTTGGTTTGACGAGGTCTTATTCAGTATGACGGGGTCTAAGTCAGTATGACGGGGTCTTAGTCAGTATGACGGGGTCTTAGTCAGTATGACGGGGTCTAAGTCAGTATGACGGGGTCTAAGTCGGTATGACGGGGTCTAAGTTGGTTTGACGAGGTCTTATTCCGTATGACGGGGTATAAGTCAGTATGACAGGGTATAAGTCAGTATGACGAGGTCTAAGTCAGTATGACGGGGTCTAAGTCGGTATGACGGGGTCTAAGTTGGTTTGACGGGGTCTAAGTTGGTATGACGGGGTCTAAGTTGGTTTGACGAGGTCTTATTCAGTATGACGGGGTCTAAGTCAGTATGACGGGGTCTAAGTTGGTTTGACGGGGTATAAGTCAGTATGACGGGGTATAAGTCAGTATGACGGGGTATAAGTCAGTATGACGGGGTATAAGTCAGTATGACGGGGTCTAAGTTGGTTTGACGGGGTCTAAGTTGGTATGACGGGGTCTAAGTTGGTTTGACGAGGTCTTATTCAGTATGACGGGGTATAAGTCAGTATGACTGTGTCTAAGTCAGTATGACGAGGTCTAAGTCAGTATGACGGGGTCTAAGTCTGTATGACGGGGTATAAGTCAGTATGACAGGGTCTAATTCAGTATGACTGGGTCTAAGTCAGTATGACGGGGTCTAAGTCAGTATGACGGGGTCTAAGTCAGTATGACGAGGTCTTATTCGGTATGACAGGGTCTTAGTCAGTATGACGGGGTCTAAGTCAGTATGACGGGGTCTTAGTCGGTATGACGGGGTCTAAGTTGGTTTGACGAGGTCTTATTCAGTATGACGGGGTCTAAGTCAGTATGACGGGGTCTTAGTCAGTATGACGGGGTCTTAGTCAGTATGACGGGGTCTAAGTCAGTATGACGGGGTCTAAGTCGTTATGACGGGGTCTAAGTTGGTTTGACGAGGTCTTATTCCGTATGACGGGGTATAAGTCAGTATGACGGGGTATAAATCAGTATGACGGGGTCTAAGTCGGTATGACGGGGTCTAAGTTGGTTTGACGGGGTCTTAGTTGGTATGACGGGGTCTAAGTTGGTTTGACGAGGTCTTATTCAGTATGACGGGGTATAAGTCAGTATGACTGTGTCTAAGTCAGTATGACGAGGTCTAAGTCAGTATGACGGGGTCTAAGTCTGTATGACGGGGTATAAGTCAGTATGACAGGGTCTAATTCAGTATGACTGGGTCTAAGTCAGTATGACGGGGTCTAAGTCAGTATGACGGGGTCTAAGTCAGTATGACGAGGTCTAATTCAGTATGACAGTGTCTAAGTCAGTATGACGGGGTCTAAGTCAGTATGACGGGGTCTTAGTCGGTATGACGGGGTCTAAGTTGGTTTGACGAGGTCTTATTCAGTATGACGGGGTCTAAGTCAGTATTACGGGGTCTTAGTCAGTATGACGGGGTCTTAGTCAGTATGACGGGGTCTAAGTCAGTATGACGGGGTCTAAGTCGGTATGACGGGGTCTAAGTTGGTTTGACGAGGTCTTATTCCGTATGACGGGGTATAAGTCAGTATGACGGGGTATAAGTCAGTATGACGAGGTCTAAGTCAGTATGACGGGGTCTAAGTCGGTATGACGGGGTCTAAGTTGGTTTGACGGGGTCTAAGTTGGTATGACGAGGTCTAAGTTGGTTTGACGAGGTCTTATTCAGTATGACGGGGTATAAGTCAGTATGACTGTGTCTAAGTCAGTATGACATGGTCTAAGTCAGTATGACGGGGTCTAAGTCTGTATGACGGGGTCTAAGTTGGTTTGACGAGGTCTTATTCAGTATGACGGGGTATAAGTCAGTATGACTGTGTCTAAGTCAGTATGACATGGTCTAAGTCAGTATGACGGGGTCTAAGTCTGTATGACGGGGTCTAAGTCGGTATGACGGGGTCTAAGTCCGTATGACGGGGTCTAAGTCGGTATGACGGGGTCTTAGTTAGTTTGACGAGGTCTAAGTCAGTATTACGAGGTCTAAGTCAGTATGACGGGGTCTAAGTCAGTTTGACGGGGTCTAAGTCAGTATGACGAGGTCTAAGTCAGTATGACGAGGTCTAAGTCAGTATGACGGGGTCTAAGTCAGTATGACGAGGTCTAAGTCAGTATGACGAGGTCTAAGTCAGTTTGACGGGGTCTAAGTCAGTATGACGGGGTCTAAGTCAGTATGACGGGGACTAAGTCAGTATGACGGGGTATAAGTCAGTATGACGGGGTCTAAGTCAGTATGACGAGGTCTAAGTCAGTATGACGGGGTCTTAGTCGGTATGACGGGGTCTAAGTTGGTTTGACGAGGTCTTATTCAGTATGACGGGGTCTAAGTCAGTATGACGGGGTCTAAGTCAGTATGACGGGGTCTAAGTCAGTATGACGGGGACTAAGTCAGTATGACGGGGTCTAAGTCAGTATGACGAGGACTTAGTCAGTATGACGAGGTCTAAGTCAGTAAGACGGGGTCTAAGTCAGTTTGACGGGGTCTAAGTCAGTATGACGGGGACTAAGTCAGTATGACGAGGTATAATTCAGTATGACGGGGTATAAGTCAGTATGACGAGGTCTAAGTCAGTATGACGGGGTCTAAGTCAGTTTGACGGGGTCTTAGTCGGTATGACGGGGTCTAAGTTGGTTTGACGAGGTCTTATTCAGTATGACGGGGTCTAAGTCAGTATGACGGGGTCTTAGTCAGTATGACGGGGTCTTAGTCAGTATGACGGGGTCTAAGTCAGTATGACGGGGTCTAAGTCGGTATGACGGGGTCTAAGTTGGTTTGACGAGGTCTTATTCCGTATGACGGGGTATAAGTCAGTATGACAGGGTATAAGTCAGTATGACGAGGTCTAAGTCAGTATGACGGGGTCTAAGTCGGTATGACGGGGTCTAAGTTGGTTTGACGGGGTCTAAGTTGGTATGACGGGGTCTAAGTTGGTTTGACGAGGTCTTATTCAGTATGACGGGGTCTAAGTCAGTATGACGGGGTCTAAGTTGGTTTGACGGGGTATAAGTCAGTATGACGGGGTATAAGTCAGTATGACGGGGTATAAGTCAGTATGACGGGGTATAAGTCAGTATGACGGGGTCTAAGTTGGTTTGACGGGGTCTAAGTTGGTATGACGGGGTCTAAGTTGGTTTGACGAGGTCTTATTCAGTATGACGGGGTATAAGTCAGTATGACTGTGTCTAAGTCAGTATGACGAGGTCTAAGTCAGTATGACGGGGTCTAAGTCTGTATGACGGGGTATAAGTCAGTATGACAGGGTCTAATTCAGTATGACTGGGTCTAAGTCAGTACGACGGGGTCTAAGTCAGTATGACGGGGTCTAAGTCAGTATGACGAGGTCTTATTCGGTATGACAGGGTCTTAGTCAGTATGACGGGGTCTAAGTCAGTATGACGGGGTCTTAGTCGGTATGACGGGGTCTAAGTTGGTTTGACGAGGTCTTATTCAGTATGACGGGGTCTAAGTCAGTATGACGGGGTCTTAGTCAGTATGACGGGGTCTTAGTCAGTATGACGGGGTCTAAGTCAGTATGACGGGGTCTAAGTCGTTATGACGGGGTCTAAGTTGGTTTGACGAGGTCTTATTCCGTATGACGGGGTATAAGTCAGTATGACGGGGTATAAATCAGTATGACGGGGTCTAAGTCGGTATGACGGGGTCTAAGTTGGTTTGACGGGGTCTTAGTTGGTATGACGGGGTCTAAGTTGGTTTGACGAGGTCTTATTCAGTATGACGGGGTATAAGTCAGTATGACTGTGTCTAAGTCAGTATGACGAGGTCTAAGTCAGTATGACGGGGTCTAAGTCTGTATGACGGGGTATAAGTCAGTATGACAGGGTCTAATTCAGTATGACTGGGTCTAAGTCAGTATGACGGGGTCTAAGTCAGTATGACGGGGTCTAAGTCAGTATGACGAGGTCTAATTCAGTATGACAGTGTCTAAGTCAGTATGACGGGGTCTAAGTCAGTATGACGGGGTCTTAGTCGGTATGACGGGGTCTAAGTTGGTTTGACGAGGTCTTATTCAGTATGACGGGGTCTAAGTCAGTATTACGGGGTCTTAGTCAGTATGACGGGGTCTTAGTCAGTATGACGGGGTCTAAGTCAGTATGACGGGGTCTAAGTCGGTATGACGGGGTCTAAGTTGGTTTGACGAGGTCTTATTCCGTATGACGGGGTATAAGTCAGTATGACGGGGTATAAGTCAGTATGACGAGGTCTAAGTCAGTATGACGGGGTCTAAGTCGGTATGACGGGGTCTAAGTTGGTTTGACGGGGTCTAAGTTGGTATGACGAGGTCTAAGTTGGTTTGACGAGGTCTTATTCAGTATGACGGGGTATAAGTCAGTATGACTGTGTCTAAGTCAGTATGACATGGTCTAAGTCAGTATGACGGGGTCTAAGTCTGTATGACGGGGTCTAAGTTGGTTTGACGAGGTCTTATTCAGTATGACGGGGTATAAGTCAGTATGACTGTGTCTAAGTCAGTATGACATGGTCTAAGTCAGTATGACGGGGTCTAAGTCTGTATGACGGGGTCTAAGTCGGTATGACGGGGTCTAAGTCCGTATGACGGGGTCTAAGTCGGTATGACGGGGTCTTAGTTAGTTTGACGAGGTCTAAGTCAGTATTACGAGGTCTAAGTCAGTATGACGGGGTCTAAGTCAGTTTGACGGGGTCTAAGTCAGTATGACGAGGTCTAAGTCAGTATGACGAGGTCTAAGTCAGTATGACGGGGTCTAAGTCAGTATGACGAGGTCTAAGTCAGTATGACGAGGTCTAAGTCAGTTTGACGGGGTCTAAGTCAGTATGACGGGGTCTAAGTCAGTATGACGGGGACTAAGTCAGTATGACGGGGTATAAGTCAGTATGACGGGGTCTAAGTCAGTATGACGAGGTCTAAGTCAGTATGACGGGGTCTTAGTCGGTATGACGGGGTCTAAGTTGGTTTGACGAGGTCTTATTCAGTATGACGGGGTCTAAGTCAGTATGACGGGGTCTAAGTCAGTATGACGGGGTCTAAGTCAGTATGACGGGGTCTAAGTCAGTTTGACGGGGTCTTAGTCGGTATGACGGGGTCTAAGTTGGTTTGACGAGGTCTTATTCAGTATGACGGGGTCTAAGTCAGTATGACGGGGTCTTAGTCAGTATGACGGGGTCTAAGTCAGTTTGACGGGGTCTAAGTCAGTATGACGGGGTCTAAGTCAGTATGACGGGGACTAAGTCAGTATGACGGGGTATAAGTCAGTATGACGGGGTCTAAGTCAGTATGACGAGGTCTAAGTCAGTATGACGGGGTCTTAGTCAGTTTGACGGGGTCTAAGTCGGTATGACGGGGTCTAAGTTGGTTTGACGAGGTCTTATTCAGTATGACGGGGTCTAAGTCAGTGTGACGGGGTCTAAGTCAGTTTGACGGGGTCTAAGTTGTTATGACGGGGTCTAAGTTGGTTTGACGAGGTCTTATTCAGTATGACGGGGTCTAAGTCAGTATGACGGGGTCTAAGTCAGTATGACGGGGTCTAAGTCAGTATGACGGGGTCTTAGTCAGTATGACGGGGTCAACTGTGCCAAGAAAATAAATGATGCTGCACTTTGTTGCAAAACCGTTATTTTCGGAACCTCAGGACAGTTTATCTCTGTTTTCCTCAATTTAGCTTTTGTGTTTGTTTAAACTGAACACTTTTTGAATAGTATTGCAGCAATGGGCGCCAGTTCACAAAACCGGTTTACACAGATGACCAACAAGTACAAGTTTTTTCTTCTACGAGCACCATATAAGTATCGCCAAGGAATCGGAGGTGGAGGA
Organism: Mactromeris polynyma; assembly: GCA_032209605.1. NCBI lineage: Eukaryota > Metazoa > Mollusca > Bivalvia > Venerida > Mactridae > Mactromeris > Mactromeris polynyma. The sequence continues at coordinate 6,266,158 of JASFXZ010000012.1, forward strand.
GAAGCGCTGTCTTTGTCTTTCTTTTCTCACCAGCTTTTGTTCAAAGACGCGGTCATCGTTGAGCAAACATTTCTTGGTCTTATCTATTGTACTATTTAACTTGTTTTTTTTCTATAAATACCTATACCCTACTTTTTATAGACATCAAAATAAATTGTGTATATTTCTCGTTCACGGAGGAGCTAACCTCAATAAATATTTTTGATCTTAATTTATAAAACTGCTAATATTGGTATTTTGGCTGATACTTGTCAATGACATCAACTTATGCTTTGGCCTATCTTTCTCCCAAGGTAAAGGTTATCTCAGCAAATGTCTTTGATCTGAATCCATGGTATGTTTTACTTTTAAACGTACTTTTCTATTAACACTTATGGCCGACTTTTTTCATCGACATCGTGATTAATACGTACTATGGCACAGTTCGGAAATTACTTTTCTATTATGCAATATGTAGACTAAAATAACACTATATTAGTCTTTTTAAACAACGTTTGTGTGATACAAATGTACAGAACTGGAATGCACGAATTGGGAATTCGATGCGCAGCACCTTCTTTAAAACCATTGTTTCCTTTGACTTTCAGTTTTATTTAAAATGTAATTTCACTTATAATTTAACTGCTGCAATGTCAAGGTTACTACTTTCATCTCATAATCTTTTCATTGAAACTGGTAGATGGCATCGACCAAACTGTATCCCACGTGAAGACAGGAAGTGTATTACATGTAATAAAATTGAAGACGAATACCACTTTGTTATAGAGTGTCATTTATATTCTGACCTCCGTAAAACATATATTTCTAAATATTACAGGTGCAATCCTAGTATGTATAAACTTAAACAACTTTTCGAATGCACTAATGTGTTTATACTCAGAAAATTAAGTACATATTTATTTAAAGCTTTTCAATTAAGATCCACTTTACAATGATTATGTCATATTCATTTGTAAAGAAGTTTAAAATATACATGTGTGTATATATATATATATGTTCTGTTGTCTTTACAATTTACATACTGATGAAATTTTCATTCATAGTTATGTAATATTACACATAATTATATGTTCTGTTCTGTAATATGTATGTGTCGTATTTTGTTGTTGTAGTTTTTTGAAATTGTATAATGTGTGACTATTCAATTTAACCCTAAAGAGATATTAAGTGTATAATACAGATTTTATCGATTTAGATATAATTTCATTCATTTAATTACTGTCAAAATCCACATTGCCTGTTCTTTGACCATGTGACTCTCAATCGACAGCTATATGGTCATGTGCCCCCGTGGCTGACTGATTGAGAGCTACATTGTTTTACTGTTATGTTGTTATATTGATATACTGCATGGTAAACGTGTATGTATATACAGCGGAGATGAGGACATTACAGTAAATATCACCTTCTCCGTCTATGACGCGACAGTTCATCTTTCTTTCTTTGTAGTATGTTCTTAGGAGTGAATGTTTTTTTACTCCAAATAATGAAATGCACCTATATGAATTGCCTAAACATGCTCCACTTGCTATGTCATTTGTAATGTTTATTTGTGTATCTTGTTTGTCTCACGGGCCATGTGGCTTATTGAACTTGTATTTGAAATAAATAAACTATATATAATCATTCACAATGTAGGCTATCATTTAAAGTCTACAAATTATACACGTTAAATTGCAAGCAAACTGATTTGAATATTATTATTCTTATTGAAACACGTCAGCAAGACCATAGTTCGCTGATGTCGGTCATTATACCGTTATAAATAATTAAAATCCCATAGAACAAATTCACAGGGTTTAAATTAAAAATAATTTCACATTCCTTAAACTCGAATACTAGCCGAGTTGTACTATGACACAGTCATGTATTGTACGAGGGACATTCAAACATGTGTTGAGACTAATGCGCTTCCGTAGAAATTGTTACAGGTATGCGCACGAAATTTTGTGACCCAGTGGTAATTGCTTTAGCCATGTGCACTAAAAATTTCAACACAATTGGTTTTGCCTTTGCAAAGTTATCATCGTTTAAACACAGCATACTCATATACACTGATACTGTTTGCATAAACATGAAGCCTGCAGAAAAGAATGAAGTAAGGTCTTACATCAAGACGCGCTGTGCTTTGTATATATCAGGAAAGCAGATTTTCAAGAAGTAAAAACTGTTTATGGGGATTCTTCTCATTCTAAAGCCACTGTGTATAGATGGGTTAATGTATTAAACAAGGGAAAATCTAGAGTCAAAGACCTTCCTCGTGTGGGGCGGCCAAAAACTTTAACGTCGTCTAAGACACTTGCTGCTGTAGAAGCCGTGGTTGCGGAAGACGCACGTTATACAGTTTCTCAAATAGCTGCGTCAGTGGGCATTTTATCGGGTAGTGCTCACGAAATTCGAATTAAACACTTAAAATTATCCACGGTATGTGCACGATGGGTACCCCACCTTCTGACCGAAGTTCAAGAGCAAAAGGCCCAACCGGTGAAATGTTGCAAAAATCTTTTGAAACTGTACAAAACTGCTGACAAAATACGACTAAATGAGCTGCTCACAGGTGATGGAACGTGGATCCATTATTTTGAACCACAAAGACGCATAAATAATAAACAGTGTCTAAAGAAAGGACAATTATTGCAAAACGAACTCAAAGTTCTAAAAAGGTTCTCTACACGATTTTCTTTAATTCCAAAGGTCCAGTTGTGCAAATACCCAGTGCAACTGGCAGATTTGTTACTGGAGAGTTTTATAAAGAGAAGGCTTTGAAGTCAGTGAGAAAACACTACATTAAACTTTGCCCCCGAACTGGTTTGAGGGGTATCTGTCTTATCCATGACAATGCGTCTGCTCACAAGAGTTTTACTGTGCAGCATTTTTGCGGGACCAACAAGTCAAACAATTGCAACATCTTACATACTCGCCAGACCTGAGTCCCTGTGACTTCTTTCTGTTTCCTCTACTGAAAAAGATGCTTGCTGGCCGTCGTTACAACTCCAGAAGCACCCTTGGCAGTGCTGTATATCAGTGTCTGCATAGTATACCAATGGCAGACTACTCTGTCGCTTTCGGGTAATGGATATCTCAAATGGAAAAGTGTATTTCTGTAATCGGAGAGTATTTTGAGGGACTCAAATAAACAAAATGCCACAAATCAGATTCAATTCTATTTTATAAGGCCAGTCTCAAAACTTTCTGAATGCCCCTCGTATCATTGGAAACATTTAGGATCTTTGAAGATTAAATGCGAATCTACGATACACCAAGGGTTACTTCACCGTATCAAAATGTGAAATCCTAATTCGTAAACTTATGAAACTACGAGGGACGTTCATTCTGTCAATAGGCTTCTAGAAAACATATCATGCGACAAACTATTGTATTTTGAAGTATACCTTGCAGAATGGATATGAAAATACTATGTTCATACCCATTCTGCAAGGTATACTCCTTTGACGGAAATGCATTTTTAAAATCTCAAAATCCATTCTTTGAACGCAGAAAAGTAGTCATTTTTGTGGTAAACTCTGTAGACACTGAAAAATGACACTACCAAGAGCACTTGGCGAGTCATAATGCATCCAGAAAGTGCTTACTTCAACAAAGGAAACAGTCGCATGGACTAAGGTCTGGTGAGTAAGGGGTGGAAAAGCTAAACAACCTTTTCCCTTTTCCAGGAGGAAGTGCACTCTTATGGGCAGCAGCATTATCATGTATTAGACACAATCCTCTAAGTCCGGTGGCAGGTCTACGTTTTTGAGCAAATTTCTTTACTTTTGACAGTACACGGTCTTTGTAAAACTTGCATGGAATTGAAACGACGGGTCCATCAGCGTTAAAAAAGTATTGAATTGAAACTTTTCCGAGGTTTTTATTCGTTTGGCAATGACTGGCCTAACTTGATCTGTTTATTATTGACACGTTTTGGGGGTCCAAATTAATAAATCCATGTTTCATTTCCGGGAAGCTGTACTGAAATTTTGCGATTGTCACAGTTTTTGTATTTTTTAAGAAGACTTTTGGCCATTTTCACATGGGTGGCCTTTTGTTTTCAGTTAGGAAATGAGGCACCCATCGAGCACAAACTTTCCTAAGTTTTACATGGTACTAACATGGTTTTGCTAATTACATATTCAGTGTTCTGTAAACCAATCAAATCTTACGTTAACCACCAAGGCAATTTCGCGCATTTTCTCTTCAATTTAAAAATAGTTGTAACATTGAAGCAGATTGGTTAACATTTTCCAGTGGCTGATCTACCGGGGGGGGGGGGGGGGGGCACGGAGGGCTTGTTAGCCTTGTTATTCATTTCCACGGGGAATTCTCTGGTGTTGGATTTGACCTACTTAGTATTGATTTTTCACACATTTGTGATGGGGAAATAGCCGACTTGTCTAGACGGAGGCACGTGTGATCTACATCCTTTGTGGATCTTTACACATTTTTAAGATAATTAAACCCAGTTTGTTTTTCGCAGAATTCTTTTGAAATATTTAGTTTACAAGGAAGTGTATTAGGTACAATTAAACTAAATGAAAATATCCGAAATGAAGTAGAAATAGTCAGAATGATGCAATCGTGCTCTGAAAATTTTCTGAAAATGGATTGTTTGATCGCCGTTTATGGATTAACTTTTATCATTAACCATATATTTTTGGTGGAATTATAATCTAACAAGATTGCTCTTTGCATTAGGGTAAGTAAAAAATTACGGTACTTATTATGAAAATCCGAAAATTTATTGAAAACCTGCCACGAGTATGTGATGAAATTACACTTCGCGAGTGCAGCATAAAATCGCTACATGTGATGTTTTAAATGCAGTTTATGCAAAAACTTTATGTAGTAACCCATGTTGGTCAGAAAGTCAGAGGCGTTAAAAGGGGTCTGCACGGAGATACGGTAGAGGCGTCAATCGGCGTATCTATGGAGTAAAGGGTTAATGTACCAGTCGCGAACATTTATATTATTTTAATCAGATAAATCGCTATGTTACAAGTTTATTAACATGGATGTGTGAGTTCACGACTGACGCAATAAGTAATGTTGAACTATATTGTAACATACTATACTGTGTCTATGATCACACTACGGAGTTATTTATAATGCCGTCTCATTCGGAACACCTCGGCATTATTGGCTCCGCCAAGAAGTTACGATTGATTACAGTACCCAGAGTATTTGTAGTATATCGTAATTGAATGACATTTAGGCATTTTTTATGTTGTACAACAAAATATAACCTAGAGAGTGCAACCAATTTGCAAACTTCAAGTTGCGCCGACCATCTTTTTTAAAGATAGTTCTTGTTTGATCATATCTTCAACAACTCCAGTATTTGGTTTGGTAGCAGCACCTTTACGTCAATGTTACCATCTTTAAATGCTTGCACCTCATAAAAGCTGATCGTTTGGATATTGTAGATATTCACACGGGGTTCCTGCTTAGTCAATCGAAAGCCTAATTTATGTCGACTGCGTGTCAAGCGTTGTTGTAGATAGGGTCATGGATTATAGACGAGTTTGATCAAGACCTAAATACCATTTAGGTCTTTGGTTTGATTGAGAAAAATGGTATGTTTCATTCTTTCTGTCCTAAAATACGATGATTATACTGCACATGAGTCGTAAAAACAATAATAACTTTCATGCAAAAGCACAATGATAATATATTTGATAAATATGGACGAAAATACAAAAATATACAATTCTTTCTTTGTCTTATCATTGAATGCGAAGCAAAATGCAGATAAAGCGATAAATGACATATTTCAAGCGCATATGGCGTAACATTTTGTTCTCACCATGCGCTACACACATGCGATGAAGTTATTATTTTACCGTTCTGTGTATTAAACGCTTTATAAGAATGTCATGGATTTTTTCCCTATTGTCATGGATTGCCTGGCGATATTAAATATATTGTCATAGATATATGACATTTATCAGTTCATGACCAAGCGGCAAAGTACAAATATTGCCATACTGCCTTCTACTCCGTGTTGCTAGCTGTGCAGCATGTGGATACAACTAACCTTTAGCGAAAATTTAGCGTTTTTGTCACCGACCAACACAAGACAATAAAACCAAGGACATATCACAGGTGGCCGGTTAGTAGCCATGACATTTAAAACCCGCATTGAAATTTGTTTTTTTCACTCTGTTCTTATAGTAAGATAAAGGTGTTCAACGGTATACGTATTTACAATGAAAATATATACACACATTTGCTTTGACGTACTTTTCAAAGCCATTTCTCAACCAATTTTTATCACTAAATGTCTGAAAATACACACGACGGATTTATGTCGACAGTGTATATACTCAAAAACTATTCACAAACAAAATATATTGTTTTTTGTATCGTCAAACATCAAGAATGGCTAGGTCGGACAACTTCCTACCGTTAGACCGAGTCGGTATTTTCAGAACAAAACTACTATAAATCGCTATTCACTAAGAAACATTTAAAAAAGTATATTTCAATATCAAACAACTTACAAAACGACATACAGACGCGGAGATCGCTATTTTTTCGCTTTCAGCTTTCCTTTTACGCGAACGCTGCCATTTTGAAAGGTGGTACCCGGCTCTGCGTAGGAACACATTTTGTAAGCCGAAAACCAAGTATTCAGAAACAACACTTGAGTGCAGCTTGAGTCACTGTCAAGTGGCCGAATCTTTGGCCCATATTCAGAAACGCTACTCCACTCACACTCACTGAGATAATCCGGTTTTAGTTATCTAACGGTTCGTGCTTTTGAGTGTAACTTCGCCCTAACTAGAAGTTGGTATTAACAAAGGTTAGGGTAGCTGGAGTACACCCGAATGAGTGAGGATTTCTCGAGTGAATGATTCGGCCACTTGACAGTGACTCCAGAGGTGCGTTTTTTTAGAGGTAGGAAAAGTAGAATTCTACCTAGCGCTAGGTAGGGAAAGTAGCGCTGCCGTTTCTTAAACGTAGGGAAAGTAGCACCTATCTTTAGATAGCTAGCGTGTTTTGACAGTGCTAGCTTTGCTAAACAAAATGGCGTCCATGCGGAACAGTGTCGCGTGGTCTGGCGCGCGCCATTTTGTAGCCCACAGTCCAACAGTTTCTGCAGTTGCTACATTGTTTTGCGGAACACACATGAGACGTGCAGTCATCGCAAGGAGGAGCACGGAGCTGCACGTGCATATTGCGGTGACGGCAAGGTTTGTTACTTGCACCAGATGCATATTTATTCTGCGGTGGCTGCAAGATCGCCACACAATCAACGTACTTGCACTGTGCACACCTTGCAGCAAACTTGCGCTCGCTGTAGAGCGGAAGTACGTTCATCTGAGAACGAAGTCGGAAATCTAAGACCAGGTGGCAGAAACGCCTGTTGTGTTATACAGTGGTGCCAAGATCGGACCCGGCATCCTAAAGACAGTGTTCTTGATGCCGAAATGATATATTGTACTCGCCTGATATTTATATACACTCGAAATAATTATTCGCACGTGACTCGAGAAGCTCACGTACGCACTTCACGCGAACGTCGCATGGGCTTCTTGCAGTCGTCTTACGGAGCAGTGCGAGCCGCACCTTGCCGTACGTCAGTTGCACGGGGCTGTACGTTAAATTTGCGGGTATTATGTAGGTGTTTCGAGCGGACGCTGCAATACACCTGCAAGGGCCCGTACGGCGAATGTTAGTTGCATGTAGTATGTCTGTACAGTTGCTACAGTCGTGTCTAATAGCAAAGTACCGTAGGGATTTGCCGACAACCCGACCGCAGCTGCGGAAACGTACGTGCAACAAAACGTTGTGACCGAGGCATAAGCCACCCCACTGTATTTCGACAGCATGTTGAAATTGCCTCGGGCTATAGTTTGACTTTATATATTCTTGGGGGTGTATACAACAATGGCCCATATTCAGAAACGCTACTCCACTCACACTCACTGAGATAATCCGGTTTTAATAATCTAACGGTTCGTGCTTTTGTGTGTGTCTTCGCCCTTACTTGAAATTGGTATTCACAACGGTTAGGGTAGCTGGAGTACACTCGAATGAGTGAGGATTTCTCGAGTAAATGATTCGGCCACTTGACAGTGACTCCAGCTACACTCAAGGGTCGTTTCTGAATACCGATTTAGTAGACTCGTATTAAATTAAGCAAAATTAAAGTATTTCTGTGTTTTATATGAGAATTAAACAAACATATATGCTCGTCTTGATCAAAGTACTGACCACATAAATATTTCCATTATTTCTTATTGAATAGTATAATTATTCAGATGAATAAAATAAGTAATTAAGGTGCGCATTGCACCGGTGTAATGGCCGAGTGAGAATCTACCGACGTAGGAACGAGCGTTATGCTGTCTGTTGCATACTTCAGAGGGATCGTTTCAGGGGCGGAGGGTCAGTTATGGTCTGGACCGGTATTGGTTATGGATATCCCCTCCTGAGGTCATTGGTGGTAATTTAAATGCTCGTTTCTACAGGGATCAATTGGACAAGCATAAATGGCGAACGATTCTTTTCTCCGACGAATCAATTGTATTATCCCTGGGTTATGGCCGAGCGAGAGTCTACCGACGTAGGAACGAGCGTTATGCTGACTGTTGCATGCTGCATAGCGATCGGACCCCACTTGTGGTCATTGCGGGTAATTTAAATGCTGGTCTCTACAGGGAGAACATCCTAGCGCCTCACTTTGTCCCTCTCCTACACACTCATGGCGTCATTTCAACATATCATCACGACAACGCTAGAGCCAACGCTGCTCATGATAACTTTCGTTTTGTACAAAATAACAACATCGATTTCATAGGCAACTGACCCTCAAAAAGCCCGGATTAAAATCCGATAGAACATCTTTGGGGTAATCTTGATAGACGTCCACGGTGACGCCGAAATCCACTTTGTAACGTCAAAGAGATCCGATGCGACGTCGCTGCCAAGCCGTCATCAATGCACGCGTTGGTTATATACGTTATTGATGTCAGAGTTTCAAATTAGAACCGAGGTTGAAATCAAATAAAACAATGACATTGATAATTTCCCCCGAATTAATGTTTTTAATGAATTGATAATAAATAGGGATGTCACGAATATTCGTTCATAACTTCGAATATTCGAATCCTGTTTCCATATTCGAATATTCGAAAAAAATCTTAATAAAAACTTGATAAAAATAAAAATTGTCGTTTCTTTTTTAATTTATTTGCCGACCCCGATTTGTGTAAGAGAATAATAAAGGTTGTTGTTGTTGTTGAAATATACGCGCTTGTAAAAGTGTCATTGAGTATAGGCCTATTGGGGGGTGCTAATATACTGTATATCGTTGGGGTGATGACGGTTTGTCTCTTTCGAAATCCGTTAATTACTGATCGTGTGTAGCAGTTTGATAGAGTCCATAGTGTCAAATAGAAGAAAATAGGTATATAATCGTCGGTAATTTTGTTGTTGACGAAAGGTGTAAAAAGTAGGCAGTTAAAACCATCGACAGGGACTCGCTTTTTAATTAAGGAAGATCAAAGCTGGGATTGAGAAAAGAAACATGCCGAAAAAATGGGGGGGGGGGGGTGACGGGAAACAACATAATTTGCATACTAATTTTTCACGTAGATCGTAACATCCAATCAAAATGACTGTTTAAAAACATTTTACTCAAAGTACAACGAGTAAATGCATTTTGCAGCATGGCGATGCATATGTACTTATGATTTCACAATTACAAATAGATTTCTAAACGATCACTCTAAAAAATAACGAAATATTCCCATTCAAGTTTAGCGAAATATTCTTTTTTAGTTTCAAAATGAAGTTCGGCTGTTCAAAATTTACTTCGATATTCAACTTAGATTTGATTGGCTTTCGCACCTTTGTGACTCATGTACCAAAATTGAGCACAGTAGGGACGCACTATGGTGTCAACCCAACTATGGTGGCGAATACCAAACTTAGCGCTTTTTGGTATTAACATTTTTAACACCATAGTGCGTTGCAATTGTTCCCTATTATTTCTGAAGTGGAACACACTTTGGCAGTATTTTGTTTACTTCATTTTAACATTATTTTGAATACACCACCGCCGATGATAACGATAATGACGTCATCGTCTACATTTTAACATACAATAACAATGTCACATTCAATAATTGGTCACCAAAGTGCGTTACGAACTATGGTGTTGAACACTAAAATGCGATCGTACCACACTTATATGATCTTGATATTTCAAACGGTATTACAATCACATTCATAGCTCCCGAAATACGTGTGTCTGTGATATATGTCACCTGTGAAACATAAAACTATATATTTATGTCAATGTTAATGCTTTAAGTATGTAAATCTACATAAGATCATACACCGCAAATGGACGCGTACAGACGGACGAACGTACCAACAGACAGCTAGTCAAACTACACTAAAGAACATATTTCGTTACAGTAACAGTCACAATTGTGTCATTGTTTCGAAATACAACATAAACTTAGTTTACTTAATTTTGACTACTCTATCGGAATTACAAACGAACAGACGGACATCTTAAACACATGTACGTTCATACATCATTTTTTGCTTAAGTGATAGTGGTAAGTTGTATTAATAATGTGGATTAAATGAAAAAATGTTATTCTGGCACTCGTCAATGATATGAAAATATCGTACACATAATGTGCAATAAAATCGTTAATGTATGTCAGAAATGGTGTATAGACTATTTCAACAGATAACACCAAAGCGCTTTAGTAGTGTACATAAGCAACGCACTTCGGTGTTGTTTTACCAAAGTTGGGTTGACACTAGCCCCGCATACGTGGATCTGTACTCAGACTTTTACACGCGTCTTCGTAACAGATTGAACAGTGACAGTATAAGCTGTGACGACCGTGGCTGGACTAGGTTGACACCATAGCGCGTTCCTACAAAGCACAATACGGCTTCACCGATGAACGTTTATGCGTCAGTGTAGTGAGTGACAGTATAAAAATATTAGATGGCTTCCTTTGTGCCAGTACATATTGTCAACACGAGGGAAATACTGTTACCCGAGGCGAAGCCGATGGTAATATTATTTTCTCGAATGTTGACAATATGTACTGTCTCACTGGGAAACAAAAACAATAAAGTGCCTATCGACTCGGACTGTGTGAATTTCCAGTTGTCTGTTTTTACACCCGCAAAAAAACGTTATGTCACAGGGTAAAAACTTTATGTCACAGGGTAAAAACTTTATGTCACAGGGTAAAAACTTTATGTCACAGGGTAACATTATAGATTTGCGTATAGCGTGTATATGTGAATTTTGCATGGATAAATCACGTGAGGTATAATAATGTAAATTAGTAAAGACATAATCAAACATCAATGTCTTACGTTACGTCGACAATCATACATTATTCCGATGCATATAATGTAGTAATACAGCTGATGGCGCTGCGGAATTTCCATTTGCGTAATCCCGTTACTTATCATTCGGGGGTACTTGAAAAAAGTCGCCGCATTACTGTTGCGTATCACTACAATCCTCGATGATGGAACGAAACTCTGTCTTCTGAAAAGGCAAAATGACGTGGATCATCAAAATTTCCCTCGACACTAAATACCATTTATTGTGTACACATTTGAATAGTTTTACCACCGGGAATACCCGTCTTTTTAAAACTCAGTCGTCACTATATCACGTTGTTCACCGACCAATGAAATAGTGTATCACGAAAACCTGTGAACTTGTTTACCGCATCTACACGACATAGGCTCAATCAGAATGGTTTAAAAATATCCAAAATATTCTAGGTTATAAAGCAGCGTGTAACGGCAGTGGAATCAAAGCGCTGTATGGGAGCGTATTGTGACTCATGTAGCAAAAAGCTGAATATAAACCTTTAACTAAGTATCATAAACAGTTAAATATCAACGATCTTAACAAACATCTGATTAAAATCTAAGTGACAAAGTACTCACAACAACCATTTTCGTCCTTTATAATAATATCAGTTTTAATGCTTAAATTGTAAGTATTCCTTCTTGATTTGTCGACGGCAATTTAATCATGCATCGAATTAAGCTAGTTTCCTTTCGAGTTCGTACTACAACAGAACAGATGACTAGAACAAAAGAATGATGTGTCTAACTCTATGTCGATTTTTTACTTTCTTTTTTACATTGTTACATTTCAATTCCGGACTGTGAATGCTTATATTCGTGGCTAACAATAATATTGTTACATTTCAATTCCGGACTGTGAATGCTTATATTCGTGGCTAACAATAATATTGTTACATTTCAATTCCGGACTGTGAATGCTTATATTCGTGGCTAACAATAATATTGTTACATTTCAATTCCAGACTGTGAATGCTTATATTCGTGGCTAACAATAATATTGTTACATTTCAATTCCGGACTGTGAATGCTTATATTCGTGGCTAACAATAATATTGTTACATTTCAATTCCGGACTGTGAATGCTTATATTCATGGCTAACAATAATATTGTTACATTTCAATTCCGGACTGTGAATGCTTATATTCATGGCTAACAATAATATTGTTACATTTCAATTCCGGACTGTGAATGCTTATATTCTTCATAACACGAAACAAACTGTTCGATAAGAAGCAACCGGAGCGGAAAATCAGGATAACCATGCCAATTTGACTTTAGGTTGTAATGTGAAAAATAAAGAAGTTGCTTTAGATAATTGAGAAAATGAATTTTCTTCTGATTTCCCAAATATTCGTGTTTTATATACATGTATATCCAATATAATGTTTTCAAATAAATTATACATGTACATGCAACGTGTTTCGAGACAAGACCGTCCAGGGCAAACTTATGCAATGCGCGAACCTAGCTTGTTGTCATGGAAATCACATCGGGGTATATTTGTGAAGGGAGGTAATCCATTTCAAAATAAAAAACATATCTAGATAATTACTGCGCATTGAATTACGTTTTATGTATTGTTGGGAAATTCAGTGTAAAGCTACCAGAGTGAATCAATTTTAGCTCTGTAAGATAATAACCTGTCAGCAACAACCGAAATTTCCGTCCTCAATGGTTGTTGTTCCGGAGAGGTTCCGCTCGTCTTTAGTTGCATTAAAAGAAGAAAATCAACGTCAAGTGCAAAAGTCATTGGTTCCTTACGGTTTGTCTATGATGACACTAAACAACTATTGAGATCAACTGTACATGGGTAATTGAAGGTATCCTGAACCTGTTAAATAAGCTTGCAGGAAGTAGCAGATTGAATGCAGATTGAATGCACTGTGCACTGTGTGTAGTGCATGAAGTGGCAGATGGAATGCAGATTGAATGCACTGTGCACTGTGTGTAGTGCAGGAAGTGGCAGATGGAATGCAGATTGAATGCACTGTGCACTGTGTGTAGTGCATGAAGTGGCAGATGGAATGCAGATTGAATGCACTGTGCACTGTGTGTAGTGCAGGAAGTGGCAGATTGAATGCAGATTGAATGCACTGTGCACTGTGTGTAGTGCAGGAAGTGGCAGATTGAATGCAGATTGAATGCACTGTGCACTGTGTGTAGTGCAGGAAGTGGCAGATTGAATGCAGATTGAATGCAGATTGAATGCACTGTACACTGTGTGTAGTGCAGGAAGTGGCAGATTGAATGCAGATTGAATGCACTGTGCACTGTGTGTAGTGCAGGAAGTGGCAGATTGAATGCAGATTGAATGCACTGTGCACTGTGTGTAGTGCAGGAAGTGGCAGATTGAATGCACTGTGCACTGTGTGTAGTGCAGGAAGTGGCAGATTGAATGCACTGTGCACTGTGTGTAGTGCAGGAAGTGGCAGATTGAATGCACTGTGCACTGTGTGTAGTGCAGGAAGTGGCAGATTGAATGCAGATTGAATGCACTGTGCACTGTGTGTAGTGCAGGAAGTGGCAGATTGAATGCAGATTGAATGCACTGTGCACTGTGTGTAGTGCAGGAAGTGGCAGATTGAATGCACTGTGCACTGTGTGTAGTGCAGGAAGTGGCAGATTGAATGCAGATTGAATGCACTGTGCACTGTATGTAGTGCAGGAAGTGGCAGATTGAATGCAGATTGAATGCACTGTACACTGTGTGTAGTGCAGGAAGTGGCAGATTGAATGCAGATTGAATGCACTGTGCACTGTATGTAGTGCAGGAAGTGGCAGATTGAATGCAGATTGAATGCAGATTGAATGCACTGTGCACTGTGTGTAGTGCAGGAAGTGGCAGATTGAATGCAGATTGAATGCACTGTGCACTGTGTGTAGTGCAGGAAGTGGCAGATTGAATGCAGATTGAATGCACTGTACACTGTGTGTAGTGCAGGAAGTGGCAGATTGAATGCAGATTGAATGCACTGTGCACTGTGTGCAGTGCAGGATTAGAACTTTGTATGTTAAACATCCTCCCAAATATTGCTGTTTCAGTTCCATATTCTCGTTCTGTTTGATTTATTTATACCCCCTCCCTATTCTTTACTTCATTTCCTGAGGATTGGTTTGGTGAGACCCTGTCTAGCAACGCCACTCGTTCCGTGTCTTTCTATATGGCGTCATTGCAAGCAAGGCTCAATTATTATTAATCATAACTTCTCTACAATAAATGTCAACAATTTGATAATCGATCAACCAACATTACTTCGTTCAAAGCTTTTCTTTTCGTACAGTGCAAATCACGGAAGCTTAACCATGATAAGGTCGATCACTTATGGAAATATATTCATATAAGAATAGAAAAGATTTGTGCATCAAGAAATCTGATCTGTAGCTTCTTCTACAAATGTATATATTAAGTTTGTTACATATACATTATTGTATTTACCGATATCCGTGGTAAAGTCTTGCAAGTATAAATGTTGACGATTTCGTCCTGTTATGAAGGAAAAATTATCGCACTTATTTTTCAACAAACACTCCTGAATTATTCTTAAAGACGAGATCGTACTATTTATAACTTTATTACACTCCTGAATTATTCTTATAGACGAGATCGTACTATTTATAACTTTATTACACTCCTGAATTATTCTTAAAGACGAGATCGTACTATTTATAACTTTATTACACTCCTGAATTATTCTTATAGACGAGATCGTACTATTTATAACTTTATTACACTCCATTAACAATACTTAACCCCATTAAAACGCAACTATTTACTTAGCCTTCATTTTGTTCCAAAATTTAAACGCGTTTTATTGAAAAAATGTGTAAACCATTAATCAAAAAGAAATCAAACTATGGCCCTAGTATTCATATTTCATAATTGATTAAATTTAGGAAATTATGTTTGAGAATTAAAATATAGTTATTTCTTTATAATGTCGCCGTGTTTGATGCGGATATTTTTAGTCGCGTTTTTAATTGCATGGAGTATATTACAGCGACATGTTTAGTACACATTGACCTGGAAATAATCATTGTATTTTATTCACTATTCCCATTGTTATAGCGACAATTACAGTGCACTAAGACCTGTCACAGTCATTCCACTTTTATGCAAAGCTTTCTGTTCAAGGTACTTTTGCTGTAACCAGAACACAAAGATCTTCTTAACAACCGCATACGCAAGGAAGATTGATGTATGCACAGTTGTTCTAACCATGAACCCTTTGAACACACAACAGAGAACGTCATTTGACTATTGTCACATACTGGATGAATGTCATTCTCCCAAAGGTCTCATTATTTGATATAATGATGTGTTTATGACAGCTGTCGTTTCAACAAGACAAGCATTAGCAATAACCATCCCCATAATTATGTAGATTATCAATTTGCTGTAATGGATTTTTGTAGTCCAATTTCATGTCATGCTTTACCAAAATAACATATATTTTGTCATTTCTAGTAATTGTCAATCATTTTGATTTAGTTCTTTTGCTTTGAAAATAAAATGTCATGCATGATTCTATGCCAGATCTTTCCACCTCACACTGTATTGTTATGTCCTTTTGTAAAACTGCAGAGGCTTGCTGTTCAATAGCAGTACATGATGACGTACCAGTGAAGTGCCTGTAATTAGTGCCGATACGTACTCTGTAAGGATCTCGCAAACGAACATTTTCCTGATACGAAACAAATATATTGCATGCACACAGCAACTGTTCCCTCGTGTCTTTTACTAGGAGTTTGTTGTGAAAAAAACGATTTGACAACAATTGTGTTCTAACAGGCAATGCTGCAGAAATTCTGTAAAACCATACAGTTCGGCAAATTTGATATGTGTAGTTAATCATAAACATGTGACAGAAGTCCTTAAATATTTCTATGTTATAATGACCGTTGAACGACTATATTAGTATGTTAAGCTTTGCTGTTGCTTAGACACTTTTTGACACTATTGTTAGGAATGAATCTTTGCAAATGCATTTTTATCTGTAGAAAAGTGATACAATAATGAGTTTATCGGAAAATGATAAGCATTAATGATTTAGAAAATAATGTACTGACAATATAACAATGTAGATCTGTGCAGTTTTCTGCAAATTGTGGTTCAGTCTGGTTGACCACACATAGCACATTTTCACATAAAATTGTGAAGGTAATGCTTTTATTAAAGATATGGAACTTAAATGTCATAATGTTTGTGAAATAAGCATTTTCAAGTAAACTTCTTACTATTAACATGGGTAAAAATAATAGTATAGCCGAAGGTGTTTCTTCTAGAATATGGTTAATATGAACTGAAACAGCGGCAAATCATTGAGTCATTTCGTCGTCATTATTATTTGTTATTAGCTGTGATATTTTTAATTGTTTTATATTTACATAACACTGCACATACTTTGCATTTGCACCTACTCTTCATTGATAATTGGACTGTTCTTTGTACACACTAATATGAAATTATTTAGTTATAATATTAATAACTATTTTTCCAGATACTATTAAGTTTTAGTAGAAAAATTGATCGATGTTGTTCACTTGTAGTTACTGAGCATTTGTCTTTCTGTGGGACAGTTTATACTAGAGTCAAAACTTAAACTGTGGATGTTGCTTCCTGGACAGTTTAACTAAAAAGCTAGATTTTTTTATTAAATAAGTTTTACAAAATAATGATCTTAGTAGTATTTTATGCCTTGTTTTTATACTCCCTCAAACAGTGTTTTTCAAGGAGATACTATAATCACCATGTCTGTAGGTCGGTCGATTGTTTGTTCTGTCCTAAATGTAACATATGTAGTGTGTGTAGCTCACAGCCTCTTCAGTTTTCAAGGGATTACAATGCAATTTAATAATACAAATACCATGCTACATGATTTGTAGATATGTAAGACATAATTTTGCTTTGCATCCGTCAAAATAAATTTAGAATGATGTCCCTTTGAACTGAAGTCTCCCTTTAGAACATATGTTATAACATTATAGTTCATGTTGCAAACTACGTTAGTTTTCAATGAATTGCATTGAAGCTTGGCATATAATCAACATTAAGGTACTGCCTACTTCATCCACATCCATTCTTCTGACAGTATATACCAATTATTTATATTGTGTGTTCAACTCCTATTGTATTCAATATACTGACATATGAGTGTTCTTGATAGGCTTTTGTGATATGTAAATCTATGTCCAAGTGACATATGTGATCTGCTGTAAGCCCCTTTCAGTGCTTTGATCTTACAATTGTTTGGCACAGATATTGAAGCGAAACGGTCTTGTACATGTTCTCTTTGCAACCGGGTAATCAATCAGAATGCGCGCAATGATATTGATAGTGTGACGATACTATAAATCCTTACGTGACCCCAAGTTCCGATTCTCCTTTTGCTTTGATTAATGCCTCGTTATAAAAAGATTTACATCGATTGTATTTATAACATAAACTGGAAAGTGACCTTTATTCGAAATGAGAAAGCATATGCAAAGAAAGAACCTTTAAATAAGGAGAACTATATCGTGTTGCATGGTTTGTGATGAATGTGGGATGCAGTATCCCAACTGGTGTTACTATACATGTATTACAGCCAACTGGTGTTACTATACATGAATCACAGCCAACTGGTGTTACTATACTTGTATCACAGATAACTGGTGTTACTATACATGTATCACATCCAACTGGTGTTACTATACATGAATCACAGCCAACTGGTGTTACTATACATGTATCACAGCCAAATGGTGTTACTATACATGAATCACAGCCAACTGGTGTTACTATACATGTATCACAGCTAACTGGTGTTACTATACATGTATCACAGCTAACTGGTGTTACTATACATGTATCACAGCTAACTGGTGTTACTATACATATATCACAGCTAACTGATGTTACTATACATGTATCACAGCTAACTGGTGTTACTATACATGTATCAAAGCTAACTGGTGTTACTATACATATATCACAGCTAACTGGTGTTACTATACATATATCACAGCTAACTGGTGTTACTATACATATATCACAACTAACTGGTGTTACTATACATCTATCACAGCTAACTGGTGTTACTATACATCTATCACAGCTAACTGGTGTTACTATACATCTATCACAGCTAACTGGTGTTACTATACATCTATCACAGCTAACTGGTGTTACTATACATGTATCACAGTTAACTGATGTTACTATACATGTATCACAGCTAACTGGTGTTACTATACATGAATCACAGCCAACTGGTGTTACTATACATGTATCACAGCTAACTGGTGTTACTATACATATATCACAGCTACCTGGTGTTACTATACAATACAATCCGTGAATTAAGGGTTTTTTGTACTCGACGAGAATTGCAGTTGCGGGACTTGTAATGGTGATAAAAGATGTTTAAAGCAAATTCTAGCATATTGGTGTCACTACGTCTGCCTAATCCCCCATGGTTAGGAACAATTATCGTCATGGTTCATTGGTGCGGGCTAGACAATTATCAGCTTTATACGGTCGCCAAAGAGAAAACATTTGTAATCGAAAAAATTCAGCTGCTAACTACGTTGGAAAAATTCCCTCATAGAACATATGCGCTCGGTGGGAGAGTCTTTTTAGACACATGTCGTGTAAAAAGTGGCCAGGTGAACACATTGACTGTATTCTAGTCTATTTTTTAACTGTATTCTAGTCTATTTGTTTTACTGTATTCATGGTTGTATTTGACTTTAACGTCATTTTGACTGTATGTTAAATGTATTTCAGTAATTCAAGCTGAGCGGACTCGTCACCCAGGTAAAATCTGGCAAGCGTATCATAGTTATGAGGCTGGAAGTTAAAGGCGTGAAATACAAATGTATAACGACTCCTTACACTCCTAAGCAATGATAAATACATTGGTACCATTGGTGGTGAACAGAGACGAAACGCACGCGCCGAATATCTCCTAATTCGGTTATTACAAGCGAATATAATGATAATGTACCAAACATATCCCGCCCATAACAAATCGTTTTGTATCCACGACAGTAACTTAAGGTGTAGCAGAAGTATCTATAGGCGAAGGTGACATTTATACTGTTGAGGATTTACATTAAGGACACTTTCAGACAATTCAAAATGATATCATTGTAAAAGGTCATGATGTCAATATAATTTATTTCACGGAACTGGATTGGTATACAATGTACAAACAAAAAGTAAAATCTTTACGTAAGCAGTACATCACTCAGTGGTAATCTAATAACAAGAATACGCAATTGTTGTGTTTATCTCATAGTGAATGTACTATATCTCTAGTAATGGGTTTATGGTGATGCTCAAACTATTTCAACAATGCGATGCTCAGATTTTTTTTATAATTTCAGCACTGATTTTGAACACGAAGATATCCTTATAAAACAGGCCATGTTTTTAAATTGCTAAAACTCGACCAAATCGAATGTACAACCAAAACACTCCACATACGTCAGCAGTTTGGCAAACATCGTAAACAAGCACAAAAATAACACTCACAATACAGAGCATGCGCACGATTTCAACCAAACTACCAGCTATTGACACATACGTCAAAAACATTATAGGTCCAGATTCCAAATCTAACACTAGAAGATTCTGGGGGTTTACAAAGAGCATGAGAGTAGACACATCTGGAGTAGCACCACTAAATGATTCAACAATAATAACCCTCTCTGACAGCAGCAAAAAGGCTTACATCCTGAACCGACTGTTTCCTTCAGTCATTCACAGCAACGATAGTAATGATAACATCCCGGACAAGGGTCCCGTCCATATAGCTCCATGCCAGTTGTCTATGTAGAAACTGATGGTGTAAGAACAAATTGTTATCTAAACCGGAAATACACATGGCTACTGGACCTGATGGGATTACCTACAGTCTGTTGAAGGGAATGTCAGTAAAGTTAGCACCAATGTTCCAAGTGCTGTTCCAGGCATTACTCAACCAGGCGAAAGTTCCTTCGGAATGGAAGACTGCCAACGTGGTACCAATCTACAAAACAGGAGAGAATAACAAGGCTGAGAACTATCGTCCTGTCAGTTTGACATCGGTGGCATGTAAGACCCTCGAGCATATTAGGTGAATATATAACATGACACCCAACATGGATTCCCTACGAAACGTTCATGCAAGAGCAAACTTATCTTGATTATACAGGACCTAGCAAAGAACATCGACTCAAAAGGACAAAGGGACGTCATCTTGCTTTATTTTTTCTAAGGCCTTTGATAAAGCTCCCCCCAAAAGTCTTTTTCTATGGCATCCAACACAATCATCTTGCATGGATTTAGGACTTCCTGGAGGTGTGGACACAACAAGTACTGTTCGAAGGTCTATTATCATCAAAGTCTCCGGTAGAGTGAGGAGTTCCCCGAGGCAGCGTACTAGGTCCATTGCTATTCATATTATATATCAATGACCTACCAGATTGTGTTTCTGAGGGATCTACAGTTCGCCTGTTATCAGACGATTATGCTCTTTACATAAACATCATGAGTGAATCGGAAGACCTGCAGAGCCTACAACAATGGTCCCAAGAAGTGCTTAGTCCTAAATGTCACCAACAAGAGGACCTTCATAATATTATAACATACCTAATACAGGGCTATATCCTCGATGTTGTTGTTACTGCCAAGTACCTTGAAGTGGAATTATCATATCGACCAGATCACTAAGAAGGCAACACATCAGCCTTTCTGCGGCGTAACATCCCAGCAGTGCCCACGAGAAACAAGGGCCCTACGTTACAAGACACTGATACTACCGCTAACAGCATATGGAAGCGTCATCTGGGATCCACATACTGCAAAACACATATCAAAGATAGAGATGGTCCAACGTCGCCCGTGTGGTATCATGCAACTACAAGACAACGAGCAGTGTATCAGACACGTTACCAACGAAACTGGCCACCACTTCAGGGGCAGCGGGCCAAAGTTGTCATGTTGTATCGTATTGTCTACCTGCTGATTGATATTCCATCGAATATTTTGGTACCAATCATCTCGCCAAGGGGTAACACGAATACTTTCTTGATTCCCCATGCAAGGACCAATTGTACCAGCAATATTTCGTCCCAATGGTATTAGGATCTGGAATTCATTAACATCAGTCGCTGTAAGTGCTCCATCTGTGGACAACTTCAAGACCCAGATTCAGACCATCACTCTCAGACCTTAAGGAGACCGGCTTTT
The DNA here is from genome assembly GCA_032209605.1 of Mactromeris polynyma. Lineage (NCBI taxonomy): Eukaryota > Metazoa > Mollusca > Bivalvia > Venerida > Mactridae > Mactromeris > Mactromeris polynyma. Next base: position 6,287,739 of record JASFXZ010000012.1, read on the forward strand.
TATAACAATTAAATGCACTGTATAAAAACAATATGTTTTACATTATCATTGTATAGACGTCAAAATTGTGTAGGTGCATGTATCGTTAATTGCTATGACAACAAACTGATTAATAATTTACTGACTGTGTTTTCAAAGGTTATTTGTTCAAATTATGACCCTGTGGTATTTGACAATGGACTAGTGTCTTTCAGGGGTTCTCATCCAACCAATTAAATATTGTAAATCATTTGAGTAACTGACAATTGCAAACATTGACTTTGTTTTTAATTATGAAATCACATCTCTTAGAGAAAACGTACAGATAATTTTCTTGTAATGTAAAACAATGTCTACACCACCGCAAAACGCAAACATACTGAACTGTCATTAAATGACAAAGTTCGACTCATCAAGGTAATTAAATACGTATTATTTTTAGTAATTAAAGGGATTTAACTCCTGAGTGACGGGGAAAGTACGGATGGTAATCGAACTTGACCAAATTAACCTACATTCATTGCATCATGCATGGTAAGTGAAGATTTAATAAAAAACTTTAAAGTTGGATAGCGGACAAGGCTTATTTCTTTAAAATAAGTAAAATCAAAGTGCCATAACTCTAGTTATAAGAGACAGAGGCGATCTGGCTGGTCATCAAAAATGGCTGCGATATTGTGCTAATAAATATTCACAGCAAGTTTGGTAAATATTGGATTAGAACTGACTAAATTGGAGACCGTAAAAGGCTAATTTAGTAAAGTATTGGAAAATCTAAGGGCCATAACTCGAGAGTGACCCGGCGATCTAGCGCTGGCTACCACACATGACCGAAATATTATGCCAATACACATTCTTACCATGTTAAGTGAATAATGGATAAGCATTTTTTTAAGTTATAGGACGTACAATGGTAATTTGGTCGAATCTGGCAATCAAAGGGGCTTAACTCAAGAGTGATTAAGACGATCTTGGTTTTTTCACACTTGAGCGAGCTATTTTGCCAATAAACACTCTTCCAAGTTTGGAGAAGATCGGATAACAACTGTCCGACAATTTTTGGCAATAAAGGGGCCATAACTCAAACATGACTTGGGCGATGGGGGATCTGGCTGGTTATCGATCTAATTACTATTCATATACAAAAACTGTACTCAATATAAAAGAGTTTTATTGATTACCTGTTTATGCGGGTGTTGTGGGCCGACGAGGTGTTGCACACATCAATGGATTCCTAGCATGTGCTTTATAATTTCTATTTCTTACAAAAATGACAATGTACTAAGTATATCTATCTATTGTGTATCATACAGGGGGTGATTCGATGTTCGGGCATTATTTATGTGCTCTACACTTCCACTCACGATATCTATTTATAGTCCGACTTTGTTTAAAAGCCATTCAGCCCTTTTTGAGTTATTCTCTGGACAACAGTGTGTTATGTTTATTATAAAATGTAACCGGGGGGGATAAGAGATACTCGAGATAAGACTACAACAGTTGCGCTTCGCACTTTTTCTAACGAATATCTATCTATATTCAAAGTTTCATTCAAATCCCTTCATCACTTATGGGGTTATTCTCTGGACAAGAAGCTCTTATTTTGATTATATCCGTTGTCCTGTGTCTGACTCGGAATTTTGAGACCAGTTTCCAAACTCAAGCATCTGTTTCGTAAGTAGAGAAGACAGTATGAAAATTGGCCAATGGAAAGCTGTCGTGCTGAAACTGTTACCTAATTTATTACAAGCCGAGATCCAGTGCCTGGTTCCACTAACATCTAGTTTATAAGTCGTTTGAATTTCAATCACAGGTCATTTAATATGATTTTGAAAGAATACATTTTATTAATAGAACAAACGATCATTGAACTGTACAGTATTCTATATAAATACGTAAGTCACGTGATCAGTATATTTCAGTATTGTTTGATAGCACGTGTTGCCTTCGCGCCCTATAATTATGTGTATATCATTGTGATCCCTTCTCAATTTAGCTTCTTCAGATTGCTGCAATTACATGAATTGGTTAAAGGCACTTAAGAAGAAAAGATCAGTAGACCGAATTTATCACATAGAACTCCTCGGAAAGTATAAGCTTAAATGACCTCGGATATATCAAAATGAGAAAGTAGTCTAGCAAGATGGCAACTTGGAAGATCTGTTCTATAACTATGTCTTCAATTGAATAGAGATGTATACGATATCATTAGATAAGATAGGAGCAATACAAATATTATATAATCCGTTAACAACAATTTTCAGTGGTTTATCAACTCCGCGTAAATAGCCGGGACACATACATCAGTGTATCATAACACTTAGAGGTGCGTCTTCCGAGCTCTGCCGGATACCGCCGAGCAGTTACGATTGAGATTTTTTATCAGGTGAAGTCAGTAAAAACGCGACGGCTGAATATTTATTTACACCACATCAAGCCAGAGTCTGTTCGTTTATGTTGTAATGACACCGAAGTGATTGCTAAATACTGGCAACAAAAGATCGAATAAATGCATGGTTGCAACATCTCTCCCACGACACCATTGTATGGCCAATTAGCAAGAATTAGTGTCATAATGATGGTAGCTAATGACGTCATCTAGAGAAATAAACTGATGTCCAAAACGCATTACATGTATGGATTAAGGCTTCTGTATACGAGATTATTCACGAAGAAATAGGATTACATCTACTAGTATTAGATAAATGCCAAGTATCTGACGTATTTCATTGGCTACAGGATTGGTAATATCCTATTATGCAAACAAGACTTACGTTATATTGGAAATGAATGTCTCAACAAGAACAGAAATTGACAATATGATTTCCATGATTTGATTAAATTATTAGTCACAAAAATGCAAAAAGTCTCACATAACATACCACTGCCCGAAGGACTTCATTGTTGGGTTTTGAAATACACGTACGTGGTGACGAAAATAAGTCGAGTCACTAAATGCAAAATTTGCGGGTAGTTCCAGTTAGCTGTAGATTGTAACGCTCAGTCATTACGTACCATATGAGTCAATACATTACAGTTATCTGTATATTGTAACGCTCAGTCATTACGTACCATATGAGTCAATACATTACAGTGATAACGGAAAGCTCAGTCATTACGTACCCTATGAGTCAATACATTACAGTTAGCTGTATATTGTAACGCTCAGTCATTACGTACCATATGAGTCAATACATTACAGTTAGCTGTATATTGTAACGCTCAGTCATTACGTACCCTATGAGTCAATACATTACAGTGATAACGGAAAGCTCAGTCATTACGTACCCTATGAGTCAATACATTACAGTGATAACGGAAAGCTCAGTCATTACGTACCCTATGAGTCAATACATTACAGTTAGCTGTAGATTGTAACGCTCAGTCATTACGTACCATATGAGTCAATACATTACAGTGATAACGGAAAGCTCAGTCATTACGTACCCTATGAGTCAATACATTACAGTTAGCTGTAGATTGTAACGCTCAGTCATTACGTACCATATGAGTCAATACATTACAGTGATAACGGAAAGCTCAGTCATTACGTACCCTATGAGTCAATACATTACAGTTAGCTGTAGATTGTAACGCTCAGTCATTACGTACCATATGAGTCAATACATTACAGTGATAACGGAAAGCTCAGTCAATACGTACCATATGAGTCAATACATTTACAGTGATAACGGAAAGCTCAGTCATTACGTACCATATGAGTCAATACATTACAGTTAGCTGTAGATTGTAACGCTCAGTCATTACGTACCATATGAGTCAATACATTACAGTTAGCTGTTTATTGTAACGCTCAGTCATTACGTACCCTATGAGTCAATACATTACAGTGATAACGGAAAGCTCAGTCATTACGTACCATATGAGTCAATACATTACAGTGATAACGGAAAGCTCAGTCATTACGTACCCTATGAGTCAATACATTACAGTTAGCTGTATATTGTAACGCTCAGTCATTACGTACCATATGAGTCAATACATTACAGTTAGCTGTTTATTGTAACGCTCAGTCATTACGTACCCTATGAGTCAATACATTACAGTGATAACGGAAAGCTCAGTCATTACGTACCATATGAGTCATTACATTACAGTTAGCTGTTTATTGTAACGCTCAGTCATTACGTACCATATGAGTCAATACATTACAGTGATAACGGAAAGCTCAGTCATTACGTACCATACGAGTCAATACATTACAGTGATAACGGAAAGCTCAGTCATTACGTACCATATGAGTCAATACATTACAGTGATAACGGAAAGCTCAGTCATTACGTACCCTATGAGTCAATACATTACAGTGATAACGGAAAGCTCAGTCATTACGTACCATACGAGTCAATACATTACAGTGATAACGGAAAGCTCAGTCATTACGTACCATACGAGTCAATACATTACAGTGATAACGGAAAGCTCAGTCATTACGTACCATATGAGTCAATACATTACAGTGATAACGGAAAGCTCAGTCATTACGTACCATATGAGTCAATACATTACAGTGATAACGGAAAGCTCAGTAATTACGTACCATATGAGTCAATACATTACAGTGATAACGGAAAGCTCAGTCATTACGTACCATACGAGTCAATACATTACAGTGATAACGGAAAGCTCAGTCATTACGTACCATATGAGTCAATACATTACAGTGATAACGGAAAGCTCAGAAGAAGAGTGACTTTCTCCATGCCTACAGATGACCTAATTCCATGTCTGATATACCTTATGACCGGGTGCCGGAGGATACTACGTTATTTCGCAACAAATTCAATTCGCACTAAATTTTCGCACCAATGTAAAACAAAAGTTTCTTATAACCATATAGAGTATATCAATTACAATGTTTAACTGTCAACATGCTGTTATTATTTGGTAAATATAGTTTACTTAAACATTAACGTACTTAGTGAATATTGGAAGCAACTTACGAGTCAAGCTAATACAAGAACTGGACGGGAGAAACATAGCATTGTACTTATGTACCTTAACCCTGTACATCTGAAGTAGATGTTGTCAACTCGCCATATGAACTTGAATAGTGGAATTATTTTATATATGGGGGGGGGGGGGGGAGAGCGTAGTGAATAAGGATAGTTCTGTATAACGACATAGATACACATATATAGATACACGATTAAGAATAAAAAGTCAAATGTAAGTGGAAACAGTAGAAAGATCTGCCCAGTGACTAAGTTGTAGAGTGTTCGTCTGGGGTTGGGAACTTTGCTTATCGTTAAATATCTCCCTTTCCCACGGTCAGCATTAAACGTGTATAGCTTCGGACTTTTAGGTGTCAGATTATTATGACTGGGTGTTGTATCATGTTTCGCGTAAACGGCATGGTATCAAAACATTTGAAAGAATCAAATGGACCGTTGCATGCCTACGTGGGCGAAATTCCATTGGCGTAAACCTTTAGTTAGATAGTTTTAGTAATAATTTACACCGATACTTTTTTAACATAACGCGTTATATGCAATGGGTAACGACCAACGAAGTTCGCCATATATTCCATTAATACTTGTATAAGGCTTAACTTTTTAAATACGTTTGCATAATTTGAATTGTATTCGTTCTTTTGTTTTAGATTTCCCCATACCTCTCTGGTGTATCCAAGTATAGAACAAACAAATCAAACAGCTGATATAATAACCTAGGGTTGAATGGGATTTTTTTTAACAATTTGAGAATAAAACATTCACGGCTTTTGCCGCTTTGTCAGCAAGATTATCTTGGTTGAAAGATAAGTGCGGGTATAGTTAAATCAGTTTCGAGGTTGTTGAATCGTTAGTAACTTCAATAGGATTATTATCGTACATCATTATAATGTGGGTGCCGAGGATAATACCTCTCATTCTAAAAAATCAGTTAAACGATGTGTATATATCATATAAAAACCATCAATTATAGGTTGAGAGTAATGACATTCTAGCGCAATAAAATCCCACTGGCCTGAATCAAAGCCAGCAAATGACCAGGTAATGGTACACTCCCATAAGAAAGAAGTACAGATTCCGTTCTTTAACGGTGGCAAGAAAGCTAAAGTGATCGCGAACTGACGACGTCTTTAGGCGTACATTTCGTAACAAAACTATTAATCAGGAATTAGCTGTAGGTAATGTCAACTTGTATCGACAGTCTTATATACCTGACATTGCTCTACATATATTTCGGAAATTACATTGTGCGTGTGTTTATAACTACGATTTCTATTTTTATTCAGTAAAACAGGAAAACCAGTTTAAGGTAGTGAAGTCGCCATGTGTTTTGACAAGTTTATAAATATACACATTTATGGATTAACTTTATACTCTGTATAGTAAATTTGTACATGTATAATAATTCCATTCCGGTATGCACACACAATTCTGTTAAGTATTTTTGAATATCAAAAGTATTTTTGGAAAGCAGAGAAAGTATAATAGCGTATGCTGTAGTTTTGTTCAAAATTATATCAATAAAACTATAAAAAAATAGATTTTCCGTACTCACCTCTTGTTTCCGTTGTTGTTATTTTGGAATAAAAACTTAATTTTATGGTTGTTTTTTTTTAAATCTCGATGGCATGAGGTAGATTTGATTATTATCTTTGTATGTGTTTCTTTTGCAAAATTAATGCTTGTGCAATTAGCCTGATTTACCGAACCAACATGTACAATTTGACAGTACCAAAAGTTCAAATAACTTCATTATTGTCGACGTTTTTACAAAATTATAGCATTATTAGTTGAAGGACGGTATAACGATAAAACAGTGTACATTTCACCTTGCTATAATATGAAGTTTAAAAAATATGGCTAAAAAGCGAATATGGCTATTTTCTAGGGTATATATCACCTTAATTTAGCATTATATAACGCACAAAATAACCCAGAACCAATGCATTGGAGTTAAAATTCCCTGACTGCCCTTAACGGTAGCCAAACAATTGTACCTCGTCAATTTTAAAACTCTGTATCTCCATCAAAATAAGAAATAGTAGAGCGTCACTCAGTAGAGCTATCGGAGAAAGATTCAAGTTTATTCCGAGTTATTCAAACGTTTTCAATTTCGTGAATTAAGACGAGAATTAAATATCAAAAAAGAAAACGTCGAGCATTGGTCTTAAAATAAATGGTGAAATTTGTTTTGACAAGTTGAATGTAGCAGAAAAATTTAATATGTTTTATACCACTGTGGCCTCTAAACTTGTGGAGAAACTACCATTACCTTTTTATAAATTTGGACAGAGTTTTGTATCTGCCTTTTACAGTGCTAAGGGTGTCTTACCAAATTGTTATTCTTTTTCTCTCATATCTGAGAATAGAGTCTTAAAATATTTGAATAATTTAAGTGTAAATAAAGCTACAGGTTTAGATGGTATTCCCTCCCGGTTTGTTAGGGACAGTGCTACTATAATTGCGTGCCCTCTTACACATATAATAAATTTATCTTTAATTCAAGGTGTTGTTCCCGATGATTTGAAATCGGCAAGAGTTATCCCCCTTTACAAGAAGAGTGATAAAACTGAAGTTGGAAATTATAGGCCTGTTTCCATACTTAGTATTGTTTCCAAGATATTTGAAAAGGTTGTGTATGATCAGGTGGAGCAGTATCTTAAAGAAAAAAGTTTACTATATAAATTTCAGTCTGGTTTCAGAAGTGGTTATTCAACAGATACCTGTCTTATACACCTTACTGATTTTATAAGGTTTCAAATGGATAAGGGTAATTTTGTGGGCATGGTTCTTCTCGATCTCCAAAAAGCATTTGATACTGTTGACCACTCCATTCTTCTCATGAAAATGGAAGCGTTAGGCTTTGATCACGATATTATCGGATGGTTTACATCATATTTATCAAATAGAAAACAGCTTGTGGGTGTTGACGGTATTTTTTCATCATCTTCCAATATTACATGTGGTGTTCCTCAAGGATCTATTTTAGGCCCTCTGCTATTTTTGATTTATGTAAATGATATGTCTGCGGTTGTCAAAAACAAACTTTTACTTTATGCAGATGATTCTGGTATACTTGTTGCAGGTAAAAATAAGTCAATTATTGAAAAGGAGTTATCAGATGATCTTGAATTAGTTAGTCAATGGTTAGTTGATAACAAATTGTCTTTACACTTGGGTAAAACAGAGTCTATATTGTTTGGTTCAAAGCCCAAGTTAAGATCAGATCCCATTTTAAACATAAATTGTAATGGCACTGTCATAGAACAAACTTCATCAGTCAAATATCTAGGTGCTACTTTGGATCAAAACTTATCTTGTGAGTCCATGGCCCGTTCTGTTATAAAGAAAGCTAATGCTAGGTTAAAATTTCTTTATAGGAAACGTTTTTATCTAACACAACATACTAAAAAGCTTTTGGTTATGGCCCTTATTCAGTGTCATTTTGATTACTCCTGTTGTTTCTGGTATCATGGTATAGCCAAAATATGGAAAGATAAACTCCAAATAACACAGAACAAGTTAATACGTTTTGTCCTGAACTTAGAACAAAGATCACATATTGAAAATGAACATTTTAAATCCCTAAACTGGTTACCAGTGAATAAGAGAGTGGAACAAATAACCTTATGTCATGTTTTTAAAATAAAAAATGGTTTAGCCCCTGATTATATGGGAGAGAATTTTGTCCTCACAGATACTATTCATTCTCATAAAACGAGGTTTAGAGAAAATGGATCTTTTTCTGTCCCAAAAGTAAAAGGTTTTGGATTGAAGTCCTTCTCCTACATAGGATGTAGTCTCTGGAACAGGCTACCTCCATTCATAAGAAATATCAATACACTCAGTGGGTTTAAAGTTGAAATTAAAAGACACTTTCTAAGTAATTAATTATTTTTATTTGATAATGCTATACAGGTGTATCTGTGTTTTTAAGTATTTTATGTTAAAGTTCCATGTAATTTCATAAATCAACAGCAGTATTCTGAATTTATGCTCTTTTATAGTTTTTACTTCGCATTATAATTAGCTAGTCAATGTTATTTAAAATATAATTGTCTTTCAATTTTATTGTCTGTGATAAAATTGCTATGTTTTGCCTGTGATAGAAGTTTCATGCCTCTCTATGTCACACCATCCATGACAAGGACCACAATGGAAATAAGGGATATTTTCTCTTTTTTGTGTAATCCTTAGTACGGATGTGTGTGGCATGGTTTTTTTATATTACTCATGTGTTTTATATTATAAATGAAACATATTTGTCTTAATTACCATGTATATATGTATCTTATGCTGAAATAAATCTATCTATCTATCATTTCGCAAACATTGCGTACACATATCATGTTTTCTCGGTAAATATAGCACTCACTCACACACAAACATTATGTAGAAATTGCTGTAAATCGCGATATGGACCTTTTTACTTTTATGTTTTTGATAAATAGTTCCCCTATCCCCTTCTAAAATTCCTTGGCCTGATATAATATTCATATTCTCCTCATCTTTTGTCCGTCGCCAACTTTATATAAATAATTCCCTCCATTCCATCCCTCCATTCCATCCCTCCATTCCATCCCTACTTTCCCCCTTGTTGTCCCCTCAAAGTTGCCAAAGATGTTATGATAATCAGCTAAACAATTGCATACTAATCCCCATTCCTATAGATGTTTGCCCTTACACCTCATCAACTCCTAACGTTTCGTATGCTGATGTTTCCTTGTGATTCTATTGGCAGGCATTTTCTTGTGAATTTGGCGTTCCCAGTACATAGCTACTTAATCCTTCTTTATCGCATATACTCCCTCCAGTATAGTTCGTAGGTTGCAATTCGTGGTATCTAAACCACGATACAGTTGATCACTTATTGAAATATGCTCATATAAGAATTCAGAAAGATTATTGTACAATGGTATATGTTCTATAACTTCTTGTACAAATACATATATTATTATTAAGTTTGATACGAATAATATTTACCGATATCCGTGGTATTGTCTTGCAAGTAAGCGCTAGATCAAAAATGCAAACATACTCGCACTTCGTTTCCAAAAAACAATCCTAATTTCCTCAATAAAGCAAATAAATATGCACTATTTGTTACATGTCACACTGCACTATACTTGTTGTAGCAGTCAATCTAGCAAATAAATATACAGTTATTGTTACATGTCACACTGCACTATATTTGTTGTAGCAGTCAATCAAGTAAATACATATACAGTTATTGTTACATGTCACACTGCACTATATTTGTTGTAGCAGTCAATCAAGCAAATAAATATACAGTTATTGTTACATGTCACACTGCACTATACTTGTTGTAGCAGTCAATCAAGCAAATAAATATACAGTTATTGTTACATGTCACACTGCACTATACTTGTTGTAGCAGTCAATCAAGCAAATAAATATACAGTTATTGTTACATGTCACACTGCACTATACTTGTTGTAGCAGTCAATAAAGTAAATAAATATGCAAGTATTGTTACATGTCACACTGCACTATACTTGTTGTAGCAGTCAATAAAGTAAATAAATATGCAAGTATTGTTACATGTCACACTGCACTATACTTGTTGTAGCAGTCAATCAAGCAAATAAATATGCAAGTATTGTTACATGTCACACTGCACTATACTTGTTGTAGCAGTTAATCAAGCAAATAAATATACAATTATTGTTACATGTCACACTGCACTATACTTGTTGTAACAGTCAATCAAGCAAATAAATATGCAAGTATTGTTACATGTCACACTGCACTATACTTGTTGTAGCAGTCAATCAAGCAAATAAATATACAGTTATTGTTACATGTCACACTGCACTATACTTGTTGTAGCAGTCAATCAAGCAAATAAATATACAGTTATTGTTACATGTCACACTGTACTATACTTGTTGTAGCAGTCAATCAAGCAAATAAATATGCACTATTTGTTACATGTCACACTGCACTATACTTGTTGTAGCAGTCAATCAAGCAAATAAATATGCACTATTTGTTACATGTCACACTGCACTATACTTGTTGTAGCAGTCAATAAAGCAAATAAATATGCACTATTTGTTACATGTCAAACTGCACTATACTTGTTGTAGCAGTCAATAAAGCAAATAAATATGCACTATTTGTTACATGTCACACTGCACTATACTTGTTGTAGCAGTCAATCAAGCAAATAAATATACAGTTATTGTTACATGTCACATTGTACTATACTTGTTGTAGCAGTCAATCAAGCAAATAAATATACAGTTATTGTTACATGTCACACTGTACTATACTTGTTGTAGCAGTCAATCAAGTAAATACATATACAGTTATTGTAACATGTCACACTGCACTATATTTGTTGTAGCAGTCAATCAAGCAAATAAATATACAGTTATTGTTACATGTCACACTGTACTATACTTGTTGTAGCAGTCAATCAAGTAAATACATATACAGTTATTGTTACATGTCACACTGCACTATACTTGTTGTAGCAGTCAATCAAGCAAATAAATATACAGTTATTGTTACATGTCACACTGCACTATACTTGTTGTAGCAGTCAATAAAGTAAATAAATATACAGTTATTGTTACATGTCACACTGCACTATACTTGTTGTAGCAGTCAATCAAGCAAATAAATATGCAAGTATTGTTACATGTCACACTGCACTATACTTGTTGTAGCAGTTAATCAAGCAAATAAATATACAGTTATTGTTACATGTCACACTGCACTATATTTGTTGTAGCAGTCAATCAAGCAAATAAATATACAGTTATTGTTACATGTCACACTGCACTATATTTGTTGTAGCAGTCAATCAAGCAAATAAATATACAGTTAGTGTTACATGTCACACTGCACTATATTTGTTGTAGCAGTCAATCAAGCAAATAAATATACAGTTATTGTTACATGCCACACTGCACTATACTTGTTGTAGCAGTCAATAAAGTAAATAAATATACAGTTATTGTTACATGTCACACTGCACTATACTTGTTGTAGCAGTCAATCAAGCAAATAAATATGCAAGTATTGTTACATGTCACACTGCACTATACTTGTTGTAGCAGTTAATCAAGCAAATAAATATACAATTATTGTTACATGTCACACTGCACTATACTTGTTGTAACAGTCAATAAAGTAAATGAATATACAGTTATTGTTACATGTCACACTGCACTATACTTGTTGTAGCAGTCAATCAAGCAAATAAATATACAATTATTGTTACATGTCACACTGCACTATACTTGTTGTAACAGTCAATAAAGTAAATAAATATACAGTTATTGTTACATGTCACACTGCACTATACTTGTTGTAGCAGTCAATCAAGCAAATAAATATGCAAGTATTGTTACATGTCACACTGCACTATACTTGTTGTAGCAGTTAATCAAGCAAATAAATATACAATTATTGTTACATGTCACACTGCACTATACTTGTTGTAACAGTCAATAAAGTAAATAAATATACAGTTATTGTTACATGTCACACTGCACTATACTTGTTGTAGCAGTCAATAAAGCAAATAAATATACAATTATTGTTACATGTCACACTGCACTATACTTGTTGTAACAGTCAATAAAGTAAATAAATATACAGTTATTGTTACATGTCACACTGCACTATACTTGTTGTAGCAGTTAATCAAGCAAATAAATATACAATTATTGTTACATGTCACACTGCACTATACTTGTTGTAGCAGTCAATAAAGCAAATAAATATACAGTTATTGTTACATGTCACACTGCACTACACTTGTTGTAGCAGTCAATAAAGTAAATAAATATACAGTTAGTGTTACATGTCACACTGCACTATACTTGTTGTAGCAGTCAATAAAGTAAATAAATATACAGTTATTGTTACATGTCACACTGCACTATACTTGTTGTAGCAGTCAATAAAGCAAATAAATATACAGTTATTGTTACATGTCACACTGCACTATACTTGTTGTAGCAGTCAATCAAGCAAATAAATATACAGTTATTGTTACATGTCACACTGCACTATACTTGTTGTAGCAGTCAATAAAGTAAATAAATATACAGTTATTGTTACATGTCACACTGCACTATACTTGTTGTAGCAGTCAATAAAGCAAATACATATACACTTATTGTAACATGTCACACTGCACTATACTTGTTGTAGCAGTCAATAAAGTAAATAAATATACAGTTATTGTTACATGTCACACTGCACTATACTTGTTGTAGCAGTCAATCAAGCAAATACAAATGTAAATATACAATTATTGTAACATGTCACACTGCACTATACTTGTTGTAGCAGTCAATCAAGCAAATAAATATACAGTTATTGTTACATGTCACACTGCACTATACTTGTTGTAGCAGTCAATAAAGTAAATAAATATACAGTTATTGTTACATGTCAAACTGCACTATACTTGTTGTAGCAGTCAATCAAGCAAATAAATATACAATTATTGTTACATGTCACACTGCACTATACTTGTTGTAGCAGTCAATCAAGTAAATAAATATACAGTTATTGTTACATGTCACACTGCACTATATTTGTTGTAGCAGTCAATCAAGCAAATACAAATGTAAATATACAATTATTGTTACATGTCACACTGCACTATACTTGTTGTAGCAGTCAATCAAGCAAATACAAATGTAAATATACAATTATTGTTACATGTCACACTGCACTATACTTGTTGTAGCAGTCAATCAAGTAAATAAATATACAATTATTGTTATATGTCACACTGCACTATATTTGTTGTAGCAGTCAATCAAGCAAATAAATATACAGTTATTGTTACATGTCACACTGCACTATACTTGTTGTAGCAGTCAATCAAGCAAATAAATATACAGTTATTGTTACATGTCACACTGCACTATACTTGTTGTAGCAGTCAATAAAGCAAATAAATATACAGTTATTGTTACATGTCACACTGCACTATACTTGTTGTAGCAGTCAATAAAGCAAATAAATATACAGTTATTGTTACATGTCACACTGCACTATACTTGTTGTAGCAGTCAATAAAGCAAATAAATATACAGTTATTGTTACATGTCACACTGCACTATACTTGTTGTAGCAGTCAATCAAGCAAATAAATATACAGTTATTGTTACATGTCACACTGCACTATACTTGTTGTAGCAGTCAATAAAGCAAATAAATATACAGTTATTGTTACATGTCACACTGCACTATATTTGTTGTAGCAGTCAATAAAGTAAATAAATATACAGTTATTGTTACATGTCACACTGCACTATATTTGTTGTAGCAGTCAATAAAGCAAATAAATATACAGTTATTGTTACATGTCACACTGCACTATACTTGTTGTAGCAGTCAATAAAGTAAATAAATATACAGCTATTGTTACATGTCACACTGCACTATACTTGTTGTAGCAGTCAATAAAGTAAATAAATATGCAATTATGGTAACATGTCACACTGCACAGCACTCGTAACAATAATTGCATATTTATTCACTGTATTAAATGTTACAACAAGTATTGTGCAGTGTGACATGTAACAGTAATTGCGTATGTATTCACTGTATTGAATGCACTGCATTCTCCCAAATTTCTCATTATTGGATAAAAGTGTGTGTTCATGATTGTTTACACGTGGACAGGACACATATTAGCAATAAACATTGATATCATTATGTAAATATAATTTGTTTTTATCATACATGGGCGTGAGTAAAGTATGGTGATTTAATTCATTGAACTTATCAAGTACAGCATGCATTCAATTTTGGACAACATGCGGTTCATAAGAATTCATGACACATGGAATTAACACTCTGCAACATCCTCACGCGTGCTTCAGAAAGAATGAGATACAGAGAAAAAGAATATAATCTCTCAAGTGAAGCTATCATTAACCTCCGTTAAAGTTAAACGTTATGCCTCCCAGGAACATACTAGACGGTCCGTAAATTAAGAATGTTATCCGATTTTCGTACACGACGAGAATTGTATTTGTGGGAATGGTAATGATGATAAAAGATGTTTAAAGCCAATTTCAGCGCATTGGTGCTTCTAAGCGGATTATCTGTTGTCTGCCTAATGTCCCGCGGTCAGGAGCAATTATCGTCATCGTTAATTGGTGCAGGCTTGAAAGTTATAATGCTTTAGGTGGTCGCTAAAGCGAAGCTCTTGAATTTTATTAAAAAATTGAGAAAAAATAACACCAGCGGTTGCGTAGGACTAATTCCTTTCAAAACAATGAAATCAAATCAAAGAACAAATACACTAATGGGAATCTTTTCAAGACCTGGTCGCATGTTCACGTTGAGTTTTTAGCTCACCTTTTAGGATCGATGATTGTCCGGCGTCCGTCGTCGTGCATCGTGCGTCAACATTTTCTTTCAACAACATCTCCTCCTGTACTACTGCATGGATTTTGTCCAAACTTAACAGGAATAATCCTTGGGTGGAACTCTTTCAAAGTTACATTAATCGTTCCGGTCTGCTGCATAAGTAGGTCACAGGAGCTCAAAATCGATTTTAAAAGTGTAAACTTTGAAAATCTTCTTGTCCAAAACCATAAGGCCTAGAGCTTTGATATTTGGTGTGTAGTATTGTCTAGTGGTCCTCTTTCAAGATTGCAGAAATTATTAAGTTCCGTCAAAAAAACATGGCCGCCAGGGGCGTGGCCGTGTTCCCTATATGTATATTGTGGAAACTATAAACAACATCTCCTCCTAAACCACTCAATGGAGTTTGACCAAACTTCACAGGAATGATCCTTAGGTGGTCCTCTTTCGAAATTATATGAATGGTTCTGGTCTATTGCATAAGTAGGTCACTGGAGCTAAAATAGATTTTAAAAGTGTAAACTTTGAAAATCTTCTTGTCCCAAACCATTAGGCCTAGAGCTTTGATTTTTGGTGTGTAGCATTGTCTAGTGGTCCTCTTACAAGATTGGATAAGTCATTAAAATCTGTCGAAAAACATGGCCGTCAGGGGGCGGGCCTTGTTTCCTACATGTATATAGTGGAAACTATAAACGTTATCTCCTCTTAAACCCCTGAATGGATTTTTTTTACCAAACTTTACATGAATGATCCTTAGGTGGTCCTCTTCCAAAGTTACATAGATACTTTTGATCTGTTCATAAGTAGGTCACGGGAGCTAATACTAGATTTTAGAAGAGAAAACTTTGAAAATCTTCTTGTGAAAAAACCATAAGGGTTAGAGCTTTGATATTTGGTGTTAAGCATTGTCTAGTTGTCCTCTCAAAAGAATGCATACATTATTAAGTTCGGTAAAAAAACATGACAGTGTATTCAGGTGAGCGATATAAGGGCCATCATGGCCCTCTTGTTTCACACAGTGATAACATCACTGATAGTTAACATACAATAATGGATAAAAGTTTGACAATTATTGAATATCAATGATAACAGAAACAAGAACATTACGAATTTTTTAGCAACCACAGAAACTAATCATTACAATGACACTGCCAACATTTTGCAGGAGAACCTACTGGCGGATTCATGGTTCGATTGGACTTACGCCACTTTCAAATGTATGTCGATGTACGTTCAACAACACATTTAAAGTGAGCGGACTCGTCACCCAACTAATATCTAGCAAACTTCTGCTATTTATGACACTGATAGTTAAAGGCATAAAAGAAAATACCTACGCTCATAAACAATAAGTCAATACATTGATTCCATTGTTGGTGAACATATACGAAACGCTTCCTGAATATACATGTATCTCTTAAAATATCATAAGTGAATGTAACAATAATGTACCAAACACATTGCTTCACCACTTGGCCACAACTAAATTTACATATGGTGTCAGATCAACCCAGACATAAAACCTAGAATCTTCTAGATTCCAAGGCCGGGCAATTTTCCGGAGGTTCACTAACAACACTACTCACTATATAAATCTTGAAATATACTATAGATCTACTTTCAAACGCAGTTGTTAAGACAAACAATATTATGTACATCTGTTTTTCATACAACATTGTCATGTTTACAATAATAAGAATACCGCCTCTTTCGTGATCAAAATCTTTTCTTTGCAAACATAACACCATTGCAATAAAAGTGTTCATTACTTTGCTTCGGAAGACAAATTACGAAATCCACTGGAGACGTAATCGTCCATATTTTTCTTAGATATTTTGTATGTACATTTGAATAAACCTTGTACTTAATATCATAACAGGAATATAAATATATATATATTTACATTTATGTCATTATTAAATGACCTCGTGATTCTTTTTGTAAAGTAGTTTGAGTTTGGCTTAGATTTACATAATGTTCAAGGAATGCAATCTGAAAATGTTTAAGCTGTGATCGGGCTGTGATCGAGTCATTTTTTCATCCTTTGAAAAACTACATGTACTTAAAAGCGGCGTCATCGTAGAACCGAATATTTAATAGTAATTGCCCGCACTAATGCCGTAGTTAGATGTAATGCAAACTTAGAACGTCAATAAGAGTTAAGACATGTACAAATTGAAATTCGATCTTCTCTATGTTCCCTAGCTTGGTTCTCGGTTTCTTGCATACACAATGTAGACAAGGGGCATATTAACCAGACTGTATGCACCAAACGTCATGGTAGTGAGCGTGAATATCTGAACGATTCAGACATTATGCATCTCACAATAAATACAATACGAGTCTGTGATAACACAATATGCACTTTGTTAACTTTACACTAATGTGTTTGGATGCACACATGATAGACAATGTGAATATGTAAGGCAAGAAGCTTCCAAGAACATCATTGTTCCAAATTGTACGAAAGTATTCGCCCGTCGTTAAAGTCTATGCCGTTTTAAATAGAGAGATATGTTCGCAACCTGGCACCACAATGGTACTATCTAATGACCATTAAATCATAACCTTTAATGGCATATTAAAACAATTCTTAATCCATCGATTTGTATTCAGAGATAACAGGATAACGATGAACCTGAGCTGTCTCTTATCGTTTTATCGCTTACTGCCATTCGTAACGTCTAAATCATTAACAATATGCATTTATAGGTACCGAGATATCAAGTGCCGTCAAAACAGATTACATCTGAAAATATAATATGGTCACACACTCGCTATAGCATTCTGATGTGTGTGATGTGTCACAACAATTTCCACGTTAATAACATTGCTCACGAACCAGTATTTTGTATCAACTGGTGTTAATGGTGAATATGGATCAGGATCGAAGGTTCGTGTGTTAAAATAGGCTTACCACAAAGACGCTAGGTTGAGCACGAGAATAAAGTAAATTGTATTTCATTACGATTCAACATTTACAACATATTAATTATATTGACAGATAGTGTTGGCATTTGAAATGAAATTCATGTACACACATATATTTAACAGTCACATGTGCACACAATACACGGTCTATAAACAAGATTTGCGAGGCTTGTCCCAAAAAATCGCGAACAATTAAAAAACACTTGTTTCCAAGCCCCAATGGTAATGCAATTTTCAAATTACACTCAACAAAATGTATAATCGGTCACCTAATATTTTGCAATATATAAAGTATGATTTTGTGTATTTTACTGAAATTTTGCACACCACCTATCTACACGATAATGCAACCGTTCGTGTTTATATAAAATATTTAGTGAACAAAAAAATGTGTTTTTGTGCCATTTATGAAAATGGATATTTTGCACGTGCTACAGTATGCGAATCATAAAAGACGTGTTTTTAAAATCAGTTTGTGCTCATTGTCAACATGTCCACCAGGAAAACACATACAATGGTACAAATGACGTTACATGAGCGAACGCAAGGAGTGGGAATGTTGGTAGCTGGAACGCAAGCAGTGGGAATGTTGGTAGCTGGAACACAAGCAGTGGGAATGTTGGTAGCTGGAACACAAGCAGTGGGAATGTTGGTAGCTGGAACACAAGCAGTGGGAATGTTGGTAGCTGGAACACAAGCAGTGGGAATGTTGGTAGCTGGAACACAAGCAGTGGGAATGTTGGTAGCTGGAACGCAAGCAGTGGGAATGTTGGTAGCTGGAACACAAGCAGTGGGAATGTTGGTAGCTGGAACGCAAGCAGTGGGAATGTTGGTAGCTGGAACGCAAGCAGTGGGAATGTTGGTAGCTGGAACACAAGCAGTGGGAATGTTGGTAGCTGGAACACAAGCAGTGGGAATGTTGGTAGCTGGAACACAAGCAGTGGGAATGTTGGTAGCTGGAACACAAGCAGTGGGAATGTTGGTAGCTGGAACACAAGCAGTGGGAATGTTGGTAGCTGGAACACAAGCAGTGGGAATGTTGGTAGCTGGAACACAAGCAGTGGGAATGTTGGTAGCTGGAACACAAGCAGTCGGAATGTTGGTAGCTAGAACGCAAGCAGTGGGAATGTTGGTAGCTGGAACGCAAGCAGCGGGAATGTTGGTAGCTGGAACGCAAGCAGTGGGAATGTTGGTAGCTGGAACGCAAGCAGTCGGAATGTTGGTAGCTGGAACACAAGCAGTGGGAATGTTGGTAGTAGGAACGCAAGCAGTCGGAATGTTGGTAGCTGGAACACAAACAGTCGGAATGTTGGTAGCTGGAACGCAAGCAGTGGGAATGTTGGTAGCTGGAACGCAAGCAGTGGGAATGTTGGTAGCTGCAACCTCTTGATTTGATGACAGCTACATCCTATTATATCGTCATCAGTTTTGAATTGATTATACATTGTCATTATTTCATAAAGATATCATGTTCTCGTTTCATCTGCGCTTGTCGAACATGCAGGCACTTTGGGCAAAATACAACGAAACGGACGTGTTGCTAAACGACACCGCAACCCCAAATGGAGAGTCAATACCAGAAATCAAGACTCTCTCATCTCTGAGACCGCTCTATTCTTCCAACTTAAGCAGCATGGCAAAACAAGAGGTCTACATAGGCGTAATGTTTCCGCTCAAACGTCTGGAACCGATGAAGAGAGAATGGGCTCTGGTGTCGTCGCCTGCGAAAGTTTGTACAATGTAATCCTCACGAGAAGTCATCGACAGTTCCGACTTACACGGCCCGGGTGGCATCTTCTCGCAACACAAGTCGAATGGCAAATATGTTGTGGATGAGACCAGAGCAATACTATGGAATGTCAACGGTCAGATGCGAGTGTATCGCGGACGCGGTTCGAGAAAAAGTGAAAACGTTGTTCTTCAAGCCGATCGCTTCCATTGTGGATGGATATCACGATTTGGGCCGGTATTTGCAGCAACACTGCGGTCATGATTGTTCGTGGCAATTTAAATGCAGCGCGTTATCAGCGGGAGGTGATTCAACCTGTCTTTATACCTCTTCTTCAGGCACAGCGAGGTACGCAACTTGTGCAGCACAATACGAATTTTGACCGATTTCGTTTGTGAAATTTAGTTTTACAGTCACACACTTTCAAAGCGGCGCAATTTAGTTTTATGTGTTTACATCGAAAACATTATTAAACAACATTGATTCAAATCAAACGTGTGTACCATCTCAGAAAAACACCTAAATTTGTGTATTTCATCTATAAAATTTGACAAGTAAATACAGATACGTTTATTTCAAGTTGGAGAGCAGAACAGTATATACAGTTTTAACAAAAAAAAAAGAACATTATTTACAAATTTCAACGGCACAAATATGAATGTATATAATGATGAATGTACACGTAGTATATTCCTGAGACTAGGGATTAAATATTTCAAACGTCAATAGAGCTACATGCATCGATTATAAAAAAGAATGGTTTAATAGGCACATATTGTCCAAGTACTAAATAATGTAAAGTCTAGACATATTTGAATTAAGAATAATCAATTGGCTTGAAAAATAAAATGACTGTAAACACACTTTTGTCTTTCCGAAAACGAAACAAAGACAGTAGTTTGACGTACAACGTGATTGGATTTAAGCTTCAATTGATTAGAGCCTGACTGAAATGGAAAGAAGGGCAGTAGCAAAACACTATCTAAACCTTAACAAGGTAAGGTACCTTAAGTGCAATGCGCATGTACATGGAATAACTATGTAATACATGAATAAGTGAGTATTTGCACAGAATCAGTTCAGTGTGAATCAAGACCATATTCATGGATACTTTAGAATTTGCATTTCGACTGTATATATACTCAAACGCAAAAGAAAGTGTGCACTTTCTATATTTTGATTTTCTGAAAATCCAATGATGGAATATTATCATGTGTGGTATCGTGTTATAGCTTATTCAATTACCCTACTAACCGAAGTGTTTATTTTATTGTTTTGCATTTTGTTAAAAGGGTCAATATCAAAAATACACAATGGCCAAAGGGATGTTTTCTTGCGTAGTTTAACTGTAATTTGTTGCAAAAAGAACTAATACCCTGTAGCAGAGGCGGTTTGGTACCGACGTCTGATGTGCGTCAACTCAATGTAACGGTCCAGTCTGACGCCAGTCACACGTGGCCTGTCGGATCGGGGACGGTCGGCAACAGTACCCGTTTGCATAAACCTATCACGTAACTTGATTATAGCGTTTCTATGGCAATTAAGTGCCCGTGAAACTGAAGCGACTGAGTCACCTCTGACCAGCATCATTAAGTCGTCAACACGCTGACGTTCTGATAGTCGTGGCATATTCTCTGTTTAACATTTTCTAAATCTACAGTGATAATTACATTATACATGTGTGAAAGAATGTTGAGAAAACAAACCTGGCCACTTGTACTTGTGTATACATGTTCCACGTTGACAAAATCGCAATTCGGGCAATTACGTAATAATAAGCCATAGTTTGACTGATTTTTCGTTGTTGCTATAAACCGTAACGACCGATATTCGTATGTTTCAAATTTGACATCTTTATACCTTGTATAATTAAAATAATAAAAAAATCAAAAGCGCACACTTTCTTTTGCGTTTGAGTGTATAACTCAGCCTTTACACATCTATGATACAACTAATCGACGCACGCCAAACACTGTTAATTAAAATATTGCTGCTTACTATTCTTGACACCGTTTAGCTGCGTAGCTAGTTACTGTACCAGTAAAGAAATCATACTGATGTCCACATCAAAATTAGACCATTTACTGTACGAAGTTTGATATACCTGAAGCACATGTACTTTCCGCAAGACTTATGTATGCAAATGCGCAAGTGCAACGTCTTTTAACTATCGAAAAAATGGTAGAGCGGGTGGAGGCTTCGAAAGATTTTTGAAGTGAAAGTTGAAAGAGTAATTCTTCGATATAATCATAACAATTCACGAGCCGTGGCAGTCGTATTTATGTTTATTCGATCGAAGACAAGTACAAATCTTGTGCAATGACCGTGTAATGTACGCACACGTGACATACACAATCACCAGACTTCATCACAAAATTGGAGTCAACATTGTTTTATAGCCTTGGATACCGGGCTCGGTCTCACAAAAAGTCATGATATATTTATAAGTCGTTCAGATTATCAACTAGAAACGTTTCACAGACATGTGACACAGTAATGAATGTTTATTTGAGATATTTCTTTGTTAATATACACACATATTTTAGAAATAGACAATATACTCCCGAAACAAAATATATGTTTTGAGTAACATTTACCGTCACCTTGGACGTACCTAAGATACATTGTCTCGTTATGGTCATCACATGTTCCAAGTATTTTGTTATAGCCCAGACATGAAAAATATTTATTTAGTAACAGTGACATTGACCCTAGGTGGCTGGGTGAGGGCGTGACACATCGCTTGTTTGGATCTGAGGACTTAGGAGGCTGGATGTTGCGCGTGACACATCGTCTTGTTTGGACCTAGGAACCTAGGAGGCTGGATGTCGCGCGTGACACATCGTCTTGTTTAGACCTAGGAACCTAGGAGGCTGGATGTTGCGCGTGACACATCGTCTTGTTTGGACCTAGGAACCTAGGAGGCTGGGTGTTGCGCGTGACACATCGTCTTGTTTGGACCTATGAACTTAGGAGGCTGGATGTTGCGCGTGACACATTGTCTTGTTTGGACCTAGGAACCTAGGAGGCTGGGTGTTGCGCGTGAAACATCGTCTTGTTTAGACCTAGGAACCTAGGAGGCTGAAATTCTTCTATCCATAATGAAGTTCTAGCCCGCCCGTCGGACCACACGCACGCAAGCACAGTAACAACTCTTAATGCCCCCATAAAGATGGCGGGGTCATCACACCCAGTTACTGAATTTGACTTTGAAAGAATAGTTTTTATAAAATCACCAAACTGAAAATTGTAAACCTTATCCTTACAAACAACACTCGTGTTCGGTATAATTTGTCTTTTTTACCACTCTATTTGCGCTCCTTGGTTCTGGGTATAGACGTTTCACCTCCACTCAGTTTCATTTCTTCAGATTATTGCAGTTACATGCGGCGTTTTAAAGGTAAATGAATGTAAAACAAAAGAATAAATACTTACACATACGAGAGTACATCCAATTTTACTATATGCTTGTAGTCGAGAACATTTAATGTATGCAACAACGATGTATACTAATAATGCATAAACTCAATTTCATACCAACGGTCGGCATTTTTCATGGCGCATGAAGCTAAAATGTGAATGGGGACTCTAATTGCAGCCTTTATGGATCTACACATAGAACTTATTTCATTGAAGAAAGTAATGTTTGTCCGAATGATGACTTCATTTAAAAATAAAAGTTGCCGACCAAAATATGAACATCAATCAAACGTATCACTTCAATATACGAGATCAATGGCACACCTTCCCTCCCACTGATGTCATTTTAAAATGATGTTTTTCAAAACCAATGTGGCCACCGTCTACGTGCAGTCATGCGACGCCAGATCATTGGCGTTCCTACAGTCATGCGACGCCAGATCATTGGCTTTCCTAAAGTCATGCGACGCCAGATCATTGGCTTTCATACAGTCATGCGACGCCAGATCATTGGCTTTACTACAGTCATGCGACGCCAGATCATTGGCTTTCCTACAGTCATGCGACGCCAGATCATTGGCTTTCCTACAGTCATGCGACGCCAGATCATTGGCTTTCCTGCAGTCATGCGACGCCAGATCATTGGCTTTCCTGCAGTCATGCGACACCAGATCATTGGCTTTCCTGCAGTCATGCGACGCCAGATGATTGGCTTTACTACAGTCATGCGACGCCAGATCATTGGCCTTCCTGCAGTCATGCGACGCCAGGTCATTGGCTTTACTACAGTCATGCGACGCCAGATCATTGGCCTTCCTGCAGTCATGCGACGCCAGGTCATTGGCTTTCCTACAGTCATGTGACGCCAGATCATTGGCTTTCCTACAGTCATGCGACGCAATATCATTGGCTTTCCTACAGTCATGCGACGCCAGATCATTGGCTTTCCTACAGTCATGCGACGCCAGCTCATTGGCTTTCCTACAGTCATGCGATTGTGGATAATGATTCTAAATTTTTTCAAACATTGAAGGAAACTATGGACACTATCCGACAATTTTTCGTGTTGAGATATTTATCAGGTATGAACATTTTTCACGATACCTATCTAGTTAACCACATACTTTTCTAGTTAATTAAGTAGTTAACTGGTGGCAGAAATATGCCAACATAGAACCCGACTGATAGGTCAAATAAAAAATACTTTTAGTCGAATGGTTGGAGAAAGTGAAGTATTGCAGGGCAAATCTCATTACAACAAGAAACCTTTATGATCTGAAGCTCGTACTGGCTTATAATCCATATTTTATACCAGTATAATTTTATTACTAAGTGAAATTCCCAAACCATAACGGAGTATAACCCTTTAGTGTAATACATCATAAAAAGGTAACAGGTGGCAGTTCTGTGCACTTTCAAGCCTGTTTGGAGTCTTATGATATTTATCTTACCGCAAAAGTATCACGAATATTAGCTAGAAAGCTAGATAATTAAGTGGTTAACACGAAACAATTCATATGGGCGAGATAGTGATTTCGTAATGGACTTCGAAATTATTGTTAAATACTGACCAGTAACAATAATTACAAGAACAAATTAATGTATGGCAAACTTTCTCCAACGAGACCAATGTATGACCAATTAGCAAGACATTTGATATAAACAGCAAAATGTACCATGATGAGAACAGCAAGAACCGTGACGTCATCTATAGAACCAAACTGATGCACACAATGCATTAACTGAATGGATAAAGAACTGTCAAGAAATAGGATTGCATCTGTATGGTGGCATATTTCTGCCACCAGTTAACTACTTAATTAACTAGATAATTGTGTGGTTATCTCATTAAAGAAACTACTAGTAAATAACTACTTACTTAACTAGATAATTATGTGTTTAACTAGATAAGTATTTACACGAAAAATGGTCTGATAGTGCCCACAACTGCCACCACTTGTCAACAGACGAACCTTACAACTACCGGACAATCTCACGGCTTCCGGCTATTTCAAAGATATTCAAAAAGTACTATTGACGCGAATTGGATACTGTAATATTAGTGATAGACTGAATCTCCTACAGCATGGATTCCAGAAGGGAAGTTGTGATAAACGGTGTCTATGATCTACCTTGAAGCTGTTAACTAAATTGCACTGTTACACATGCTACCTAGACGCTTCCAAAGCATTCGTCGAAACGTGGATAAACGGCATACTGTACAAACTTTACTATCTGGATATACGCGGTAAACCACTACGTATCTTCAGTAAAATGCTCAGGGGGTCCTCCAGCAGAGTTCTAGCGTTTGGACATCTATCAGACCCATTTGTGATATCTCTTGAATGCACAAGGCAATGCAGTATTTGTTCTCCATGTCTTTACACCGTATAGGCCTACATCAATGAACTTCGGAACGAATTATCCAGGTCACATCATGGACAAACGATTAACGACAT
Organism: Mactromeris polynyma; assembly: GCA_032209605.1. Taxonomy (NCBI): domain Eukaryota; kingdom Metazoa; phylum Mollusca; class Bivalvia; order Venerida; family Mactridae; genus Mactromeris; species Mactromeris polynyma. The sequence goes on from JASFXZ010000012.1 coordinate 6,313,598, forward strand.
CTCAGTGTCCGCTCCATATTTAGTGTTGATGCCACTCACAAATATGGTTATAACGCCAGTATATGCGCATTTATGATTCATAACAAGAGGCACAGTACTTACAGAATATGACGGTACAATAATGTCAGAAGTTACCGAGTACAAACAACTTGGCATCGTACAGTGCAAATCGAAGAAAACGCCAGCTAACGTTGATTATGTTAGTCAATATGCAAGGAGCACATTCTGCAGCCTAAAGGACTGTGGTATCCATAACAACGGCATACATCCAACAACTGCGGCTAAACTGTATACCTCAATAGTGCTTCCACGTGGCTTTGGGGTTGTGAATTATGGACGCTTACAGACATGGGCCATCTTGAATAAACACATCATTTACCTACACGTCTCTACCTACACGTACCCGCTCAGATATGGTTAAATGATTACTAGGATTTACTTCAATCGAAGCTTACATTGATTTACAAAAGCTTAATTTTCTAGGCTCCATTTGCAGACTACAGTCCAAGGATACCACTCTACAGGTCTTCCTGCACAGACATTTTCAGTACCGTACCAACTGCACCGCTACAGACATTGGGTTTATAACCCAGCAAATATCTGACGTCAATACGATGTTGGCCCAACGTTTGATATTGGTCGTGACGTCGCCGACCACAATCCAACGTCTAACCAGCGTTAAAACACCGACGTCCGTGCAACGTTGATTTCCGACGTCTATCCAATTTGCAAAACCAATCAAAATCCAACGTTTGACCGACGTCGGTGTCCGAAGTATATGAAACGTTGAGGCGACGTAAAATGTTTGCTGGGAAAAGACATGGTCATGATCATGACCTACTAGTATTATCTTGTTTTATCCTGTCACTTGCTGTAATTTCGACCCGATAACAGGGTGCCTGATATTTTTTGCTTTATCAGGTCACTTGGTCACATGACTTCTATCTCACGTCACATGACCACGTGACTAGCCGGACTATTTTTAGTTAAGTATCGCGATGTTATCATTTTTACGGACTTACGAAAACAATGGATTTTTCAACTGAATACTAGAACACTTTTCATATTTTTTGTATAATCCATACAATACAATGTTAATTTCCACAAACTTGTTCTATTTCATTCAAGCGGTGCTGAATCTTATCCGTTATTAAAACAAACCCAGTCTGCATTTTGACCCGAATATAAGTGCTTACTGGAACACGTAGTAAACAACGTAGTCAAACAAATTGTCGGCTGTTTACACCATTGGAACAACATCATTTCGGACATTTGGGTCCATCTGCGTTTGAACTTATCAGGGCTTGACCGTGCGGTCGAGTTTCTCATGAAAATAACATATTGATCAGTAGCAAAAGCAGTACGTACCCCATCCATCTTCTGAATATTAGAATCCCAGTCCGGTTTCATCGATTTGTGCCGAAAATTCCTTTGCAATCGTAAATGACACTGATAGACTGAATCCACAGATTAATTTCTTGTTTTCTAGATCAGTTTTTAATGAAATAGATGTAAATATCACATTGTTTCACGTATTCTGTGGCGCTTGACATTTCTCATCATTTATAAACAAACCGTGGGAAATTGCGTATGAACTAAATAATTGTTGACTCTTACTGAATTGTTGCAAATTCTTTGTTTTGTTATTGATTATTTAAAGTTTAATGCTCATCAGATGTTCGCAATCGCAGATGTGTCAAACTCATGGGAACTATTTCTCTCGGCGTAAGGTGCAAACCACACCTATAATCAATACGTCACAAGTTATTCAATACGTCACAAAATTAATTACGATATAATTTAGGGGATGTAACTCAGTATTATTTAGAATTAAAGGTATTTCCCCCTTACTTAACACAAGGAGTGACAGGATAAATAGAATAATAGGTTAGTGACGTGGAATGAGAACGTTAATCAGGCAAGGCCGAAGGCTCACCCGATAACTACCGGAGCCGAGCCTGATAAACGTTCTCATTTCACATCACTAACCTATTATTCTCTATAACTTCGCAATACAATGACATTCCCCAGCAAAACTTTGTGGAAACTCTTGTATGAAAGGTCAGAGCAATCCAGCTGGTTATCTAGAATTCAAGCAGATAGTGAGTTCACGAGATTTCGCACGACAAATGTTTATCTGAGAACGGCTGACATATGGCGCGTTGCTCAAAATAATCTCAAGCAACCTAACTCTACTACGAACTGTATCACGTGATAATCTACTGCAAATACATGGACATTCTTGCGTGGCGACAAACTCGCATAATTAAAATTACAGAACTCTTCGGTGTTAACCTAGCAAACTTGTTGACTTGTGACATAAGTGGTAATACATTCCTGAATTATTATAACGGTAACGTTGACGACAACATCCAGTACAACTTGAATGCAGAGCACTATCCGGAATTTCTGTGCCTGAGCAATTCTTATTCTAAGGAACTTTATGCTCTATTTTCGTCATTCAATAAAAGTTCTCCAGTCAGAAAAAGAGATATTTGTGAGACAATTATATGGAGGCATATTTCTGCAACCAGTTAACTACATATTAAACAAGAAAATTATGTGGTTAACTAAATAAGTGTCGTGATAAATGTTCATACCAGACGAAAATCTTAACAAGAAAAATGTCTGATAATGCCCACAACTGCCACCACTTACCCACTTAGCCCCCTAGGTTTTCAGAACGGACAATCTATTTTAGATAAGTGTTAAGTAGTTAACGCGATAAATAACTAAATTTCTTAGTTAAATCTATTAGAGGGAATGTATATAGTGAATGGAAAATAAATCAAATTGAGTGAACAAATTGTCAGAACATCTTATTGACTTACTTTGTTCGTTCTAATGTTAAAATACACCAATTCAATGAGTAACTTTTAAAGAAAAAAAAACAGAAATTAAAGTACAATTTGTTCGAAAATAATGCAGATACGTAGAGCTTATTTTAAGCTGTAAAATGAAAACCAGGCTTTCCATGATCAAACGGTTCATAATATAAGTTCATGACATGTTCTAATGTTAGGTTTAGTTGTTAAAAAAGATTTTCTTGTTTTTACCCATGTGAATTGCACCCGTTTATTGAAAAAGCGTGTTAATGGTCCTAGGCGACCAACTTTAGTGATCAAAGCAATTGACAACTTCATCACATGAACACAAACTTTGCGAGCGCTATCTTCAGTCACGAATACAGTTATGGCACCACGCATAGCGAAGATATTAAGTGGAAACTGATTTTTAAATTTTAAGTGACCTTGGACGGAACGAACCCAAAAGCAATCCCAAGCCAGACCTCCACATGTTCTTACTATACACCAAGTTTGATGTCACTTTGACGAACGAAACGAAAGTTATGCGCCGGAAACCAAATTTCTATTTTTAGTAACGGTGACCTTGACCTTTGACAGACCGAACCCAAAAGCAATCACAAGCGAGCTCTCCACATGTTCTTACTGTACACAAAGTTTGATGTCAATTATGATCAACGAAACTCAAGTTATTCGCCGGAAACCAAATTTCTATTATTAGTAACGGTGACCTTGACCTTTGGCGGACCGAACCCAAAAGCAATCCTTAGCGAGCTCTTCACATGTTCTTACTATACACCATGTTTGCTGTCAATATTATCAACGAAACTCAAGTTATTCGCCGGAAACCAATTTCTATTTTTAGTAATGGTGACCTTGACCTTTGTCGGAACGAACCCAAAAGCAATCCCAAGCGAGCTCTTCATATGTTCTAAATATACACCAAGTTTGGTTACAATATAATCAACGAAAATCAAGTTATTCGCCGGAAACCAAATTTCTATTTTTAGTAACGGTGACCTTGACCTTTGGCGAAACGAAACCAAAAGCAATCCTTATAATAATAATAATCAACTTTATTCATTGAAGGTATTAACTCATTAAGACATGCACATAAAAAAACATACATACATAAACTTATCTAACTAGAGGCCTTCATACATGCATAATTTATTACCGACTAAAATGAAAACATAAAGAATAAGCAGTATTATAATACAAAATCAATAAATCATAACAACTCTTTACAAAATCTGCACTAACAATATGTATGAAAGAGAGATTAAATTATTACAGAGAAGGCCGCGTGCCCAATACGTACAATGCCTCCCCACACAGACTCCCGGGAAAACATATTAGGCACCGAGGAGGTACTGGGGTACACTTTGGAAATAGTGGTGCAAGGAATGGTCTGTACGACCATAAATAACAACTTAATAGAATTTAGTGTGACCAAAAGGGGGAAATCATTATTGGATGGAATATATCACTGAACAAGTCAAGATAATCAGTAATAATAGGAGGAAATGGGGGGGGGGCCATGAAGCATATGAAACATGAATAATTATGAGAAATGAAAGAAGTGCTAATGCGGAAAGGGGAACTTAACATACATCTAAAAAGTTAAATAGAAATAATAACAATACTGCGATTTACAGCCCTGGAACTGTCCGGAAAAATAGCGGGGTGTAGATCGATTTAACGGCTAGTTTACCTCGCCATTAATCGCTTTATGGTTATTAATTTCTATGAAATAACATTTAATAACTAAATAAAAAGAGACAAATTTGACATCATATAATTCAATACATGGAGAAGCTAATAACGTCTATAGGGAAGGGCCCTAGATAATGTTGTTAAAACTTTTGGCCCAACCCTTTTGTATGTATGTACAAGTCACTTGTATGTTTGTGCACATATGATAGTTATATGTATAAATACAATAACATATGATTAAACTAAAAAACAATAACGTCTATACATGTACTAAAGACAGATAAATATTGCGTAAAACAGTTATCAAGATAGAAATTGAGCAAAATGTTCATACATAATACGTTATCCTAATTTAGGTGATGACGATTCGCCATGTTTACTTGTATAGAACAATTCAAAGAAAGTTTAAATATTGACATTTAAGGTACGCGATAACAAAATGAATGACGTGAGTTGGCGACACGCAAAGTGCACGTTAGTAAATGCACAAAGAGCAGTAGATCTACTTGTCAATTACCACCTGTAGATTATGCTGGCCACGAAAACTGTGAAATATCATTTGAAGGTGTATATATTCAGCATATTTAATAACGCACTGTCTGGGATTTCAAAATTTTCATTAAATGACTTTTAGGATACAAGAACAGAACTTGACACGATCTTATTGCATGTGTACGCAACATGTATGCTAAGTTTCATGACATCGACAAGTATTTACATAAAACTGAGTTTCAAAAGTAATACAATAATATTTAAAGAAGTGTGGTTGATAAATAAATATGCGTTTTTAAATGTACCGAGTATATATATATATATAATCCATCGTCGTATGCCAAGCTTTAAGTCATTACGTACGACGTGCTTCATAATAACGTGGTGGTAATGAAATGTTTCGAAATAAAGATACTGCGGCTGTGCACTGAGTTAACAGAGTTAACAGCTCTCACGGTCATAGAAATAGCGCTGTGGCAATGTAAATTGCAAGAGAAAGTTGGTGCAAGGCATCAATGTCGCCGGAAAAACGGTTTGGCCAGATAATCATTGTGAAATATTTGAATGGAATATGTAGAAAAAATAAAAGAAAAGTGACCTACAGCACAAACAGAATCATTTTGCAAATATTGAACATGCAATATTACTCTGCAAGAAAAATCATGTTTTTCGTTGGAGAAAATGTTATAGACAGTATTTAATAAATACAATGCTCATGAGACGAAAAGACATACAACATTAGAAAAGTATTATCTTCATTTTATGCTAAGATACATGTGTCTCAGTAATACAGATGGTGTTAACTGGTAAATACAAGAGAAAGTTTATCATTCATTCTACGTTAACTTGTCAAATTAAGAAATAACAAAAGTTGAAATAACAAAATATCTAAACTCAGTGGACCCAAATAGGTCCTATATTTTGTAACATAACATGACAAAGAACACACTTACTTTCATGCGTAAGATACGTTATATAGAAGAAAACACCAATTGTGAAATTCAAAATCTGCATACATGTCTTGTTTTTTTTCGGTTGATGAAAAGAGTAATGTAGATCAAAATGGTTTATGAACAACTTTATGAAATATTTTTCATTTATGCAATAAATAATAAAAAATAAACAAATACGATTGACGAAAATTTGACAAAGCCTTTTTGCGACGCAGATAGTTCATTATAAAATCTAAAATAGCAACGTTTGCGCAATGTGTTTATCATTGACACAAACAACAATTTATATGCTTTGATAGAAATGCATATATATAATATAACGTAAATTTTGGACGTTACGATTTGACCATCTTATTTGATTGAACAACTCCACACAAACGTAACGTATCTTATGCAATGCAGAATATATGTGTACATGTCACTAACAAACTTCGTAAGATGATTCATTTAAAAAACTGGTTTAAATGAGAATCCAAAACTTTAACAACATTTCATAGTTCAATAACGTTCCTATGAAATAAAATGCTCGTGTTGGATACAGTATCAAACAAACTGGTATAAACCTGCGCACATAAACAATGTAGCAGGTTCCATCACAAATTACAAAAATACTGACGTCAACACATAACGTTTTCAGTGCTAAACTAACCATGGGTATTATAATTATTCATAAGGCAACGCATATATCCACTATTTTGATTTCCAACTTTAATTACATCAACATATTTTTCGTGTAACGTATCTTACGAAATTTCGCTCAAACATGATACTTTTACACAGCTACTCGACAATTCTATACAAGCCGGTAAAAGTCGAGGGTAGGTACCCGACAATGCTATAAATGACTCACAAAGCGAGTTTGTGTACCCGACAATGTTATTAATGACTCACAAAGCGAGGTTATGTACCCGACAGTGCTATATATGAGTAAAAAGTGTGGGTAGATACCGGACAATGCCATAAATGACTGTATGGGGCGAGGGTATGTACCCGACAATGCCATAGATGACTGTGCAAAGCCGTGGTAGGTACCCGACAATGCCACAAATGACTGAACATAGTGAGGATAGGTACCCGACAATGCTACAAATGGCTGTGCAAGGCAAAGGTAGCTACCCGACAATGCTATATATTTGGTTGTTCTAGTTAATCGTGGGTTTTCAATAATAATGTTCCTGCTAGCTAAAGGAGAAAACATATTTTGTGATTTATCAGGTTCTTCAGTTGTTGCCTTTCCCTTTAACCTTTGACGGTCTCTGATTTTGTATTCATAAAGTTTGTTTCTCTCTCTTAAAGTGGTTGTGTCTCTTCTAGATAATGAATCGATAGATTTACTGTACTTTTTATCTCTTGTTTCTCTTCAGATAGCCAGACCCCGTGTTCACAAAGGATCAACTGATTTGGATCAATTTGATCCTGCAAAATGTTTGCCATTTTCATAATGCAATTGAAAGTGAATAAGTGTTAATTTTCATGAAACACCTTATTATCTTCTTACTGATATTGTGAAAACATTTGAAACTAACATAAGTAATACATGTAAGTACTCTGCTATTAATATGACACATGTGTGGTTTACATCTAATATAAAGTTATTAAGTGAAATAACTCATTTTCATAAGATACTTTATGGTTTACGTAAGATACGTTACGTATATTAATACGGTTTCTGACATTCATCAGACAGAAACAGTTTCAGAATGCTGCATGGTTTATTTACGTTTACATCAGAACATCTAAATTTGGTGTTTGCTTTAATACAAAATAAGTACTTGTGTAGGAATTGAGCTGAGAAAGTTCCAAAAAATACATTATGTTTCATAAGATACGTTATATAATCAAAAGACGTTTTCAATGGCCATGCGTACACGATTTGCTTGTATACACCATCAGTAAAAACTTTACATGAAAGCTCTAGTTATAATTGATATATAAACGATAATAGTAACCTGCAAATCTGTAAATACTCGATTAACACATTCTATTGGAATACAACTTCAGACTTCTTCAAAACGTCTCGCTGAATGAATTGTAATTAAAGACATGTGACAGTCATGCCTCGCGTTTCCTGAAGATGTCAGCAAAGTATGAAAATGCACATACGTCACTGCACTTGGCTTATCGTTTTGCAATAATCGATTAATTTATCTGCATAACGTATCTTATTATAACGTATCTTTTTATAACGTATCTTTTTAAAACGTATCTTATTATAACGTATCTTTTTATAACGTATATGCATAACGTATCTTTTTATAACGTATCTGCATAACGTATCTTATTATAACGTATCTTATTATAACGTATCTTATTATAGCGTAGCTTATTATAACGTATCTTATTATAACGTATCTTTTTATAACGTATCTTATTATAACGTATCTTATTACAGCGTAGCTTATTACAGCGTAGCTTATTATAACGTATCTTATTATAACGTAGCTTATTATAACGTATCTTTTTATAACGTATCTTTTTATAACGTAAGTTATTATAACGTATCTTATTATAACGTAAGTTATTATAACGTATCTTATTATAACGTATTTTATTATAACGTATCTTATTATAACGTATTTTATTATAACGTATCTTATTATAACGTATCTTATTATAACGTATTTTATTATAACGTATCTTATTATAACGTATCTTATTATAACGTATCTTTTTATAACGTATCTTTTTATAACGTATCTTATTATAACGTATCTTATTATAACGTATCTTAGTATAACGTATCTTTTTATAACGTACTTATTATAACGTATCTTATTATAACGTATCTTATTATAACGTATCTTTTTATAACGTATCTTTTTATAACGTATCTTATTATAACGTATCTTATTATAACGTATCTTATTATAACGTATCTTATTTGCATTTTATGAAATCACACTGTATCATGAAATGATTGTCTTTTTGAAGATATGTTTCTGCCAGACGTAAAGGAAGCATGGGTGGCGTATTATAAATACCATTTATACTGACCCTGTTAGATACATATAGTAGCATTCGTGCATAAACCGTATAAGGTATCTTATGTTTTTTTCGTGGGGTTTCAAACTTCAGACGGTATATTGAACATTGTCTGAAAAGTATTCTGTCTACATTCAAACCAATTCTGATCTATATTTGGCTACGTTTTAGGTATATTTTAAAACAAAGATGTACTTCCAACTAATTACGTTTGGTCTCCATTCCTGCATAACGTATCTTACTCTGAAAATCGGGACAAAGGACTTTCATTCACATTTCAAAAATATCACGTCAAACAAGGGAAAAGTAAGATAAAAATTCAAACTTCACCTTAGTTCTATCATTTTAAAAATGTACGTAATGGTATTGTCCATAAATGTTTTGCAGCAGAGCTTGCAACATACACACCTATCCGCGGGACAGACAAAAATGGCCAAAAATGAGCCATTTGTGATGCTGCAATTATCAAATAAGCTTATATATTGTGTAAAAAAGTGGTGTCCGTGTATCATCTCATTACTGTCCTCCATTATACACACAAAGCACGGATATCAATGTCTTGTTTTCAAAATTATAACCGTGGGACAGGTAAAAACTGCAATTTGACTAGTTAACGTAGAATGAATGTAATGTCATCAAAGTCGCCTAGAAAATGTTTAGCATATTAATTTTTGTGAAATAATTGAAGGGAATATGCAGAAAAATAAACAAACGCGACGTAATAACACCAACAGAATTTTGCAAAAATTGAAGATGCAATATAACTGTGTAAGGAATGCATATTCATATAGAAGCTACATTATTGATATAAACAACAACAAAGGGCAAAATCTTGTTTTTCTTTGGAAAAATGTCATAAACAGCCTTTAATAAAAATACAATGCACATAAGATGAAAATACATGCAACATAAGAAAATTATTCTCTTCATTTTATGCAAGGGCACCTGTGTCACAGTATTACAGATGGTGTTATACTGGTAATATAAAAGCTGTAGGCATATATATATACATGTATATCTCTTTCTATAACTCTGTTTCGGAAATAATACACATAATTGCCTCATTTGTTAGATTCTAAAGAAATGCTCCATATCTTCACAGAGGTGCCCCATCATAAGCATTAAATGTATTTTTACAAAAATATTAGCAGCAGGTAATGAACATGTTATTCAGGGTATGCCCACATCGGCGGTAAACCACTGCATAAACAGCTTCTAACAACCGAAGAGTAAAAAATAGTATTGCTAAAAGTTACGCATGCGCTCGGAATAAGAAATTACCGATTGCAAAACATAATTTTTGCACACGCTGTGTAAACGTTAAGCAATGTCAAAAGGATCAAATGTTTAAATAAATCATTAATGAAAACTCGAATGTTCACAGATCACGCCCCTGACGTCAATACAGCACATGGTGCGCCGGCGAATGTCTTTGACGTCGCTGCCGAAACTTTGACAATCTTGTGTTTATTATGGGCCATTAAATCGAACAAACTTTCCACCGTGTCACATTTAGCGATTATCAATGATATCAACGAATAAGAATCAGATCGTGGATTTCGATGCGTCGCCAGTTTAAGTGGTATCTAAATATACCCACAAGCTTTAAATAAATTTATTAAGCATATAAACACATTTAAACAATCGCGTATCTACGCATATTATAAAGGACAGATATATAAAAATCACAGAAAAAACACCGCTAGTCATCGACAGTGATTGACAACGCTCTCATGTCATTCAAGGTTTGGTTGATTCTAGCTTTTCGTTCTTGTTCAGTAAGTTTTGAATGTTGAAATAGTTCAGATGACACTTCTGAATAAGTTTTAAATGCTTCAGTACTGTAAACAAGCTGAGATCGAATCAGTGCATCAAATGACGGTTTGAAATAATCGAATCTGCCGTCTATAAATTGTGGCAAATCTTGTCTTACAATTAAGTTCTGCGTTTCAAATTCTTCTTTTGCAGATTCAAGTGCTTTCTTGTTCTGAAAAAGAGATATGTATACATGATACTATATTATGCTTGTTTGATGAATAGTATGTGTAACAGCACTGGTAAAACGGAAGGGGTTACTGGTCACGTGATAACCCCAGTAAGTGTACAATCTGGAAAGTAGTTGTTAATTAAAGAAAAAAACAGACATAGGGAAAGCTCCTCTTATAGGATTGAATGGTATTTATGTATAATATTTATAGTATTGAAAGCAAATTGTTGACAGGTTAAGAGGCATACCGGTATCACAAAGTATCTAAGAAGATATACCAGTATGTGCCGTAAGCATCTGAAATCAGAATACGTCTTTCCTACTCTGATCTCTATCTTGCACACTAAACAGAATTCTTGTTACGAGTCGTAACACCACCCGTATTATCATTGTTCATGTTAGTTTTGAAATTGTAGACCAAAGTAGCAATAAAAATAGATTCTGGTTGTGTCAGTGGTCCGCTGGTAGATACTTAACCAACAACGATAGCTGATGTGAATGTACACTCGTATCGTTGAATAATAATGTACCAAGGCCCCAACAGTAAACAATTAATATATATACAGTGAAACTATCCTCTCACCTAATAACTTCATGACTAATAGACCATTCTGTTGAGAATAATGTCATGCCCATTAGCAGAATGATCTATACAAGACACAGAGGAGAGCCATGGAATATAACAAATCAAACATAACATCATCAGAATAATGGCTTCTCTCAATCCATTCCTACTGACATTAATGTTGATGTAATCCCATTTATAATGATTTCTATAATTTCAAGTATCCATCAGGCCAATAAAATAAATAGCTGGAGTGTCGTCGCTTTTTGAACATAGGAATTGAGGTATGTGTTTACTGCAGGCAGGAATTGAGGGCTGTGTTCACTGCAGGTAGAAATTGAGGCCTGTGTTTACTGCAGGCAGGAATTGAGAGCTGTGTTTATTGCAGGCAGGAATTAAGGGCTGTGTTAACTGCATGCAAGAATTGAGGGCTGTGTTTACTGCAGGTAGGGATTGAGGGCTGTGTTTACTGCAGGCAGGAATTGAGGGCTGTGTTTACTGCAGGCAGGAATTGAGGGCTGTGTTTACTGCAGGCAGGAATTGAGGGCTGTGTTTACTGCAGGCAGGAATTGAGGGCTGTGTTTACTGCAGGCAGGAATTGAGGGCTGTGTTTACTGCAGGCAGGAATTGAGGGCTGTGTTTACTGCAGGCAGGAATTGAGGGCTGTGTTTACTGCTGGCAGGAATTAAGGGCTGTGTTTACTGCAGGCAGGAATTGAGGGCTGTGTTTACTGCAGGCAGGAATTGAGGGCTGTGTTTATTGCAGGTAGGAATTGAGGGCTGTGTTTACTGCAGGTAGGAATTGAGGGCTGTGTTTACTGCAGGCATGAATTGAGGGCTGTGTTTACTGCAGACAGATTGATTTTAATGTTTCTCTAATGCTAGGTTAGTGAGAATGTCATGTTCCATTTAGGAAAGCAGAAACATTAACGGTCAGATTGAAAAAACAGGGTAAAAGACAGGAATTGCAATCAAGTCATTACTTTATCATGGCTTAACAATTTATCAGCCTAATTGGCCATCCTTATCTTAATTAACATTCCAACACAATTACATACATTGTTGATGATTTTATATATGTAAATTAAGTCTAGGACTATCAACTATCTACTCCAATTATTGTCCTTAATTACTTGAAGCTGACAAAATCTACCATTTACAAGATTAGATGTTTCGATGTGATGACTCATTATGAGACACTGAAGCTGGAAAACTGCATAATAATGACAGTGAAAAGGTTATGCAAAGTTTGTAATCAAAATGACATGGAAACTGAATTCATGTACACATATTACTTTTGATTGTACTGCCCTAGAAAATAAAGTCATCCCAAAAGTATTCATGTAACACTGTGTGGTCTTACATGTAAAAGGTATGTCTGCATACATTGGTGTCAAATAATAAAAAATGTCTGATAACTTCAACAAAATTTAAATTTGAGGCAATCACAGACCACAAAAATACCCTGAAAATTTAACAACTTTTTTAAGAAAAAATATCCAGCTATAATTGTACAAATTGTAATTGTATAGACTGAACTAACTTACATATATGAATGTTTCACAAATGCAAATGATGACGATATTGCCAAGGAACAAATGAACAAACAAATGAATGAATAAGGAAGAGTTATATGGTTCCAATTGACAATTTGCTGCCCATCAATTCCACAAATGTTCAACATGACAAATCAAGCCTATTGAGTTTGTCAAGTACCTGCAAATTTTTATCCCTGATATTTTCGGAAAGGGTATCATAGTCAAAATCGAATCTGAAAACTTGCAAGCAGTGAACAAAGTGAAGTGTTGAGGGTTCTCTTACGTGATTTTCATTGTTTATAATCCATCATACAATAATTGCTGAAGTATTGTCTTATAAATGACAAAGAACACGTGTAGTACCCCTAAACTCAGTCTACGACTATCCCGACTATCCTGAGCATTTTACTGGTTTCAAGCAAAGGGGTCTGTAACAATTTCTACTTTCACTTTCACTTGTAGACGAACACAAAGTGAAAGTAGAAATTTGGTTTCAAGTAAAGCCACACTGTAATCAGCATGTGATTCATAATTAAAAATGTCAGGAGTTTAGATAACTGTTCTCCCCCCAGCATGATATATGACCTGTGGCCAGATAAGATAATAACTAGGGATGTCAATATTCGGTTATTTCGCTAACCGGTTAACCGTTTAAGCGTCCAAATGGTTAACCGGTTAACCGAACATGGCATTCGTTATGTGTTTCGTATTTTGTCTTGTATATTTTTTACCATACTAGTTCGAATTGTGAATTTATTTCTGCTAAGTACAGAACATAATTCATAAAAGAAATATCAAGCATATCAATGATGTTTAAGAAAACATCCATTTTGTTTCAAACATTATACTGTAATATGATATTATATGATAATTGAAGTTAAACGTAACAGACAGTTACACTCTGTTAGAATACAACAATGTTAAAACTTAGTACAATATCAATATACTTAAGCTGTCTATTTAAATATACCTAAATTCTCATTTTAAGACTGTCCTCAACCATTTCATTACAAATACTTGTAAATAGCAATCGCATACACTGAACAAATTTTCTAATTGGTCACATGGATTTTATTAAAATTATTTAACACTGAATGAAAATTCAACAATGCAAACACCATCACATAAATAATTTCTTCATACGAATGTTCTGAATACATTAATCCATTTTGATACGCACGTGAATTTTACGACAGATCAACACTAACAATCCTAAAATTAAAAGTCATAAAACAGATATAGATGGTTACTGTTAAGCCATAATACATTTGACCTTGTCGAATCAAAAATACAAGGACAACATAATGTTGCACTTGCACTATTTAGTTTTGTGATTATTTATTAAAAGTGTATTTTTAACGAAAAATAATTACTGATTAATTCTATGACAGTTTAATGGGTCAAACTGCTTCGTTAATGCACTAGGGGCGTCTCAAACTGTTCAAAAAGATTTTCTTCTTCTGTCCACATTGATTTCACTAATAGGCAACTTTACTTCAAGTAAACCTTATATTGGTTTCTATTTCTGTGAATAACATGTCACACTTCCTACGGAGGGACATGTGTTCGCTAAGTATGGGTGTGGATGATGGAGTTGAGATACCATACACCTCTCAGACAGTTATTAGCAATAACAATACAGCTCCTATCAGGCGACAAACTACTTCCTTTCATCATCATACTGTTCCTGCCCAGGGTCCTAAGTTGGCCCTTACAGGCATCACTCAATCACTGTCCTGTGTACCTGTTAGAACTGCCAATGTGAACTGCCAATGTGAATCCGGGACTCATCAGTGTACATAATTTCTCACATAATGTACTCATGCTGACATTACCCACATTGCAACATGGACTGAACAATTAAGTACTCGCACTGACGTAAACCCTCATTGGGACGAGGACTAAACAATGCAGTACTCAGCTATGTTACCCTCGATGTGACATGGACTGAACAATGTAATACCTATATTCTGATGTTACCCACGTTGTAATGTGAATTGAACAATGTAGAACGCGCATTTTGATGTTACCCGTGTTGTGACATGGTCTAAAAGTGTAGTACTCACATTTTAATATCACAGACGTTTTGACATGGTGTGTACTCTGATGTTACTTACATAGCGACGTTGTCTGTACAATGTAGTACTCACGTTCTGATGTCGAGGACATTGTGACGTGAACGGTACAAAGTAGTACTGGCGCTCTGACGTTGCCAACATTAAGGCGTGGACTGAACACTGTACTACTCACATTTTGACGATACACGCGTTGTGATGTGGACCAAACATTATGCACTACTCCTATTCCAATGTTAACTGCTTTGTGACGTGCTCAAAACAATGTAATGATCATATGATTACATTACCCACGTTGTGACATGAACTAAAAAAGTATAATACTCCTGTCTTGACATTGCCTGCGATGTGACCTGCCCTACTCAGTTAACATTCTGACATTACACGCATCGTGATGTGATCTGTACATTGTAGTACTCGTAATCTGATGTTACTCGCATCGTGATGAGGTCTATACAATGTAGTTTTCACAGTCTGACGTTATCTGCATCGTGTTGTGGTCTGTACAGTGTAGTACTCACAACCTGACGTTACCCGCATTGTAATGAGGTCTGTATGATGTAGTACTAACAAGCTGATGTTACCTGCATCGTGATGTGGTCTGTACAATGTAGTACTCACAATCTGACATTATCTGCATCGTGATGAGGTCTGTACAATGTAGTACTCACAGCCTGACGTTATCTGCATCGTGTTGTAGTCTGTACAGTGTAGTACTCACAACCTGACATTACCTGCACCGTGATGTGGTCTGTACAATGTAGTACTCACAATCTAAAGTTACCTTCATCATAATATTGTCTGCATGAGTAGTACTCACAATCTGATGTTACCAATGTGATGTGGTCTGTACAATGTAGTACTCACAATCTAATGTTAACCGCATCGTGATGTGGTCTGTACAATGTAGCACTTACAATCTGATGTTACCATTGTGATGTTATCTGTAGGATGTAGTACTCACAATCAGATGTTACCATTGTGATGTGGTCTGTAGGATGTAGTACTCACAATCTGATGTAATCATTGTGATGTGGTCTGTAGTACTCACAATCTGATGTTACCATTGTGATGAGGTCTGTACAATGTAGTACTCACAATCTGATGTTACCATTGTTTGTGATGTTGTCTGTAGGATGTAGTACTCACAATCTGATGTTACCAATGTGATGTGATCTGTAGGATGTAGTACTCACAATCTGATGTTACCATTGTGATTAGGTCTGTAGGATGTAGTACTCACAATCTGATGCTACCATTGTGATGTTGTCTGTAGGATGTAGTACTCACAATCTGATGTTACCATTGTGATGTGGTATGTAGGATGTAGTACTCACAATCTGATGTTACCATTGTGATGTGGTATGTAGGATGTAGTACTCACAATCTGATGTTACCATTGTGAGTGGTCTGTAGGATGTAGTACTCACAATCTGATGTTACCATTGTGAGTGGTCTGTAGGATGTAGTACTCACAATCTGATGTTACCATTGTGAGTGGTCTGTAGGATGTAGTACTCACAATCTGATGTTACCATTGTGAGTGGTCTGTAGGATGTAGTACTCACAATCTGATGTTACCATTGTGAGTGGTCTGTAGGATGTAGTACTCACAATCTGATGTTACCATTGTGAGTGGTCTGTAGGATGTAGTACTCACAATCTGATGTTACCATTGTGAGTGGTCTGTAGGATGTAGTACTCACAATCTGATGTTACCATTGTGAGTGGTCTGTAGGATGTAGTACTCACAATCTGATGTTACCATTGTGAGTGGTCTGTAGGATGTAGTACTCACAATCTGATGTTACCATTGTGAGTGGTCTGTAGGATGTTGTACTCACAATCTGATGTTACCATTGTGAGTGGTCTGTAGGATGTAGTACTCACAATCTGATGTTACCATTGTGCTGTGGTCTGTAGGATGTTACCTGCATCGTAATGCAAACCATACTGCATACATGTGTTCTCATGTTACTCGCATTGTGACGTAGACTGAACAATACAACTTACTCACATTGTGATGTTAGCTATGAATATGTTATGATTGGAGCAGCACGGTTTCAACTGATATTTTGACTTTGAAAATGAGACAGTATACTCACTCTATTACAAACATTCTGACAAAATTCAAGTGTGATTCAACATTTTGACGGCACAGCAGTACTACTGTAGTATCAGGACAAATTTTCGCAAGTGACGAAGCGCGAATTTAAGTCTGCGCGATTATTCAACTTTCCGAAACTTACATGGCTATCCGAATTTTTAACTACCCGAAAATGTGTGTATATGCACTTACGTTTTTTCTTATCATAATGTGTCGCTGTTTTTTCTGATAATCTTTGTGGAGTACTTAGAGACATGGAACATTTTGACACAGTTTGGGCACCATTTATGAAAGATCTCCAACACCTTTATATTGTTTATCGATCTTTTGATGTTTCTACACTTTTCATCTTACAGACGTGTCAATTAAAGCCAATTAACAGTTGGACCTGTCATATTGTTTCGGACCTCTCTAAATGACATGGTGAATTTTTGTTATGGGGTATTTTTTTAGTTAATTCCCGACTGGTTTGCTGAAATTACTTGTCAAACTGCTAACCGAAAGTGTAAAATCGGGATACCAGTCCTAAAATCACGTTTTTGGGGTTTATATAGAGGCTCTTAACCACAGAATCAAGCGCTTGGTAATACCAATCGAAATATGACGCGAACCTCGCTAGTCATGTTGTTTATTCAAGTTTCACACGTTTCAAACAATTCTTAATTGGCGACTCTATTAAAGAGATAACCCCCAGATTACGAGTTAATACGCAGAATATTGCTATTAACAGCTTATAATACGGATGTACGAAATAATGACATGATCTGCAATACCGTCATTTTTGTCTGATTTTTTTTTCTGTAAAAATTTAAAATGCGGGAATTTAGGCCCGCGCGAAACTGCGTTTTTGCCGTTTGCACAAAATTTTACCCCAGCGAATTTAAGTGATACTACAGTATCAAGGTTTGGCTATTTGCATATCAGTGTTGTGTAAACCAATCATGTCTTATGTTAACCACCAAGGCAATTCTCTTTACCCGAACATTAGTAACCTTGACGCGGATTGGTTTACCTGTCAATAAATGGTAAGTAATCGGTGATTTTTATTTCTCACATCCATTTAGGATCTGAAGTGACCAGTAATCATAACATCTCAGCATTTTTATGCTGTAATCAAATCTTAACCTTCAAATTGTGCCGACCATCTTTTTTCAAGACATTTCTTGTTTACTGCTGGATTAATGTTAAGTACATTATGACAGAGAATACATTTTCACTGCTGTACTGCGGTTCACAGAACTTCTCAAATTCTGGTTGCCCCATATCATCCATTACTTATTTTGATATAAAAGGTAAGCGAATAGAGTTAATGTTCATGCACACTGTAACATGGAAGATACTGTCTCCTTCTGACATTACATTCATTATAATGTGGACAAAACCGTATCTCGCCAGTTTTAATGTTTATATGGTTTCTTCAGTTTTGACCTCACATAGTCTCCCGAACACCCTATTTGAGATGCAGATTTTGGTTGTTGCAATACAGGGGTTGAATGGATAGTAAATTCTTACTACAGCTTAAACTGAAGAGACAGCCGGTGTGGAAAGGTTGCACTGTATTAACCAAAACAATTATGAACAAGAAATGGGCAATGCCCACAAACCAGGTTTTCAACCTAGTTATTTGTAACCAAGGCTCTATTTGTATAATGAATACATGATGATCATCAATGCTTGTAACCAAGGCTCTATTTGTATAATGAATACATGATGATCATCAATGCTGCAAAGGTACCGTAGGTGATACATGCATACACACACTCACACTTAGATATATTATATATATATATATATATGCAACAACTATACACCAAGTTTGATGTCAATACACCCACACATAGCGAAGATATTAAGTGGAAACTGAATTTTAAATTTCAACAGACCTTGACCTTTGACAGACCAAACCCAAAAGCAATCCCAAGCAAGCTCTCCACATGTCCTTACTATACACCAAGTTGGTGTCAATACAATCAACGGAACTGAAGTTATTCGCCAGAAACCAAATTTCTATTTTTAGTAATGGTGACCTTGACTGGAACGAGCCCAAAAACAATCCCAAGCGAGCTCTCCTCATGTTTTTACTATACACCAAGTTTGATGTCAATACTATGAACGGAACTCGAGTTATTTGCCGGAAACCAAATTTCTATTTTTAGTAATGGTGACCACCACCAGTTAGACACCTGGCCGGCCACATGGGCGCCCACCCGCCCATCGACACACACCGTTCTTATAACCTGGTTTTCATTGAAAACCTGGTTAATTAAGTACTTGATTTGCTTGAAAAGAGTCTCATCTTCCAAATGTGTACAAAAACAATGCCAAGCAATGTGAGTGTGGCTTATCAGACACTTAGGTAGTATATAGTGTGATTTACTACCTGACTTTATCTAAATGTTATTGTAAACTCACCTAACTAATTAGAGAGTATAAAGTATCAAGATGAAAGAATACTGGAAACCAGGAAGATTTTTCAGGATAGTCGCTAGACTGAATTAACAGATATAGTATGAAACTCCTTGCAGCATTTACTTTCCTTGGTAAGATTTTCCAGGATAGTCGCTAGACTGAATTAACAGATATAGTATGAAACTCCTTGCAGCATTTACTTTCCTTGGTAAGATTTTTCAGGATAGTCGCTAGACTGAATTAGCAGATGTAGTATGAAACTCCTTGCAGCATTTACTTTCCTTGGTAAGATTTTTCAGGATAGTCGCTAGACTGAATTAACAGATATAGTATGAAACTCCTTGCAGCATTTACTTTCCTTGGTAAGATTTTTCAGGATAGTCGCTAGACTGAATTAGCAGATGTAGTATGAAACTCCTTGCAGCATTTACTTTCCTTGGTAAGATTTTTCAGGATAGTCGCTAGACTGAATTAGCAGATGTAGTATGAAACTCCTTGCAGCATTTACTTTCCTTGGTAAGATTTTTCAGGATAGTCGCTAGACTGAATTAGCAGATGTAGTATGAAACTCCTTGCAGCATTTACTTTCCTTGGTAAGATTTTTCAGGATAGTCGCTAGACTGAATTAGCAGATGTAGTATGAAACTCCTTGCAGCATTTACTTTCCTTGGTAAGATTTTTCAGGATATTCGCTAGACTGAATTAGCAGATGTAGTATGAAACTCCTTGCAGCATTTACTTTCCTTGGTAAGATTTTTCAGGATAGTCGCTAGACTGAATTAGCAGATGTAGTATGAAACTCCTTGCAGCATTTACTTTCCTTGGCAATTTGTTTTGAGCTAGGGTCACATTTCAGCCCGATTGTTAAATTAGTGTATAAATAATATACAGAAGCTTGAAAATGCTCAACTACAACAGCATCAACATGGTCAAAAGTCAAAGAAAAAGGCAAACACTAAATGATAAATGTAACAACAGAACAGAACAGAACTCACCATTTCCAATTTAACCTTTCAATTGTAGAATCATATTCATGTCAACAATAATATTAATTAAAAAGGCAATTTTAAGTGATGTGGCCAAATGTGTACACAATATGGCCAAGATGACCCTAGAACGATCAACCGAGTCGCTAAGCATAAGTTAGACTAGATCCGTCCATAGGACAAGGATGCCCCTGCTGTGGGACTTTCGGAAGAATGCAAATATGAGGGTTGTTCAGAAAGTTTGTAGACACATACTGTCACAGACTTAATAATCATTTAAAAAAGAAGAAATGCTATTCTAGGTATGCACACATGTATTACGCATGGATGTGCTGACAATCGACCATTTTCTGTCACAAAATATACAATTACAGCAGTTTATGTTTAGTCTTATAAGCAACAGTGGAGCATGGCACAACATACTTATACACTTAAACAAATGATATCAATCTGTCAGCATTTTTATTCTTTCTAAAAATATTCACTGTTGCATTTTATCTGCCTATCTATCTTTTTGTTATACACCTGAGAATGCCAGTCACTCTCAATTCAGGATTTTTTTGTAATGTAGCAGCTCTAAGCTCATTAAAGTTTCTGAATTTTCTACCCCAAAGTAATGACTTTATAAAGGGGAAAACGGCGAAATCCATGGGTGCTAGGTTCGGACTGTAAGGTGAATAATTTTAAGTTTCTTTTCTCCCATCACTAAATCGTTTATACTATTTATAAACAAGTACCCGAGAATATTTGGTCTATGACGAAGAATTAAGAAAGTTTCTAGTTTCCACAGGTGTTTTTCCGAGTTCTACACAAAACGTTACAATAACAATGCCAGCCCTAACGTCTGACGTCGTCATGATTTGCGAACTTTCATTCATGAACGCTTCAAACAGTATCTAACACAATGCTCATTTTGTTGTAAAGAACGTCACATCATCAAGTATTTTCTATAACATTGCTGCTTCTTTTATGTAAAAATGACTCATTTTAACAACTGTACTAGATCAGATAAAATCTCCAATTTTAGCGTGCTCCAGTTATACCTATATGAGGTTGCTATGGAAACAATAACAAATGGACCCGTTGTGATAATTTAAAAAATAATTCAACTCCACGTTAAAGAATTGTGTGATGTCATGCTAAGCATTCAGGGCCGTAAATTGCCTCCCCTGGAAAAAAAATTTGGACCCTTTTTAGACAAAAAATCAGCCCGCAATAGGAGGCAACTGCCTACATGCCTCCATGTAATTTACGGCCCTGGCATTGAAATAGCATAATGTGTTAGGAAAAAATAAAGGCTGTCTACGAACTTTTCGGACAACCCTCGTACGTACATGTACTTTGTTTGTAAAGGACAAATAATTTCAAACAATATTAATTGGAAAACCATTTTTAAGTACATAAAGGGCCATAACACCTCCAAAAATTGGTGAATTGTAACTGAAATCAAACTTGACCTGTATGTTATTATCCTATACATATGTGCCCAATAAGAATTGAATCCACACATCCTTTCCAGAGTTATTGAACGGAAACAAAGATTTTACATAAAAAAGGGCCATAACTCCTCCAAAGATTGGTGAATTGTGACCGCTATCAAACTTGACCAATTTTTAAAATACTTTATGCATGTGCCGAATATGAATTGAATCCATCCTTCCTTTCAAGAGTTATTGGTCAGAAACAAATTTTTAAGCCCAGAAAGGGCCATTAGCTACTCCAAAAATTGATGAATTGTAACCGTTCCTGATTTTTACCTGTCTGTCATTAAAACTAGAAATGTGTCCATAGGACACAGATGCCTTTGTCACAAAAGCAAATGCTATTACTCAGCTCATAGTGTGTGAATGTGTATCAAAATTACCAAGTGAACAACTTTACAGATTATGGTGATAGGTAAAGGGCCATAACTTTGCACTTACTGGACGAAGCCATACATGAAAAACCCAGGTGCACAACTACACAGGCTGGTGAACATTCCTGTAAAGTTTATGACTCTGGTTCATATTCCTTTGGAGAATTATGAGTGACACAAGATTTAGTGAGGGACGGACAGACGGACAAGCGGAAATCTATATGCCCCCCTTTTCAGAGTGGATAAAAAGATAAAGTCATAGTGTTAACAAGGATGTTTTAAGATTGGCCCATGTAGCACTGAAATATGATTATCAGTGTTCCTTATATGTTTTGGTATACAGTAATATGACTATTTAAATATTAAATAATAAATTTAATTATAATTTTTTTCGATGGATATTCTTATTAAATAAACCTTACTCTGACACGTTTGCACTCTTTATCCAATATTTCATCCCTTCGACTGTTCATCTGCCCGTCAAATGAGATTGATCCCCCATTTATGTATTTTCCTACATTTCCACTTAATAACAAAAAAACGGATAGTAGTAATTTATATTCCCCCAACCAAGCTCTTCTATATTTTCATTGTTTTCATGAATTTGGATTTAGTATAATTTTTTATATAATGTAGTAATTAGTGGGTCCCAAAAGGCATATTTTAATGCTAACGTTCATAACGTAATTCACAATTTTGATTTGTTTGGGTGTGAAACAGGTGTTAACTTATGCGATAATTTATCACGGCAGACACAGCTAGCACATTGTAAATCTCCAGCTCCCCAGAAATGTGTTATAAGCCTGCTCAAGGTTAACCAAGCTGTTTTAATTATCTATAATTTTAACTGTTGTTTATACAATTCAGCGATGACAGTATCAAATTTGCCATAGGTTTTATTGAGATAAACATTCTACCAAAGATTCATGTAGATCAGGTAAAAGATTTGACCTCCAGTGTTAACAACACACCATGCACGTGGCATGACGACGGATGCAGGGCGATCCCTATAGCTCATCTAGAGCACTTACTTTAGTCTGCAACCTCACACAACTTACGTACACATCAAGATTTTGGTTCGAAAATATTGTAACTCAGTAACAGAAAATAAGGAGTTACATGAGTTTCGCACCAACCTTTTGAAATAGAGGCAGAGCAAGTTATGTACAGGTGAATGATTGTAGTGAAACAAATTTTCACCAGTGAAATAGAATTATCATCAGCCAAATAGAATTATCATCAGCCAAATGGAATTATCATCAGTGAAACAAATCATCATCAGTGAAACGGAATTATTATCAGTAAAACTGAAATATCATCAGTCAAACAAATCATCATCAGTGAAACGGAATTATTATCAGTAAAACTGAAATATCATCAGTCAAACAAATCATCATCAGTGAAACGGAATTATTATCAGTAAAACTGAAATATCATCAGTCAAACAAATCATCATCAGTGAAACGGAATTATTATCAGTAAAACTGAAATATCATCAGTCAAACAAATTATCATCAGTCAAACAAATTATTATCAGTCAAATGGAATTATCTTCAGTGAAATCATTACAAAGAACATATTATTATACAAGTCTTGTTGAAATTTAACTGTTGCATCCATCCTGTAGAACAAGTCTGGAGATGATCTAAGTACTCCAGGAACTGTCCCTAACACAAGTCTGGAGATGATCTAAGTACTCCAGGAACTGTCCCTAACAAACCCCTAGTTGTAAGTTCTCATATACTAATGCTGAATGTTAGATAATCATTTCTTCAAGGAGAGAAAATAAAATAAAGCTGCATTGTTTGACTATACTAAATAAGAGCACTTTTCAAGCAATTACGAAGTTGATGTAGAGTTCACGAGGAAATTTGACGAAGGAGCACATACAAACCTTTAAAGTTTACCAGATATCTATGATTTAATAACAGTAAATAAGTTCTCATTTATTCGAGCCTCCATATATATAGAGCTGCAACAAAGACCAACCACACTCCCTTTGTGACAGAAATATAATTTGGATACAATTAATGAAGATTATATGTCATACAGATAATGCCAGACTCCCCATTAAATGTAATGATGCATATAACAGAGAATTCTTCAAAGGCTGTAATGTAGAATTAATAGTGTATTAATGATAAAATGTTAATATTTTCTATGTGATTGTTACCACAGATAGGAAAGTTATCAGTCATCTTTTTCTATGGCACAGGCAACTAATGCTGTAATGTCCTGTGCCTTTACATATTTCTACAGCCCTTTTCCTGTCAAATCCTGAGATACAGCTTAGGTACATTGTATTGGTTCATTATAAATGCTTGTCAAACCATAACTCTGGATTATTATCAGTATTATCTACAACTGCGAGCATATTCTTTAAAACTATAAGTATGTTTACCCACAAGCTGCTTGGATGAAGTTTTAGAAAATTTGGTATTCTTTGTGTTCAGGATTGGACTAGTGTGAATTGGACAATGAAGCAGTTAAGTGATGGTGGTAGGAACAGAGTCATTGCAGCCAAGTCACAAAAGCTTATCCTTGCCTTGGCTTAATGAGCTCATAAAAAATGTCCGGACAGAATAAAAAAAAAAGTTCTATCAGGAAATCATTATTCCTCAATATCCATTTTGATAAAAATAATTCACTGAAAAAAACTAATTTGAAATTTAAGACTAAATTAGCAATGTTAGACCTGGCCCAGTATTTAAAGCTCCTAAAACCTTCTGGTTTTAGTTAAACAGTGTTACGGACAGATGGATACTATAACCATACCACCCTTTGCCTTCAGCAGGGGGTTAAAATAACAACCAAAGAAATATATGAAGGGATACTATAAGCAACCAATTTTATAACAAGAGGCCCAAGAGTGCCTGACGCTCTACTGGCTATATATTGTGCTTATGGATGTCAGAAATCTTAAGGAAGGTTCATGCAAGGATGCAACAGAGCAAGTTTGATGCAAATCTGATAATCAGTTCATGAGAAGAAATCATTTAAAGGTGTTTCTATCTTTGGCCAGTAGAGCTAAACATGGCCTAACTGCCAACAAGTTTTGACTTACAGTATCAAGTTTGACAATATTTTGTCCAGTTCGATCTCTATCTTGGTACTTGTTGTACTTCGCTTGATTTTTGTTGTAATCTTGTAAACTTTGCTCACGCTTCTTTATTGCACTTTGTACACTTGGAAAGACACCACTAAATCTGAAATTTTAACAGGTTAGACATCAATTAAGTATTAGTAGGAAAAGAAACACAACATTTAACAAATTTCAAAACAGGGTTTCTCTTGTGACTTTAAGATGAAGCCCATAACATTTTTGTTTCAGGCGACCAATCCATCCCTGCACCATTAGTCGTAGACTGAGGGATGTTGGCTTACGATGCCACAGACCGAAGAAGGGGTGTGTTTTGACCAACACACATAATGCTGGACAACTCGGATGGGCACAGGCGCATTTTAGATGGACTCGCCGACAGTGGGGAGCTGTTTTGTTCTCAGACGAGTCCAAATTCAACGTACAAAATTCTGATGGTCATACACGTATTTACCGTGAAAAGGTAGAGAGATTTTTAGAACAATGTGTAAATATAAGCAACCGTGGAGGAGGAGGAAGAGTGCATGTATGGGGGGGGGGGGGAAAACACAGTTCCATAAAACACAGCTTGTTATTATCCAGGGCAATGTTAATGCACGATGTTGATAATGTTTAATGTCCAGTTGTACCATTTCTGCAACGTAATCATTTAATTTTGCAGCATGACAATGCTCCTGCCCATACTGCTCGTTTGACAACTCAATTCCTTGCCGTTCAAACACTTCATTGGCCGTCTTTATCACCAGACTTGTCACCCATAGAGCATGCGTGGGACGAGCTTGGAAGGCGTGTTAACGCTCGTCGTCCAAGTCCTAGAAACGTTCACGAGCTTTCTCTCGCTTTGGAACAAGAATGAAATAACATTCCACAGCAAAAAATGTCCACACTTGTTCTTTCAATGAGGCAGTGCTGCGTAGCTTGTATCGCTGCCAATGGAAGTTACACAAGATACTGATTTGCGAATTTTATGATTAGAGGTGCTGTTGTTTTGATTAATGTTTCTATTGATATTGACAATATTATCAGATGAAATTTGTTATTAAATGACATATAGATGTTTATTACTGCCAAATTTCTTAAACATTGATAATTCAGAATAGTGTTTATTTTCCATTCTTCCACTTTTGCGTTTTTAAAGCCCCTGCATGTATGTACTATAAGGAACAATTCAGATGTTGAACTAAGACAGGACAAATTTTAATAACAATTAAAGCTCGCAACTAATTTCCTATTTAAGTTCTACTTAAATTGTCTGTATCTGTATAGTATAATCAATGCAAAAAAACATGTTTAAAATAAAAATATTGAACAACACAAAGTAGAGCATTGAGATCAAACCCAGCACAGGGCCTGAGACTATAACCAGTACTCAGTACTTAAATATAAATCTCAATTCACTGCCAAATCTCAAAGAAAGTGGATTACAAAAAGGTACCCTACACTCAGCAAGCAATTGTACTCCAACCTCTGCTGAGTGACAGTTATAATCCTGTTTCATGGTCGGCCGTGGTCCAGTTGTTAGTGCGCTGGACTTGTAACTCGGCGATCTGGGTTCGATTCCCGGTCGCGGCAGGTCTTACCCTTCCACGAAAATTTGACAAAAATGTCGATTTTCCTCCACATGTCGAGAAGTTGCCGGCTCCTTGTGGAAGGGTAAGTTAGTACTGGTAAGAATTCAGTCCAGGAAAAACTGGTTAGGTGAACCGGCCGACGTATATAACTGAAATATCGTTGAGAAACGGTGTTAATCCCGATGAAACATGTTTCTTGGTCAGAGATATTGCTGTATGCAAAGAATTTGTGTGGAAACTAAATATTTTATCACATAGAAATACAACTCACTTTTTCATGGGTTCAACCATAGTCTTCTGTATATTTGTATTCTGAAATTGAACAATGAAAACATATGAACAGAAAGTAATTCCATCAAAATTAATATCAAAATACATGAATAGTTGGTCATATAGCTATACTTGTGGTTGGTCATATAGCTATACCAATGATTATACATGAATAGTTGCTCATATAGCTTTACCTGTGGTTGGTCATATAGCTATACTTGTGTCCATACATGAATAGTTGATCATACAGCTATACTTGTGGTTGATCATATAGCTATACTTAGGGTTGGTCATATAGCTATACTTATGGTTGGTCATATAGCTATACTTATAGTTGGTCATATAGCTATACTTATGGTTGGTCATATAGCTATACCTGTGTTTGATCATATAGCTATACTTGTGGTTTGTCATATAGCTATACTTATGGTTGGTCATATAGCTATACCAATGATTATACATGAATAGTTGCTCATATAGCTTTACCTGTGGTTGGTCATATAGCTATACTTGTGTCCATACATGCATAGTTGATCATATAGCTATACCTGTGGTTGATCATATAGCTATACTTAGGGTTGGTCATATAGCTATACTTATGGTTGGTCATATAGCTATACTTATAGTTGGTCATATAGCTATACTTATGGTTGGTCATATAGCTATACCTGTGGTTGATCATATAGCTATACTTGTGGTTTGTCATATAGCTATACTTATGGTTGGTCATATAGCTATATTTATGGTTGGTCATATAGCTATACTTATGGTTGGTCATATAGCTATACTTATGTTTTGTCAAATAGCTATACTTTTGGTTGGTCATATAGCTATACTTGTGGTTGATCATATAGCTATACTCATGGTTGATTATATAGCTATACTTATATATGATCATATAGCTATACTTGTGGTTGATCATATAGTCCTTTCCCAAAACTAGGTAGTATCCCTTAGTAAATCACCGCTAACTTCCCCTGATTACTTCTTCAGTACTTCCGGGGACTATTAGCGTCGGGTCAATAATGGCGGAGATTGTGAAAATTATCGAAGCGTGCAAGAATGACTCATTTAGTAGTTATAAAGTGGATTAAACTTACCCCATTGTAAAAATCATGTGGTTAATATTGAAAGTTATTCCAAAAAAAATCATCAAACAATCCCATAAGAAATTT
The DNA here is from genome assembly GCA_032209605.1 of Mactromeris polynyma. Classification (NCBI taxonomy): domain Eukaryota; kingdom Metazoa; phylum Mollusca; class Bivalvia; order Venerida; family Mactridae; genus Mactromeris; species Mactromeris polynyma. The sequence goes on from JASFXZ010000012.1 coordinate 6,342,182, forward strand.
TCACGGACCACAATTTCATGATATCATCACTATTTCTAAATAAGTTGGTCATTTTCCACTTCAATTCTGATATTTTCATCAAAGTTTAATTGTATTAATCCATTTCCACGCCAATTAAATAGTTTTAAAGACTGCTGTGAAAAACAATCTGGGTTTTATAATCTTTAAAAAGGTGTAAAGATGGACCAAACAAAGGATGTAAATTACGGGAGCAATGTTGCAGCCAGGTTGTGAATTACAAACTGAGATCAAAGATTGATATGACCTAATCATTGCAATTATCAATGGGATTAATTAAATCAAACAGGAAATAGCAATATGTATTAACGCATAATAAAGATCTCCTGGGGTTTTATGACTTATGTTTTTACAGCTGACACATGGGGCAATATAGTGACCAGTAGGACTAATCTTCTGTGTAGGGCGTGGCTTATGAATTGAAAAACAATTAGCATCAACCAATCAGATTAAATGAACCATAAGAAATATATATTAATTAATGTGATAATAGAGCTACTGAAGGCAATTTTAACATTTAGGAATATTTGTTTTATTTACATGTGCCAACATACGCCAATGTAACTGTAACTGTATTAGTAAATTTGTGTTTGAGCATAGATTTTGCTTGTATAAATTTTTATAACAAAATATAAATATTGACTAAAATGGTGACTGTAGTATAAACTTTGATTATATATAAATAATTATAATTGCTAATTAATATGTTCTATTGGGATTATAAACCCAATTTCACCACAATTTTTTTAGAAATACACAAAGTGTATTTGTATCTCAAATTATAATTTTCTGTATCTTCTATAATTGTTTTTCACAGCATTCTTTTGAAATAAATAGTTTACAAGGAAGTGTATTAGTACAATTAAACTAAATCCAAAATGAAGCGGTCATTTTCGGAAAATGACCGACATTTTTAGAAATAGTTATGATGTAATCGTGCTCTGAAAATTTTCTGGAAATGGATTGTTTGATCGCCGTTTATGGATTAACTTTTATTATTAACCATATATTTTTGGTGGAATTAACATCTTACAAGATAGCTCTTTGCATTAGTGTAAGTTAAAATTACGGTACTTATTATAAAGAAACGAAAAATTATAGGAAAGTGAAGAAATTACGCTTCCGCGAGTGCAGCGTAAAATCGCTACCTATGATGTTTTAAATGCAGTTTATGCAAAGACTTTATATAGTAACCCAATTTTTTTACATGCTTTAGCTTAAGGAAAGAGCGATATTTTCATAAGAATAAATTAGAATGTCGGAATTTTACGAAAAAAATGGATTTATAGTGGTTTAAAAATAAGTTGAGTGAAAACGCGTGATCATGGAGATGGTATTAGGGCATGATATCGAGTGAAGAGTAACAGTTCTTCCATCGATAACTTTTCCACGTTAGATTCCCTTACAAACACAACAATATTTCAATGATTTCTTCGCTGATTTCATCTCTTAATCGCTGTTGTTATTGATATATTGATTAACGGATTAACGTATCGATAGTCCCCGGAAGTTTACTAAACACTTGCGCATGCGTATAACGGCCTCAGGAACGACAACTTTTCAAGGGAGACTACCTAGTTTTGGGAAAGGCCTATAGCTATACTTATGGTTGATTATATAGCTATACTTATGGTTGATCATATAGCTATACTTATGGTTGATCATATAGCTATAGTTATGGTTTATCATATAGCTATACTTATGGTTGATCATATAGCTATACTTATGGTTGGTCATATAGCTATACTTGTGGTAGGTCATTTAGCTATATTTGTAATCATACATGAATAGTTGATAATATAGCTATACTTGTAGTTTGGTCATATAGCTATACTAGTGATCATACATGAATAGTTGATCACATAGCTATACTTGTGATCATACATGAATAGTTGATCATATAGCTATACTTGTGGTTGATCATATAGCTGTATTTGGGGTTGATCATATAGCTAAACCTATGGTTGGTCATATAGCTGTAGTTGTGGTTGGTCATATATCTATACTTGTGGTTGGCCATATAGCTATACTTGTGGTTGGTCATATAGCTATAGTTGTGGTTGGTCATATAGCTGTAGTTGTGGTTGGTCATATATCTATACTTGTGGTTGGCCATATAGCTATACTTGTGGTTGGTCATATAGCTATACTTGTGGTTGGTCATATAGCTATAGTTGTGGTTGGTCATATAGCTGTACTTGTGGTTGGTCATAGAGCTATACCTGTGGTTGGTCATATAGCTATACTTGTGGTTGGTCATATAGCTATACTTGTGGTTGGTCAAATAGCTATACTTGTGGTTGGTCAAATAGCTACACTTATGGTTGGTCAGATAACTTTACTTATGGTTGGTCATATAGCTATACTTGTGGTTGGTCAAATAGCTATACTTATGGTTGATCATATAGCTATACTTATGGTTTGTCAAATAGCTATACTTGTGGTTGGTCAAATAGCTATACTTATGATTGGTCATATAGCTATACTTGTGGTTGGTCATACAGCTATACCTGTGGTTGGTCAAATAGCTATACTTATGGTTTGTCATATAGCTATACCTGTGGTTGGTCATATAGCTATACTTATGGTTGGTCATATAGCTATACTTGTGGTTGGTCATATAGCTATACTTGTGGTTGGTCATATAGCTATACTTATGGTTGGTCATATAGCTATACTTGTGGTTGGTCATATAGCTATACTTGTGGTTGGTCATATAGCTATACTTATGGTTGGTTATATAGCTATACTTGTGGTTGGTCATATAGCTATACTTATGGTTGGTCATATAGCTATTCTTGTGGTTGGTCATATAGCTATACTTGTGGTTGGTCATATAGCTATACTTATGGTTGGTTATATAGCTTAACTTGTGATAATACTTAGATAAACAATCAGATTTCTGAAAATGAAGATCTTAAAAGTGTGAAATATCCTTTGGACTACCACAACTTAAGACAATATTACATCATGAAACATTATGTCCTCCATCTGCAATCATAAGCTATAATTATACCTTCAATAAATGCTAACTTATGAAAATATCACTATTTCCTCCAATAATACACAGATTGGTCAATACTGAAATAATTCATTATTTATTATCAGCCCCATGAATAGCATAGTGTATTGAGATAACATATGTTTACAGAGATCTGTAGAAACTACTCACTGGCAGCATTTAAAATCAAAGTACTCAAAGTAGAATTGGAGCATGAGATTTGACATATTTCAACGTCAATTCAAATTAACAGCACTTGAAACAAGTAAATTTCAAATTAAATTGATGCATAAGGATAAAACAATCAGCAATAAGCACAACATGTTGAATCTGCTGTGTGACATTTATGTATGGCACTGTATTTAATGATTAATCAAAAGTGCTTGAATCACAGAATTTTACGTCTCCACAGACAAAATACTAAGAAGATTTCCGGACCAAACTAAATCCTACTTGGTGTATTTTATTCATACAAATAAGATGAAATATAAACTCTATAAAACTAAAATTAAACGTTTGCTGATCTAAACTATGAAAACATACATGTATGCTTTAATTTCAAAATCCAATAAGCCTTGCAGCCCATGAGGACAACATATTTACAAATATATACAATCATATGTAAACATATGCGGAGAAGATTATGTTATTACTTATAACAATGTAACATAAATATAATTACAATTCAAACAATCATATTATGTATATATAAATGTAAGATATAGGTAAAACAATTTTACTTTTAAGTGGGTATAACACTACATTGATCAGTATAATAGTCATATGTCTCTTTAAAATATGGACTCATTTTATTCATTTCGGCAGAGGAATTTACAGGCTGAATGATTGCATGTGGACCAGGTGAGGTCACTCGATTCACTGTGTTAGAGCCTATGGAGTTATTCAACACCCAGACTGCTACACTACTCCATTTCAGTCCATATCATTTACATACTGACACTGTACAGTATCACCACTGTTAACAGGTGTTACTATGGCACTACTGTTTGGTCTATGAATTTTCAAGCACATTAATATACCTAAAATCCAAACCAATTCTGGAACCGTTTAGAAGCTTGTCAAGTCCGATGTTAAAGAATGTCTTGGAATTATATATCAATGGAGCATGAGTGTGTGCCATAATGGGGCTAATTCCAGAGGAGAGCAGAGTGATGGCTTAGGAAGATGATTATTGAAATGGAGTTGTTTACATTTAAATGCTGTATTTATTTCATATTGACACAAAAAACAAAGGAATATTATCAAGGAGTCTGTAAAACACCAGTTTCTCAACTCATTTATAAGCAAAGTGAACATGTGTCTGCATGTTAATGGTACCTTGTTTTTCTTGAAATTACATAACCTTATACTATATATAGATGTGATCAAAGTATGCTTAATTTCAGACAAAACATCTCTATCATAAAAATGATATTATTACTAATAGTTATATGTAATATTACCCTCTTGGTAATCATTTCAAGTAAATTTTCTCTAAAATAATACGAAACCACTTATTGGAAAAGGCAATGTGAAGGTCACACCAGGTCAAAGTAATAACACTCAATCCCAGGAGTGTTTAAATGTAATAACAACATGAGTCTATATCACAGTCCGTATATTATATTCTCATGAGAGCAGAGCATGAAATAAAATATGTTATATGAAAATAACTATTAGCATGGTTTTATATTTCCCTTAATGAAACTTATCTCAATGTATTGTACGTAATAATTGTTTATGGAAAGAATATGTTACCATTTCTTGTCTGTATCGATCAAGCTCCTCAAGGGATTGCTCCCAGGTCTCCACATTATTTTGAAAATGTTTATCAGTCTCGCAAACACCACTTGACTTCAAATCTTGAACTATTTTATGCTCTGCCTTGGCCAAACCTGAATTCAAAGCAAACATTTGGAGTGAAAGTATTTTACACTGTCCCTTAAAAGTTGAAGATCCAATATAAAAACGTTTTGTCTTACAGTCATCCACAACCAGACTGAAACAAATCCTATGTACCATCCTAAACTAAAACTGTCCAAACTTTTTACCAGACCCTACACATCTTCACAAGACATGTCAGGCAATACATATGTTTAGGCTTTCATTGAGTTTAATACAATTTTTCAACATGTTTTAATTTATAAATAGTGGTCAGTTGACCTCACCAGTTTCTCTGGCATCAATTATCAACCATACCTTACACTTGCCCTTACAGTAGCAGATGACATGAATCATCGGTGGAAGACAAATTGCCAAATGTCACAGACAGCCATAACTTCCCGTACACGACCCAGTACTCTACCAACTGAGCTATCTGGGAAGGCCTCCCGTACACGACCCAGTACTCTACCAACTGAGCTATCCGGGAAGGCCTCCCATACACGACCCAGTACTCTACCAACTGAGCTATCCGGGAAGGCCTCCCGTACACGACCCAGTACTCTACCAACTGAGCTATCCGGGAAGGCCCTTCCGTACACGACCCAGTACTCTTCCAACTGAGCTATCCGGGAAGGCCTCCCGTACACGACCCAGTACTCTACCAACTGAGCTATCTGGGAAGGCCTCTCGTACACGACCCGGTACTCTACCAACTGAGCTATCCGAGAAGGCCTCCCGTACACGACCCAGTACTCTACCAACTGAGCTATCCGGGAAGGCCTCCCGTACATGACCCGGTACTCTACCAACTGAGCTGTCTGGGAAGGCCTCTCGTACACGACCCGGTACTCTACAACTGAGCTATCCAGGAAGGCCTCCCGTACACAACCCAGTACTCTACCAACTGAGCTATCCGGGAAGGCCTCCCGTACACGACCCAGTACTCTACCAACTGAGCTATCTGGGAAGGCCTCTGACTGTCAAACTAAAACACATTAAGTAAACTCTGCCAGATATCTGTAGAAGGGTTACAACACTCTAGGGGATAACCAGTATTGACATGATTAAACACAGTCAATTGATCCCTTGAAGTATCATTAATTATGCAATCTACATACATTCTAAGTACACTATCTAAAGCCAAGTTCTTCACAGAACTGCCACCTTTTTTATTCGAATTTAAGGAAAATTATAATCAAGTTAAAAATTGAGCCAACTTTTTAACTTAGTGAAAACAGCCTGGGTACATTGACATACCAGTAATGCTGTCTTCAATGATCAGGTCAATCACAATACAACATAAGACCAAGCATTCTCACTCAGTTAAATCTTAAATTCTATTTAAATGACTTTTACAACAAAAATGTAGATATTAAATTGGTGAATGCTGTCAATTTGGCCACATACTTGTAGTGCTACTGTAGGGGTACACTTTCTGACAAGAATTGACCTCTGAGAACGCCAACATTACACTGTAATAATGATGAACTAAAGTCTTGGATTTTTTCACCCTGTTACTTCACTATATACATTTTCCAACTAGCAATAAGTTGAGACAAACAGATGAAATTAGCAGACAATAAATCAACATGAATAAGGTTGCATAAATACTTGGTTATGTCATTTGTTTGCATTAGAAACAGAAAATGAGTGTCAAGTCTATGGAATTGATATGCCTACAGCATACATTTATCTCATTATTTACAATCAGTTTGTCACAAATTAACAAAATTGTATGTTTTCTGTCAGTGTTATATTTAAAATGATTGGCATTCCATATTCTAAGGCCATATAAAATCACTTGAAAGAAGGTTGTAGCCGCATTCTCTGTAGATTTAAGCAAATGTCTATTTAATTCTGTGATTTTACCCTGTAACATGTATATTAACCATCTAATCATCAATAATTCTATACAAAAATTGGAAACATATACTAGATATTTGCTAGTTTCCATGGAAGATATGAAAATTATCTTCGAGTGAAGATCAGGAATAATATTTTCATGCGTGGCTATGCCTAGCCACAAGTGAAAATTAAGACTGGAGTTCATGAATTGAAATAATTTTCGATCTTTCACCAAAGTCTTTCACCAAATCAAACAATATTTCTTATATTCATCTTTTTCAGCAGGTTTTAAATCCTAATTTGTCATTTAGGTACTTCAACATCTGGGTGAGATCATGCACTGAATGTTCTACATGACATCATGAGCTGTGGCCGTGCCGAAATATTTCAGCCAAAAACATTTTCCTTTTAAGGAAGTTGTGTTCATGCTTTATTATTATTAGATATTAGAATATCAAAAGATCTGTCTGTAAGACAATGTGCCAGACTATGCTCTAGGAGAAGACAATGTGCCAGACTATGCTCTAGGAGAAGACAATGTGCCAGACTATGCTCTAGGAGAAGACAATGTGCCAGACTATTCTTTAGGAGAAGACAATGTGCCAGACTATGCTCTAGGAGGAGACAATGTGCCAGACTATTCTCTAGGAGAAGACAATGTGCCAGACTATGCTCTAGGAGAAGACAATGTGCCAGACTATTCTTTAGGAGAAGACAATGTGCCAGACTATTCTCTAGGAGAAGACAATGTGCCAGACTATGCTCTAGGAGAAGACAATGTGCCAGACTATTCTCTAGGAGAAGACAATGTGCCAGACTATGCTCTAGGAGATGACAATGTGCCAGACTATTCTCTAGGAGAAGACAATGTGCCAGACTATGCTCTAGGAGAAGACAATGTGCCAGACTATTCTTTAGGAGAAGACAATGTGCCAGACTATGCTCTAGGAGAAGACAATGTGCCAGACTATTCTTTAGGAGAAGACAATGTGCCAGACTATGCTCTAGGAGAAGACAATGTGCCAGACTATTCTTTAGGAGAAGACAATGTGCCAGACTATGCTCTAGGAGAAGACAATGTGCCAGACTATGCTCTAGGAGAAGACAATGTGCCAGACTATTATCTAGGGGAAGACAATGTGCCAGACTATTCTTTAGGAGAAGACAATGTGCCCGACTATTCTCTAGGAGAAGACAATAATGTGCCAGACTATTCTTTAGGAGAAGACAATGTGCCAGACTATTCTTTAGGAGAAGACAATGTGCCAGACTATTCTCTAGAAGAAGACAATGTGCCAGACTATTCTATAGGAGAAGACAATGTGCCAGACTATTCTCTAGGAGAAGACAATGTGCCAGACTATTCTCTAGGAGAAGACAATGTGCCAGACTATTCTTTAGGAGAAGACAATGTGCCAGACTATTCTCTAGGAGAAGACAATGTGCCAGACTATGCTCTAGGAGAAGACAATGTGCCAGACTATTCTCTAGGAGAAGACAATGTGCCAGACTATTCTCTAGGAGAAGACAATGTGCCAGACTATTCTCTAGGAGAAGACAATGTGCCAGACTATTCTTTAGGAGAAGACAATGTGCCAGACTATTCTCTAGGAGAAGACAATGTGCTAGACTATTCACATTATGACCAAGTCTGGTGAAGATTGGAAAAAGAATTCTAAGGTTATTGATCGGACAAGACCAAATTAAGGTAATTTCTCTAATTAAAGATTACGCTGCCCGCCACAGGTGAAACTATAATACGTCCCGTTCTTTGAACTAAAACTAAATAAAACTGCCTGTGACAAGAAGTCAGACTGTAGCCAAGAAGTCATACTTTCTAACATTATTTCATTTATGTGAATGATGGTGAGAAAACTTATGGCCAATAACTGGTTGATTGCCATCAATAATTATGGGGACAACATGAAAAGCAGAATTCAAATATGTCATCGAAAGAGTAAGTAGTAAAGTAATAGTAAGTAAACAATTACCATTATTAGCCTCCACAATTCTTTTGCCATCTTTGTATAATTTGCGGGACACATCATCTAGCCTGAAATTGTAACAAGAGCTGCTAAATAATAAATCAAATAATTTAAGAGTTACAAGCTCGGTACAAGTGTTACAGATGGTTGGCACTGCTGGTTTTATCATTTAAGCATTAAATATAAATGAACAACATACTCATCCAGTTTCTTCACTTCTCTTTCCAGTTCTCTCTCAGATTGACGTGATACCACTCTTTGCTTTCCACCACCATGTCGATTGAAAGGAATCCTGAAATAACCATCATGTCATATCTCATCATAAAGTCATAAAGTCATATTACTGCTGTTACTGTGTATAGTAAATGCCATTTTCAGTAATTATATCATCAATAGTTCGTTTTTTTATTAGACCATAGATGTGCATCAGGTTTCAACTGGTTTATTTCATTCATTTCCTGGACTTCACAGACTGGATAGAGTATAGTTCTATTGATCTAACTGGTAATCTAAAATCAATGTGATGTTACAGAGATGTTGACAAAATACTTCAGGTATCCCTAATCTGTGGCTGTGTTGACAAAATACTGTACAGGTGCAGCCAACTAGTGACCTACAAGTGCTCATTGAATTTTGAAAGATATTTATTATACATTTACCACAAACTGCTTATTGGAGAGGAACTTATATAATATATTAATTTGTAAATCAAATATATCAAACACTCATTATGTGGCTATTTATAATTAAGTAATTATTTAATGTAGTTATAATAGCTTTTTAAATAAACCTTAACAAAATCCATCACATGTTCATTATTTTTTATAATAGTGCCATATTTGATGAATGTGTATTTTATTGACAGATTGCCAAAGTAACTGAAAGAAAGAATTTATTTTTTTGTAGGAATCAATGTTTTCTTAAAAGCACAGCCATTGTATAACAATACAGAAATCATGCATCTGAAATCAGTATTCTTGAACAACAGCACGGAACTCGGAAACTGTTGATTTGTTGCTTACATTTATGAAATTATTGTTCAAATTGAAGCTGCAGTATACAATATATAATTCCAATTATTTGTTTCTTAAATAGTAATGCTCAGTTACTATAATTCTGTACGGTTTTAGGTATTTTCTTTTCATCCTCACTGTCCAATCAGTCAGGGACCGTATATGAACGTTATAGTATGTTCCAGAATCAGTGTAACTACTTTGTTCATGTGAAGTATTCAAGTAAGTTGAAGTATGTAGAGTATACTATATATTACTAATTTTAAATTACAAATTATACCATATTTGAACAAGTCATTTATGACTAATGTATAATTAATATACATGAAATCAACATATATTATGTATGGTCGCAAGTAGCCACTGTGTCGCAGTATAGGGTCGACACTTCAGCTACCACTAGGAAATCATCCGAAAAAAGCATATCCGAAATATATACAATTACAGTGAAAGGTGGATTAGAGATAAGGAGATCCTCTTCTCGAGAAATAAGCCAACACTATACTTACCAGCTCATCTCATAGTATTGTTCTAACGTTTTTTTCTGAGCATACACATGAACAGTGTTAATACCATGCACTTTGTTTATTGTTGTTCAGTGACACTTCTTATATTTCCGGGTCATATAGGTTATCCAAGGGAAGAAATCGGAACATTCATTATCATTCCATCCATTCGCAGTTACTTCCCTTCTACAAAACATTTTGTTGCTGTGTGCCGAGAACAAAATACAACACAGTTGTGACGGTATATTGGTCTATGCAAATACCTAAATAAATTGTATTTACGTATTAACGTCTCGGGTCTATGTAATACCAGAGAAATGCGTAAACACGTACTTCAATATGTCGGCACAAAATTAAACACCGATCTAGGACCAGCTCTACCAGTAAAACGTATCAATAGATTTTATAGGGAAATTATTTTTTCAAAAGTAAATTAAAACCCTTTATCTTAATACTAGAATATTTTAACAGTAATGAGAATATTCTTCAATTTCCTATCTTTCATTTAGTGTAAAAATATTTATTCCAACTAAACATCTTGCTTCCAAATTGGTTTTAAAAGTATCACATTTTACTGCATATTTTATAACATATAGTAAAAATCCACAAAAGTGTCCATTTTCAAAAGTTTAGGGCCTAATAAATCATATTTTCCAAAAAGTTTAACATTTTAACAAGTATGTCTGTTTTCTTGATTAAATGAACAATATCATGGTGTGTTTATAATAATTAATTGTTTCTTGCTTCCATTCTTTGTTGAAGTTAGTTATATACTAAACAATCTTGAATTTCTTTCATTATTCTCGCCTGTAGAGTTGTTGTAACTATCAATGTGTTAAATTGTCTGCCAGTTGTTAATGGTTGGATTTAAATATATAAATCATTGTATATGATTAAGAACCGTTCTTGAAACCGTGATAAATCAAAACAGTTAAAATATCTTTCGTGCGCCCCGGCATACTTAATTAAGAAAACAGAAATATCAAAAATCTTCTTACTAAGAATTTCTCAATGTGTGTACTTGTACAAACTAAGACTCACCTTTGCCAACCTGTAAACTACTCCAAAATCCTAAGCACGATGCACATTAATCCATATCTGTCTAGACCGTTGACACAAATGAGTGCAGTCCGTGCGACCTGGTTAGTATGTCAATATCCATAACCAGGGCAAATACACAGTTATATTTGTAAATATTACCTGATGTTTGTTAGTGCTACTGTTTATCTGTATTTGTTGTTATTTTTGTCGTAATGTCTCTGAACTGATAATTGCCTGCTGATGTCTTCCACTAAAACTTGAAACTTATTTATGTGATTAGATATGACAACGGAGTAATGTATTAGTGAATCATGTTACATGATACATGTGTATATTGGTGCATTGCTCTGATGCCATACCTAATTGTTCACTAATTTTATATTGATTTTATTCGTAGGACTAATTGATCTGATCATGGTGACCTCTATTTTCACATGTTTGAATATATTTATATAGTTTCGGATTTGACCGGGTCAAAAGAAGAAGGGGGCTGATAATGTAACAGAAACTTAAAGAACTTGCTCATTTAAAAAAGGTCAAGATCAGGTTAATTTGTTCGACTGATTTTTTATAAAGTGTGATCACCATCCCCACCTCCAAATCCTTGTGTTTACGCCCGTCATTGTATATACGTTTATTATTATCATTTGTCCACATGTTATTGCAAAACATATTGTTTTGCAATCTGTGTTTGAAAATAAAAGTTCTGTTCTGTCACTGTCTATTGCATATATAATATTTATCCTATCTTTTGAAACTATGTGTGTCTTCTTATTTTATAATTTATAGTAACATATACACAACTCTGTAACATCATAAAGTTGTGTCTATCTATATTGACTATTTTCTCTGTTGCCTTTGTAATCTAAATTATTGTTGTTGTTTTGTTCTTGTTTTATTTGATATTATATAAAGGGTGTAAAGAAAGTTCGTTCCTGTTTTTAAAAGGCTAATAAATAAACAACAACTCGACACATTTTGATGAAATTTAGTATTCAGTATCCCGATAGACCACCTTTATTGTGTATAACATTTTTTAAACGATATGGCATTGAATGAATTAATGAAACAATATGGTCTGGAGAGCGGGATCTTTATACACTTCTGTGTCCAGAATGCTCCATAAATTCTCAATGACATTGAGATCTGGAGAATTGCCAGGCCAGTCCTCTTTAGTGAAAAAATCATTAATGTTGTTTACTGTGTTTTAGCAGCTGTATGAGGGGTAGCCCCATCCTGTTGGAAAACGACTTTTCTGTTGTCTGGTACCAATCGTTTCTTGTCTATTTTACGGGTAATTCCTGAACGATTTAATGCAGGCTTAAGTTCCTTTTCAAGTACATTCGTTATATAGTAGTCAGCTGTAATTGACTTTCCACTTGGCACAATATGTAACCGGACAATCCATAAGCCCTCATAGCTCCCCATATCATAAGCTTGTACTTGACACAAGTGACGTCCGGTACATTCTCCCCTTGTGACCCCACACTATGTCATTTTGTTTATTTGGGACATGGAATAAGTGTTTTGTACTTTCATCTGAGAACACAAAATTCTCCCGATCTGCAGGTTCTAAGTGTTTGTATTTCCTAGCAAATGCCAATCTTTTCTTCATCTGTTTTTCTTTCAATATTTGAGATTTCTGTCTCTTAAATGGTTTCCACTTCTTAGTGTTCCTTAAATAATTATGAATTGACATGAGATACCTCTTCTCCAATGCTTTTGAGGTGTTTTTCAAGCTTTCTTGTTGATTTTCCACGCTTATATTTCACACCGTCTATCACTTTCTTAACCCTACCCTCAATTTTCGTGGGACGTCCGGATCTCATCAAATCTCTCACACTGCCAACTTCCTCGAATCTGCACTTCCATTTGCGTACCCAACGCTCAGACTTTGACAACTTTAAGGCAACTTCGATCCTTATCTGTTAGCCCAGCATCCTTGTAAGCCAATACTTGGGCGCGTATATTCCTTGTTGTATGAATTACTACGTACTGTAAGATTCTCATACTCATGATGGTACCTCACTGATATTATATAGTATATTCCTTGTTGTATGAATTACTACGTACTGTAAGATTCTCATACTCATGATGGTACCTCACTGGTATTATATAGTATATGCTTGTTGTATGAATTACTACGTACTGTAAGATTCTCATACTCATGATGGTACCTCACTGATATTATATAGTATATGCTTGTTGTATGAATAACTATATACTGTAAGATTCACATACTCATTAACGCCGTTCCTCAACGATATTTCTGTTATATACGGTGGCCGGTTCACCCTTACCCTTCCACAAGGAGCCGGCAACTTCTCCACATGTGGAGGAAAATCGACATATTTTGTCAAATTTTCATGGAAGGGTATGACCTGCCGCGACCGGGAATCGAACCCGGATTGCCGGGCGCGGCTACACAAGTAATAAAGAAACTAAAATTATCATTACTATTTATTATTTATTATTATTTGTAAATGTATGTAAACCAATGCTTTAAAACAATTTTAAACATAATAATGTGTGAAATGTGATTTCACGCATCTTTTTTCAATTTCAATTATTTACAACAGTCTGTTAAATACAAAAGTGTTCCTGGGATACCAACAGTCTGTTGACTACACCAGTGTTCCTGGGATACCAACAGTCTATTGACTACACCAGTATTCATGGGATACCAACAGTCTGTTGACTACACCAGTGTTCCTGGGATACCAACAGTCTGTTGACTACACCAGTGTTCATGGGATACCAACAGTCTGTTGACTACACCAGTGTTCCTGGGATACCAACAGTCTGTTGACTACACCAGTGTTCCTGGGATACCAACAGTCTGTTGACTACACCAGTATTCATGGGATACCAACAGTCTGTTGACTACACCAGTATTCATGGGATACCAACAGTCTGTTGACTACACCAGTGTTCCTGGGATACCAAACCTGTACTAACCAGCTCTTTCACAAGCAACACAGAAGTTCTCCGCATGAATCCGAGGTGAAGGACATGTGACTTAAGATGTCTTATTAAATCAGGTCATACACACAAAACATTCATACAAATACACATGAGAGCAAATAAAAAAATATATAAATAAAAATAATAATATACCTAGTTCCTTTAACGCGATAACCACATATGTGTTTAGTTAATTATGTAGTTAACTAGTTTCTTTAACGCGATAACCACATATGTGTTTAGTTAATTATGTAGTCAACTAGTTCCTTTAACGCGATAACCACATATGTGTTTAGTTAATTATGTAGTCAACTAGTTCCTTTAACGCGATAACCACATATGTGTTTAGTTAATTATGTAGTTAACTAGTTTCTTTAACGCGATAACCACATATGTGTTTAGTTAATTATGTAGTCAACTAGTTCCTTTAACGCGATAACCACATATGTGTTTAGTTAATTATGTAGTCAACTAGTTCCTTTAACGCGATAACCACATATGTATTTGGTTAATTATGTAGTTAACTAGTTTCTTTAACGCGATAACCACATATGTGTTTAGTTAATTATGTAGTCAACTAGTTTCTTTAACGCGATAACCACATATGTGTTTAGTTAATTATGTAGTCAACTAGTTTCTTTAACGCGATAACCACATATGTGTTTAGTTAATTATGTAATCAACTAGTTTCTTTAACGCGATAACCACATATGTTTAGTTAATTATGTAATCAACTAGTTTCTTTAACGCGATAACCACATATGTGTTTAGTTAATTATGTAGTTAACTAGTTTCTTTAACGCGATAACCACATATGTGTTTAGTTAATTATGTAGTCAACTAGTTTCTTTAACGCGATAACCACATATGTGTTTAGTTAATTATGTAATCAACTAGTTTCTTTAACGCGATAACCACATATGTTTAGTTAATTATGTAGTCAACTAGTTTCTTTAACGCGATAACCACATATGTGTTTAGTTAATTATGTAGTCAACTAGTTTCTTTAACGCTATAACCACATATTTTCTTAGTTAATCATGTAGTTAACTGGTAGCAGAAGTATGCCACCATAGGTGTGCCATCAACTATATGAGGATGTCAATAGCTGTTTGTATTTTATTAGCATTTAAGTGATTTTGTGCCATTAATTCGAATCAGAATTTATTTAAGTGCCCTTCTTATCGTTGTTGAAGCAGGGTTCCTTAAATTACCAGTTTTAAAGTGTCATTAAATATATCAGCATTTTATTTCCATTTATTTTATCACCTTCGGGTTTATAATATTCACTTCGTAGTCAATAACTCAAAATAAAAGTGTTTGAACATTTAGAGCATGTGGCATAAATAGAGTGAGATTACACGCAATATCGGACAAAGTGATTTTTAATTGATAGCAAATATACAACATTGGAATCTCATGTGTTAGGAACTTTCATGCATTCCTCTTGTTGAGGATCTGTATATATCACAATGTTACACCACTAATGTAGCACTAGTAGGGATCCGTAGATTATATATGCTCAATAGTTTTCTATGCATCTAAATAACTCAAATTTTGACTTCGAACAAATTTCATGGTAAATCAATAAACACACATATTGCCGTCATAGCACACATTGATTAATACTGACTTAACAGAAACAGAAATACATATATGATGATAACACTGCAATATACAAATATGATAACACAGCAAGTTACAAATATGATAACACAGCATGTTACAAATATGATAACACATTAAATTACAAATATGATAACACAGCAAGTTACAAATATGATAACACAGCATGTTACAAATATGATAACACAGCAAGTTACAAATATGATAACACAGCAAGTTACACATATGATAACAGAGCAAGTTATAAATATGCCAATCTGGTCTTTGGTAAACTGTCTTCGCATGAGAGATTCTCAAATGTTTTTCGTAGTGCTTTACTGTTCATTTCATTCTTCCTTTTGGTGGGATTGGAGGCGGATCGGTCAGGTTGGTATATATAGCATCTTCGGTCGGATCGTTAACATAACTCACCGTACCAGCCGGGTCCGGATTTATAACACTCTCGATTGTGTTCACAACAAGAAAGAAATTTGGTCGATTATCGACATCATCCAAATGGCACTCTTCTATGACACTAAACCTGTGGACAGAAACAATATTTAAGTACATGTATATGGTTTCATTTCACTAATGATGATACATTTACAGCGAATGTATTTTATAAGCGTTTAACTTGTCAAATATCGCCCGATTATAAGATTTGTCTATGGTCTTATACCGCGCATGGAATATTTCTAAATGATCTTTAAGAACAAATATAAAATATTCTGTTTTGTCTTTGATGAGGTTTAAAACCATTTTCAACACACTTTTTCGTCTATGCATGGCAGTAAGTTGACCTTACCAGTTTTCCTGGAATTAATTATCAACCAGTATTAACTTGACCATCCACAAACACCTGGCAACTTCTCTATATAAATCAGAGATAGAGGACAAATGAGTGGAGCCAAATGTCATAGAAGAACATGAACCTCCTGTGTAACAGCCTATCACTCCACCACATGAGCTAATGATTTGAATGAATATGGGTGCGTATTTATATAAACCAATTTAAGACTTCACACAAAACCCATTTTCGTATTTTAAGTCTTTCAGAGAATAATTCGGGCTCCATTATTTTAGTTGGGACGGGGCATATTTTTCTAATATGCTTGACCCATTTGAGACTTTCATAAATATTTATTCGCTGTAAGTTCATGGCAAAACGAAGGCCAACATACCACACTGAATATCATCTTTATAAGCTGTACTAAACTCGATATACCCCTTCAATAAATGACGCTTATGAAAATAATCATATACTCACATTTGATCAGAGCAATTATGTGGCTTCCCAAGCCTGTAATGATCTCTACAAACTTTCTCTTTAACTACTTTGTTACTTTTAATGTCATGATAAGGGAGGTAACCATTGGTATACACTTCCCATACAATCACACCAAACGACCACTGAAATAACAATTTAATTGATGATTCAGTTTCCGGAACCAATGAAGGCAACTGAATAAAACTAGCAATGCTTATGTCCTATTATTTATATAAATGCCAAAAAAAGTTTGAAAAAGTTCAGCATATTTTAGTGGCGTCAAAGTATTTACTTTGATGATTATGTGACTTTATAGGAAGTTGATCCATTTTGAGCGAATGCAGAAAATAGTAATAATTTGTACTTTTTCGGTAGACTGGAAATTTACTTTTTGAAATAAAATTGGTTATATGGATTACCCATCTTTGTAAAATTGTTATGAATGGGACTATTTTTACCATGCCTCGAAACAGCCATTATGTATTTTGTACATCACAGCATGAGATACATTATGTACTGCACTTACCACGTCTGACTTTGTGTCATAGAAGCCCTGATTCAAGCACTCTGGTGCCATCCAGCGTACTGGTTGATATCTACCCCCATTATTTAAATATTCCTCTGGGTAGAGATCAAATGCAAATGATGCGTCACCAACTTTAATAACCTCATCTGCAGTAACCCTGAAAGAATGTGCAGATCAATTACCACACATGGAGCAAAGCAAACTTCTTCAGCTGAAAATCTTTTAGCATACCTGACTGAGGGTCGAACCCACATCGTCACGGTGACAGTGCCTCATTATAACAAATATGTCCCCGTTACTGACAACCTATGTCCTTGGTACGTTGTTAGGGCAACGGCAAAGTGTCGAAATTGTTCCATTGCTAGAATGCTACAGTCAACATACATATATTTTCAGTTTAACTCTTCGTACAACTTTCGCAGATGAGTTCAAACAAGAAGATAGCATGTATGGAAGATATGCATATCAATATAATTACAATATAATGTACACAGGGGTTCACACACGCAATCATAAATGTAATAAAATTCAATTCTTTACCGATTTTTTCAAGAGACCAAAATACATTAAGTAACCGCGTTATTCATTTTTACCAATTACACTAACCTGGTCAATATTGATAATCGAATGTATGCATGTATAAATGTATTAAGCATTCTTGATAACTGGTACCCGTACTCACACTCCTATTCAGGGAGTATGAAGAACGCATTAGAATCTAGCCCATGGCAAGATTGAACCGTTAACCTCCGGATCAGGAGTCTAGGCCTCTCCAACACTACTATGGTTTGGAGTACATACTTTACTTTAATTGGAGTTGTTTATGCTGAAATTTGTTAAATAAAATTAAAATAAATTAATAACAGGCCTGTTTATTATATTTTTGTACATTCACTGAATTCGAAAAGTATAAAAATATAAGATACAACACTCTTTCCAATTGTATATTAATTTACTTTGTCAATATATCAAGTTCCAGATCTTACCAACAATTTCTTGCAGCGAGATCTTTGTGTGTAATTCCGTCAGCACTTAAGTAATTCATTCCCATCGCAATTTGTAAGCATATATTCATCTTAAGACCATCTGCCAGTGGCTGCAACATAATATTATTCATTTGCAACGGTATTTTCACAACACTGTTATCCACTCAATTGCTGCAGTCAAGAACTGCATGCACGACAGTCAAGTACTGCATCCAGTCAGTCATGACATTCAAGTACTGTATCCAGTCATGACATTCAAGTACTGTATCCAGTCATGACAGTCAAGTACTGCCTCCAGTCACGACAGTCAAGTACTGCATCCAGTCATGACATTCAAGTACTGCATCCAGTCATGAAATTCAAGTACTGCATCCAGTCACGACAGTCAAGTACTGCATCCAGTCATGACAGTCAAGTACTGCATCTAGTCACGACAGTCAAGTACTGCATCCAGTCACGACAGTCAAGTACTGCATCCAGTCACGACAGTCAAGCACTGCATCCAGTCATGACAGTCAAGTACTGCATCCATGAACGACAGTCTTGTACTGCATCCATGCACGACAGTCTTGTACTGCATCCAGTCATGACAGTCTAGTACTGCATTCACGCACGACAGTCAAGTTCTGCATTTATGTTTGACATACATGTACGACATCTATGTATAACAGTTATGTATAACATTATTTACATGTAACATGACACATCTAAGGCATGTGTTAATTCAGATTTCTTCCTTGGCACGTATGGTTAAATGATGGACATATGGTAATGTATCTGTGATAGTTTTTCAGCCATATTAACCTTGTTTGAATGAAATAAAAATCTTTAAAACCTTTATTACCAAAGTCCGATTCATCACTAAGAAAAGCGCAGCCTTTTGTCTCCAAAAATACCAACACGATCCAAAAGTAATTCAAGAATATCGCAACAATCTGTAATTTCACCAGCAATGTCTTTCTCAAGCCGACAGCTCACATTAGATTGTAGCTTTACCATACCAGTGAGTATCAGTACGATTAACACAAAACATTTCATAACATCGGCCTTGGCTTTAGCGGGATGCCAAATCCACAATACGTGCGCTCTTATGTACTTACAATTTTACAGTTTACAGTAAATATCAAGCTTACCTCTACACCACTACTCAAATAATCCTTCAAAGTTCTATTCGACATCTCCGGGTACAGAATGTATACATTTTTCACATCCACTGTAATACCCATCATTCTACAATACAAAACTTTATCAATTACATATAAATTATAACATTATAGCTCTTATTTAGAATGTCTTTCCTATTCGCAGCAAATTCATCGAGACAATCAATTTACACTATGGGTTTACATACTACTCTAGCTGTTCATATAACCAATCAATTTACACTATGGGTTTACATACTACTCTAGCTGTTCATATAACCAATCAATTTACACTATGGGTTTACATACTACTCTAGCTGTTCATATAACCAATCAATTTACACTATGGGTTTACATACTACTCTAGCTGTTCATATAACCAATCAATTTACACTATGGGTTTACATACTACTCTAGCTGTTCATATAACCAATCAATTTACACTATGGGTTTACATACTACTCTAGCTGTTCATATAACCAATCAATTTACACGATGGGTTTACATACTACTCTAGCTGTTCATATAACCAATCAATTTACACTATGGGTTTACATACTACTCTAGCTGTTCATATAACCAATCAATTTACACTATGGGTTTACATACTACTCTAGCTGTTCATATAACCAATCAATTTACACTATGGGTTTACATACTTCTCTAGCTGTTCATATAACCAATCAATTTACACTATGGGTTTACATACTACTCTAGCTGTTCATATAACCAATCAATTTACACTATGGGTTTACATACAACTATAGCTGTTCATATAACCAAACAATTAACACTATGGATTTACATACTACTCTAGCTGTTCATATAACCAATCAATTTACACTATGGGTTTGCATACTACTCTAGCTGTTCCTATAACTAATCAATTTACACTATGGGTTTACATACTTCGCTATCTATTCCTATAACCAATCAATTTTTAGCAGTAGTTAGCGTCATGGTCAAACAATTACGGCATCAACAGCAACAAAGCGATGCTTTAAAACAATTTTATAAATACACTATCGTAAAAGTTTTTTGATAAATCAGCAACAATAGCAACAGCCACTGCAATATTATTAAAATATGATACAAAAACAACAACAGCAAAGTGACGCTATATAAACTTAAAGCACTGAAAGTACTGTTACTGTAGGTAATCGGAATGTATGTTCAGTGTGTGCATTTATTTTCAAAATCATGACAGGCATGTCCGATACTTGGTCCAGGATTATGAAGAAGAAACAATTAATTTGGTCAGAATAGAACCAGTTAAAATAAGATTTGCTGTTAATGTAAGTTTTATAACGATGTTATGTTGAATTAAAGCTAGCCGATTAGTTGACACCAAAATGAATTTATAAGATTTTCCATCACGTAGGCTAAGTTCCAATTGAATCAATGCAAGAGATGGTTAACAAGTTACAAAAAGACAAGTGTTTCTTGATCAGGACAGGAAGGCATTTTACTTAGTAAGAGGTAGGGCTTCCAAACCTAAACAATGTGAATATGTGTGGGATTGATGTTTACATGGCGGTAAGACTACAGTTCAATGATCTTCTGGGACAACAAATTGTTTACGAAGACCGTAACAAGTATAATACAATTATTATATACATGTATTTATTGTAAAATATGTCTCATTTAGTGAAATAAAGAATGTTTTCGTCAGTTTCGTCATGACCTTTTACGTACATATATAGTATAAAAATGTCCCATATCTTACATAAAGACATATAAATACTTAAATAGTAATATCATAGTCATAGTGATACTACACGTCAACAGACGCATTAAGAAAAAAAACCGTCATTAGATTTACTTAATATCTGGACATTGTTAACCATTTTGTTGCCATAAAGCTAATACAGATTATGTTCAGGCAGTTAATAAAACTATTTGACCATGTTGTCATATACTTGTACATGTATGTGCATAAATATGTACATTTCCATAAGTTCTCCGTCAAGCAGATTCAGCGTGATCCAGGAACAAATGGTTGAACATTACAACTGATGTTTGCCAAAAAATCATGGAATGAATTTCCTGCACGGCGCGCTCCTATTAATATATACGCCAAAAAAGGTCGTCAGTTCAAAATTGGTGCATATAACTACAGTACTAGGAGGAATCAAAGAACCCTCGAGAAAGGAATACTTATACAAAAACATAAAGAAACAAAGTTAAATACCTTAACACATTTTCATGACTAAAATCTTGTAGTCTGGTACATTCAGCCAGTCCTGCATTCAGCCAATCAGGGAGGGGCCCCTCTTCTGAAAAAAAATATCTACTCATTTATTTCATTTTTTTTAAATCGATAAGGAAACTGATAATATAAAACATTCGAGTATATTTCAAATCACTTGCCCAGGCATCCTGGAGTTGCTGCTAGTCCAGAGATTGTGAGGACTGTGGTAAAATCACATATACTTGGGATTCAAACACACTACCCAGGACACCCTACTAATCCAGGGATTGTGAGGACTGTGGTAGAATCACCTATACTCGGGATTCAAACACACTACCAAGGACTCCCTACTAATCCAGGGATTGTGAGGACTGTGGTAGAATCACCTATACTCGGGATTAAACGCACTACCCAGGACTCACTACCAGGACTGTGAGGACTGTGGTAGAATCACCTATACTCGGGATTAAACGCACTACCCAGGACTCACTACCAGGACTGTGAGGACTGTGGTAAAATCACATATACTCGGGATTCAAACACACTACCCAGGACTCCCTACCAGGATTGTGAGGACTGTGGTAGAATCACCTATACTCGGGATTCAAACACACTACCCATGACATCCTACTAACCCAGGGCTTATGAAGACTGTGGTAGAATCACATATACTCAGGATTCAAACACACTACCCATGACATCCTACTAATCCAGGGATTGTGAAGACTGTGGTAGAATCACCTATACTCGGGATTCAAACACACTACCCATGACACCCTACTAATCCAGGGATTGTGAGGACTGTGGTAGAATCACCTATACTCGGGATTCAAACACACTACCCATGACATCCTACTAATCCAGGGATTGTGAAGCCTGTGGTAGAATCACCTATACTCGGGATTCAAACACACTACCCAGGACTCCCTACTAACCCAGGGATTGTGAGGACTGTGGTAGAATCACATATACTCGGGATTCAAACACACTACCCATGACATCCTACTAACCCAGGGATTATGAAGCCTGTGGTAGAATCACCTATACTCGGGATTCAAACACACTTCACAGGGCACCCTACTAACCCAGGGATTGTGAGGACTGACTGTGATAAAATCACCAATACTCGGGATTCTAACGCACTACCCAGGACACCCTACTTACCCAGGGAGTGTGAGGACTGTGGTAGAATCACCAATACATGGGATTCTAACACACTACCCAGGACTCCCTAGTAATCCAGGGATTGTGAGGACTGTGGCAAACTCACCTATACTCAGGATTCAAACACACTACCCAGGACTCCCTAGTAATCCAGGGATTGTGAGGACTGAGGCAAACTCACCTATACTCAGGATTCAAACACACTACCCAGGACTCCCTAGTAATCCAGGGATTGTGAGGACTGTGGCAAACTCACCTATACTCAGGATTCAAACACACTACCCAGGACTCCCTAGTAATCCAGGGATTGTGAGGACTGTGGCAAACTCACCTATACTCAGGATTCAAACACACTACCCACGACTCTCTACCAGGATTGTGAAGACTGTGGTAGAATCATCTATACTCAGGATTAAAACGCACTACCCAGGACTCCCTACCAGGACTGTGAGGACTGTGGTAGAATCACATATACTCGGGATTCAAACACACTACCCAGTACACCCTACTAATCCAGGGATTGTGAAGACTGCGGTAGAACCACCTATACTCGGGATTCAAACACACTACCCATGACATCCTACTAACCCAGGGATTGTGAGGACTGTGGTAGAATCACATATACTCGGGATTCAAACACACTACCCAGTACACCCTACTAATCCAGGGATTGTGAAGACTGTGGTAGAACCACCTATACTCGGGATTCAAACACACTACCCAGTACACCCTACTAATCCAGGGATTGTGAAGACTGTGGTAGAACCACCTATACTCGGGATTCAAACACACTACCCATGACATCCTACTAACCCAGGGATTGTGAAGACTGTGGTAGAATCACCTATACTCGGGATTCAAACACACTACCCAGGACTCCCTACTAACCCATGAATTGTGAGGACTGTGGTAGAATCACCTATACTCGGGATTCAAACACACTACCCATGACACCCTACTAATCCAGGGATTGTGAAGACTGTGGTAGAATCACATATACTCGGGATTCAAACACACTACCCATGACATCCTACTAACCAAGGGATTGTGAAGACTGTGGTAGAACCACCTATACTCGGGATTCAAACACACTACCCAGTACACCCTACTAATCCAGGGATTATGAAGCCTGTGGTAGAATCACCTATACTCGGGATTCAAACACACTACCCATGACATCCTACTAACACAGGGATTGTGAGGACTGTGGTAGAATCACCTATACTCGGGATTCAAACACACTACCCATGACATCCTACTAACCCAGGGATTATGAAGACTGTGGTAGAATCACCTATACTCGGGATTCAAACACACTACCCATGACATCCTACTAACACAGGGATTATGAAGCCTGTGGTAGAATCACCTATACTCGGGATTCAAACACACTACCCATGACATCCTACTAACCCAGGGATTATGAAGACTGTGGTAGAATCACCTATACTCGGGATTCAAACACACTACCCATGACATCCTACTAACCCAGGGATTGTGAGGACTGTGGTAGAATCACATATACTCGGGATTCAAACACACTACCCATGACACCCTACTAATCCAGGGATTGTGAAGCCTGTGGTAGAATCACCTATACTCGGGATTCAAACACACTACCCAGGACTCCCTACTAACCCAGGGATTGTGAGGACTGTGGTAGAATCACATATACTCGGGATTCAAACACACTACCCATGACATCCTACTAACCCAGGGATTATGAAGCCTGTGGTAGAATCACCTATACTCGGGATTCAAACACACTTCACAGGGCACCCTACTAACCCAGGGATTGTGAGGACTGACTGTGATAAAATCACCAATACTCGGGATTCTAACGCACTACCCAGGACACCCTACTTACCCAGGGAGTGTGAGGACTGTGGTAGAATCACCAATACATGGGATTCTAACACACTACCCAGGACTCCCTAGTAATCCAGGGATTGTGAGGACTGTGGCAAACTCACCTATACTCAGGATTCAAACACACTACCCAGGACTCCCTAGTAATCCAGGGATTGTGAGGACTGTGGCAAACTCACCTATACTCAGGATTCAAACACACTACCCAGGACTCCCTAGTAATCCAGGGATTGTGAGGACTGTGGCAAACTCACCTATACTCAGGATTCAAACACACTACCCAGGACTCCCTAGTAATCCAGGGATTGTGAGGACTGTGGCAAACTCACCTATACTCAGGATTCAAACACACTATCCAGGACTCCCTACTTATCCAGGGATTGTGAAGACTGTGGTAGAATCATCTATACTCAGGATTCAAACACACTACCCACGACTCTCTACCAGGATTGTGAAGACTGTGGTAGAATCATCTATACTCAGGATTAAAACGCACTACCCAGGACTCCCTACCAGGACTGTGAGGACTGTGGAAGAATCATCTATACTCAGGATTCAAACGCACTACCCAGGACTCCCTACCAGGATTGTGAGGACTGTGGTAGAATCACCTATACTCAGGATTAAAACGAACTACCCACGACTCTCTACCAGGATTGTGAGGACTGTGGTAGAATCACCTATACTCAGGATTAAAACGAACTACCCACGACTCTCTACCAGGATTGTGAGGACTGTGGTAGAATCATCTATACTCAGGATTCAAATAAACTATCCAGGACTCCCTACCAGGATTGTGAGGACTGTGGTAGAATCACCTATACTCAGGATTAAAACGCACTACCCACGACTCTCTACCAGGATTGTGAGGACTGTGGTAGAATCACCTATACTCAGGATTAAAACGCACTACCCACGACTCTCTACCAGGATTGTGAGGACTGTGGTAGAATCACCTATACTCAGGATTAAAACGCACTACCCAGGACTCCTTATCAGGATTGTGAGGACTGTGGTAGAATCATCTATACTCAGGATTCAAATAAACTATCCAGGACACCCTACTAATCCAGGGATTGTGAAGACTGTGGTAGAATCACCTATACTCAGGATTAAAACGCACTACCCACGACTCTCTACCAGGATTGTGAGGACTGTGGTAGAATCACCTATACTCAGGATTAAAACGCACTACCCAGGACTCCTTATCAGGATTGTGAGGACTGTGGTAGAATCACCTATACTCAGGATTAAAACGCACTACCCAGGACTCCTTATCAGGATTGTGAGGACTGTGGTAGAATCACCTATACTCAGGATTAAAACGCACTACCCACGACTCTCTACCAGGATTGTGAGGACTGTGGTAGAATCACCTATACTCAGGATTAAAACGCACTACCCAGGACTCCTTATCAGGATTGTGAGGACTGTGGTAGAATCATCTATACTCAGGATTCAAATAAACTATCCAGGACTCCCTACCAGGATTGTGAGGACTGTGGTAGAATCACCTATACTCAGGATTAAAACGCACTACCCACGACTCTCTACCAGGATTGTGAGGACTGTGGTAGAATCACCTATACTCAGGATTAAAACGCACTACCCAGGACTCCTTATCAGGATTGTGAGGACTGTGGTAGAATCACCTATACTCAGGATTAAAACGCACTACCCAGGACTCCTTATCAGGATTGTGAGGACTGTGGTAGAATCACCTATACTCAGGATTAAAACGCACTACCCAGGACTCCCTACCAGGATTGTGAGGACTGTGGTAGAATCATCTATACTCAGGATTCAAATAAACTATCCAGGACTCACTACTAATGCAGGGAGTGTGAGGACTGTGGTAGAATCATCTATACTCAGGATTCAAATAAACTATCCAGGACACCCTACTAATCCAGGGATTGTGAAGACTGTGGTAGAATCATCTATACTCAGGATTCAAATAAACTATCCAGGACTCACTACTAATCCAGGGATTGTGAAGACTGTGGTAGAATCATCTATACTCAGGATTCAAATAAACTATCCAGGACTCACTACTAATCCAGGGATTGTGAAGACTGTGGTAGAATCATCTATACTCAGGATTCAAATAAACTATCCAGGACACCCTACTAATCCAGGGATTGTGAAGACTGTGGTAGAATCATCTATACTCAGGATTCAAATAAACTATCCAGGTCTCACTACTAATCCAGGGATTGTGAAGACTGTGGTAGAATCATCTATACTCAGGATTCAAACACACTACCCAGGACTCCCTACTAATCCAGGGATCACGAAGACTGTGGTAGAATAATCTATACCCAGTTTTCAAACACACTATCCAGGACTCCCTACTAATCCAGGGATCACGAAGACTGTGGTAGAATCCTCTATACTCAGGATTCAAACAAACTACCCAGGACTCCCTACTTATCCAATTACACTATCATATCGCCTGTCATACAGACTCATTATCATGTTCTCTTAGGTTTATTTATTGTTAAACCATAAACATTCATGAACGCTCAAAATGATTGAAATATATCAAAGACAAAAATACAAAACATGAAATTGAAAGAAAAGAAATGAGCATATGAATAGACTAACAAATAGATTGATGGACACAAACAATATTTAACAAACAAAACAAACAGTCTGACCTTGTTTATTCAACAAGCTCCTAACCAAATACTTGATATCATCCGAAATAAATATCAGATATCTATGTATCTTCTAATAGTCCAGTCGATTTGTGCAGATTTTAAGCAAAATTGCTCAGATTGTGGTAAAAGCATGAAATTTTGCATGATAGTAGTATAGGTCATGGAAAACATTTTCAGCTATGGACCCACTCTGAAAGTCGAAATTGGCGGGAGCGGTGGCCATTTTTAAAATGGCGGACGTAGGATTTCTATAAAATACTTAAAAAAATCATGAAAATTATATTAGTTAAGCTATTGACATGAAACCTGGTAAATAGAGTGACAATGCTTATACCAATTGCCATGTTGAACAAAATTTATGAGATGGCGGCCATCTTGAAATTTTTAAGCCAAAATAGGTCGAGCTCCAAATTCAAAATTCGATGAAAATAAATCGTTTGGTTGATATTGTTTATCTGAAAAAAAACTTTCAAAAAACCTCCATTGCAGACATAATGAGTAGCATATCATACAAGTAATGTCATAAGGAAATCATCTGCTTAAATGTTCTCAATTGACGTTATAAATATCACACAATAATTGTCAAATCACACAATAGCGGTCACTGTCTATTATTCCCTATTACATTGTCCTCCACATTTACACAGAGCAGTACAACTTAATGCTGCCTTTATACATTTGCATCGTCCTCGGCAACCGTTTTCACTTTTACATCCACATTTTATCAGTTCAGCGCAGGAATCTGAATCTTGCTGCAGCGATGTCCAGAATGGTTCCCATAAACCCCCCTTCGTTCCGCTTCAAACCCCAGCTGGTAGGTGATGGTGTTTCTTGGAGTTTTACAAGAGCTTGTCCCCAACAAAATCCTGGTTGGTAAGCAGCTCTCTTTATGTGTTGTTGTAATGCGGCAGAGCTTGGTGGAATATTTGCAATAGATCGTCCTTTTCTCGTGAATAGATTTCTTGCTGCATCTACACCCAAGCACTCGCTGCTCCTGTCATACATTAAGACGACAAAACGCTCAATGTTTCATGCAGTTTCATTAATGCAGGCTTCATTAGGTTTATAACTCAATACTTTGAAATCTTCAGTCACTGCATCGAAGGTTGACCATTTTTCCCATGCAGTTTTCTTTCCACGATTCGAAAACGATGAAACTTGGTCACAACCACTAAATGCGTGGAAGAACAGTAGTGTATGGGACTTGGATGGCTCCCATATGCAGAGCGATTTCATGGACAGGGATGTACTTAAAGATTTTTCCAACTCCAAATGCCACCCATAGGCATCTACTGTTCAGTTTGTGCACTGCTGATACTGCAATTACAACAACGTCGGTGTCAACGGTTCTGATCATAATTTTCCGCATTCCATCTGCAGCATGTAACACAATTCGGGTGTCCGCCTCTTCATGGTTACATGGCGATAGTTCACTGTTATTCTTATTTGGTTTGTTGCATACTACTTCCCTTCCCATGGTTGAAACTACTGTATTCTGATCACTTGGGGTAAGTCTCTCTCAGACTCAGGAAGTTGAAATAGCACCTTTAGACATTAGTTCAGTATTACCATTGTTTCAAGAGGAAGCAAAATCCACTGCAATGATTCGCCACTCGATGACAGTTATTAAAGAGTGTGTGTCTTTCTTGAACCCAGGACAATACCGGTCATGGCATGTGATCAGCCTCTTTATGCCCTTGCTAAAACATTCAATGGAATTGGCCTGCAAGATCATATTGTAGTCATGTTCGGTGGTCTTCATATTGAGATTGCTGCTTTGAGAACGATTGGAGATTGGCTACAAAACAGTGGATGGGTGAATGCTTTGAGCCAGTCAAACGTTGCATCTGCTGGAACAGCAGAATCATTCCTGAAGATATTCATCCCATATAACATCTAGCCGACTGCATGACGTGACCCAAACCCGACATGCCCATCAAGTGACTGCTTGTTCATTACATATTCTAATTCATAAAGCCTATAGACTATTTTTAGATACAGTTGATGATCCAGAGGAAAACACTATCAGCTTCGAGGAGTGGAAGAAAAGGAGAGAAATTGAGAGCCCTTTGTTTCATTTCTGGTCACTTACATTGAAGCTTGAACTGATCATTATTATATTTGTTCGATCTCTCCGGGAAGGGAATTTCAACCTGTACAAAGACTCTCTTACTATGCTGATACCTTGGTGTTTCGCTTTAGATCACCCTAATTACGCTCGATGGCTTCCTATTCATGTTCGGGATATGATGGCATTGGACAGAATAGCACCAAGTATTGCTACATAATTTGAGAGGGATCATTTTTGTTGTTCACAAAACTCACAACACATTCTCTGCTATAGCTATTGATCACGCCCACGAGCAAAACAACAAGCTAGTAAAGGGTGAAGGTGGAGTGATTGGACTTACAGAGAATGCTTCTCAACTTCTTCGCTGGTTGGTGTGTGGCCCAGAAATGGCTCGTGCGGTCAATGAATTTGAGTTATCACAAGAAATGATTAAGCATGAACAAAGTAAAGGCCCAGATGTTAGACACCATGAACAGGTTGAAAGTAAGCAGAAGGCCTTTGTTACACAAGTCAAAACATTGACAGATACGCTAGAGGAAATAGGAAACCCATTTTTGAAGGAATCAGAAGATATTTTAGTCTAAGACACACGTGACATAGCAGATCCAAAAGTTGCAAACACAGTCAGAAATATCGAACTGATAGGGAATGATAAGTATCATGAGTACGTGAGGGAAGGTCTTGACAAGAGGACAAAACCACTTTCCGATCCAATCAAACAGAACAAATTACACCTCTTCAGTCGTCAGGAATTGAGAAGTGATTCAAAGGAAAAACGACATATAAGCTCCCTAAAGCAGAATTGCTCATTATTTTTCCAGCTATATGTGTCTTGCCAGGTTCGTGATAGTGACCTTGATGAGTTTTTTCGTCATGAGAACTAAGCATACCCACCTTCCCTATCCCAGTTTGGTCAGTTGAGACTTGGTTCCAAGTCAGATTTGTTGGTGCCACTAGAGAAAATTTGCGCAACTGAATCTGAGAGTCCTGATGTAGATGCCATTATTTTAGATGGAGCTGTTATTGTTAACATGCTGAAGCCTAGGTTAACGAAATGGTTGCTATTTATATTGGATATAACACCAAATGGTCAAATAAGTCATGCATATGATTTGCAAATCTAGTTGTAAATTGCATCAAAACATTAGTATAAATGCAAATAGCAAAATAATTAAAATAGCCAATAATGATATATTGGAAATTCTTGTTTTCAAAATGGCCACCATTCAAGATGACCGCCAGTACTTCAATATATGAAGTCCTCAGATGATAGTCCTTGTCATTAGTTAGTGATAAATATACCAAGTTTTATCAAAATTGGTAAAGCCATTTACTTCTCATAATTTTTTTTTTATTAATTTTCTGGAGGCCATTTTAAAATGGCCGCCCAGAGCAGCCATTTTGATTTTCTGAAATGGGTCCATAGCTATAAATGTTTGCTATGACCTAAAGTAAAACTCAAAGTTTGATGCTTTTACCACCATCTGAACAATTGTTTCACAAATCGACTGGACTATAATGGTTGGTCGGCCAGTCACAATACACTCGCCATATAGTCGGTCTTTACATTGCGCTTCGAATTGAAATGGACTATTAGAAACCATGTATTATTCGAAATAAATTTCGGACCCAATGAATTCGAATGAACTAGATTGATACACACACAGACGATTTCACAAACAAAACCAATCGAATATTGTACCTGGATATGTATCCACTAACGTTTTGATGGTAAGGTTCGAACCAGAATCAGGAGATGAGGAGGTCACGTTGTAAGTCCCATTCACAACTCTTGTCAAAGACCCTAAATGTAATATAAAAATGGTATAATCTCGATAATGTTGCTCCGCTTTCTCAATGTAAGACATTTTACATTTGTAAATGGGTTTCGTTCTTGGAGCATAAATGAAGGGCAAAATGATAAATGTTTTGCCTTTAAATTAAAACTTTATGATAAAACCAATTATTCCAACCAATTAGATATATATCCACTTGTTCAGTATTTCTCCATGCGAGAATGTGTCATATAATAGTATTTGTTTTCTAAAAGTATGAGTACGCCTAAACATAGAATTTGATATAAGGTCCATGTTAAACTATGCAGGTAAGTTTACATTGATAGATGCTGCAGAAAATCAGTTAAATGAACTCATCAGAAAATAATATACGACACAGAATCAGCGCAATCTAAAACTATACTGATCTGTACATGTTGTCTACAACACCGAAATACGTTTTGCCAGTTGAACAATAATATCATTCACAATCAACACACAACATCACCGTACAATATCAAAGCATACCTTTATTAGTGCAAATTTTGCCAATCTCAATATGAGATCTGTCAACGAGAGACGCTTTCACAATTTTACTACTTGTCGAATTTAAACGATCGCAGAAATCTCCTACGATGGCGGTGGACGATCTCTGTTTATTCTGCCTGGGTCGTTGACCCTCTAAAGGTGTCACTATGGCAACAGGATTTTGCTCATAGGGATTGCGTGTTCGTTTGCCTTTAACTGAAGTGAAATATGGCTTAGTTTTATACAATCAACTAAAATCACAATAAAAGCTATGGAACAAGGTTCAAATATCCCACTAAAATCTAATGGAAAAATCTCTTGGTGCGATTTGGACTGCTAACGGGAAGAAATCCATTTTGATTCCAAAAAGCCTTTAAATTGTCACTGAAAACGAAAACATAACATAGAGTTATCGATGAAGGAGTTTTATACCCCAGCAATAAAAAGGGTCATTAACTCTTCAACTCTTCAATGTTTGAATCGACCCTAAGAAAATATGTTGCCTTCATCTCGACGTCATGGTAGTAGGAATGCCTTCATCTCCACGTCATGGTAGCCTTCACCTCCACGTCATGGTAGTAGGAATGCCTTCATCTCCACGTCATGGTAGTAGGAATGCCTTCATCTCCACGTCATGGTAGTAGGAATGCCTTCATCTCCACGTCATGGTAGTAGGAATGCCTTCATCTCCACGTCATAGTAGTAGGAATGCCTTCATCTCCACGTCATGGTAGTAGGAATGCCTTCATCTCCACGTCATGGTAGTAGGAATGCCTTCATCTCCACGTCATGGTAGTAGGAATGCCTTCATCTCCACGTCATGGTAGTAGGAATGCCTTCATCTCCACGTCATGGTAGTAGGAATGCCTTCATCTCCACGTCATGGTAGTAGGAATGCCTTCATCTCCACGTCATGGTAGTAGGAATGCCTTCATCTCCACGTCATGGTAGTAGGAATGCCTTCATCTCCACGTCATGGTAGTAGGAATGCCTTCATCTCCACGTCATGGTAGTAGGAATGCCTTCATCTCCACGTCATGGTAGTAGGAATGCCTTCATCTCCACGTCATGGTAGTAGGAATGAAGGATCATTGGATGTTTTCCAAAATTGTGGTAGTAGTCAATGTCTAATTTCTTTCGCAATGTAATGACTGGCTGTATGACGTGTATATTGTGACTGGCTGTATGACGTGTATATTGTGACTGGATGTATGACGTGTATATTGTGACTGGATGTATGACGTGTATATTGTGACTGGCTGTATGACGTGTATATTGTGACTGGCTGTATGACGTGTATATTGTGACTGGCTGTATGACGTGTATATTGTGACTGGCTGTATGACGTGTATATTGTGACTGGCTGTATGACGTGTATATTGTGACTGGCTGTATGACGTGTATATTGTGACTGGCTGTATGACGTGTATATTGTGACTGGATGTATGACGTGTATATTGTGACTGGCTGTATGACGTGTATATTGTGACTGGCTGTATGACGTGTTTATTGTGACTGGCTGTATGACGTGTATATTGTGACTGGATGTATGACGTGTATATTGTGACTGGCTGTATGACGTGTACATTGTGACTGGCTGTATGACGTGTATATTGTGACTGGCCGACAAACCATACGATAACTCCAGCAAACCTCCTTCAAACTTCGTGTTGCGTGAATTGTGTAAGAATGAGAGCCGCATAAAGACGCCAATATATGAATCATAGAAATATGAAAACAGTCTAACTCTCTGTAATTTGCGACTTATTATACTAATACAATTGCTTTTAATGAGAAAACTTTGAACATATTGGTATACATTTGTATTTCTGTAATTTTTCCTTGTACTCAAAATTAGAAAAGGACACTTTCCAGCTACACCCCGAGTTTCGAATTAAGTGCAATTATGTTAGTATACCTTATGTGCTTCATGAATTCAATTACCACGTTTGTCAACAATAGTTCCGTTATGTGCGGTTGTCAGTTGATCCGACTTGCTGTCCTGGGTAACCAACCAGTACTTGCACAACTTCTCTACACGAATCACGGGTCAAGGACAAATAATTCATAAAAAATATTATCTGTAGTCAAATTATTACAGATCTATGACCTCCAGTTTAACAATGTAATGCTATACGCACTGAGCTCACCAGACGGGCTCCCGTGATTTCCAAACGCAAGGTTTTTTCAAAGTTAAAATGACAGAAACTTAGCTAAAGTGTCTTACTTTCTTCGAGTTCATGGAAGTCTGACTGCTGTGTTTTCTGTCGTCTGCATCGCCGAATAAAACAAACCATGGCAACGATAATTAAGACCCCCAAAACACAAACGCCGACAGCGATGTAGATGAACTCATTCGTGTTCCAAAATGACTTCATATTCAAATGTCCCCACACCATCATCCAATTTCCGATTTTTACCTTAAATCATTATTTAAAATATTTAGAAAAATGTTGATGAATGTAGTGTACATGTATATAGTTAGTTCTATGTTTCACTCACGGGTATAAACCAAACGCGATCAACTGACCATTCTAACATTTTCTTTTTCTTTTATATTTGCATTTTTTTGTATAATTAGGAAGTATTAAAACTTAATATGATTTATTCCGTAACCGAAATATAAACAGTTTTTTGTTTTGTTTTCATATTTCAAATTATCGCGCTAGACCCGACACACCTTTCTCCATTGAACCTTCACTTTTATCTTTTTTATTTTAATAACACATCACACACAGAATGAATCGTAATATGATTTACATATAATGCTTTTACCATCAGTTAATGACAAAAGCAAGATTCTCGACAACAGTTCTCTCTGGTTTCAAACTCGCTATTTTCTGCAACAACATTCGGCTTCCGCCACCAGGGTAATATTTGGTTATCTA
Organism: Mactromeris polynyma; assembly: GCA_032209605.1. Lineage (NCBI taxonomy): Eukaryota > Metazoa > Mollusca > Bivalvia > Venerida > Mactridae > Mactromeris > Mactromeris polynyma. The sequence continues at coordinate 6,377,114 of JASFXZ010000012.1, forward strand.
CTCTGCATAAATTGTAAACTTAAACATCTCTTAATCAAACAGTTTGCATTATTTATACCGAAACGTATGATAATAAAAATCACTGTGCTCACTTTGACTTCAACATTTCTTGATTTCCCAGGAAACTTTTCATTTGGATCACAGCTGATAAAGTTATTGGTTCGGGACAATAATTTACAATTTTCGCCATCAAGTAATATAGCTACATCTTCATCATGGCATGCACGATTGAGATTAGAACCCTGTAAAGATACACATTATACCAGAATCATTGTATGTATAATATAGCTACATCTTCATCATGGCATGCACGATTGAGATTAGAACCCTGTAAAGATACACATTATACCAGAATCATTGTATGTATAGTATTTGATACACAGGACACTGGAGCCCCCTTCCCAAATCAGGGGGCGCAACTCTGCTTTTACTAAATATATGTTATTAAACCACGATGTGCAGTGTGATGTGATGACTAATATTTCTGTGCAGTTTTGTTACTCTAGGTCAAATTCTTTTGAGATAAGATTAACGCAACTTTTGTTGTACGGATTAGACGGACAGACAATGTTAAATACTAGTGCCCACGCAGTTAAGGGGGCAAACATCACTCTTAATCTCCACAAACATTTCATTTGAAAGCTTTATGATGTATATTGTTTTCTTCTTAAAAGCAGGAATATCGATTTAGTGTCATTATAAATGCTAAAAATAACCCAGACTCGGATTTACGACAGTTCATTAAAATCTCAAACTCAGCGATTATATACATGTATCATGTTAAGAGGATAAGGACAAACGTATGTGTAAAGTACTTCCTTTTTTTGTTTAATTTACAGTGACAATAGTATTAACTGTAAATTGTCACTAAGTAGTCATACATAGATTAAGACGCCGATCTTTACTTCCTTTCCAAATTCGTTGCATATGAAACTGGATACGTGTCCAGACAATGACACTATCTCTTCATCATCGGTACAGAATTTCTTGCAGAAAAAAAGAGCAACAACCTCTCAACAAAAGTCCACATTCAATCTGCTAAAGGTGTTACACTGGAGAGGTGACATTGTTATAAACGTTTTTAAATACAGACATGTTAACAATTACAAACAAATGCCTTGGTTTGATGATACACAATGTGGTCATGTTTGGAGGAAACTATGATCTAAAACATATACCATTATTTTAAACACGTCATCAAACGAATGTTTAAAATCTTCTTCTTTTCCAGTGTCAATGTTAGGGTCGTCTACTATGTCTATAGTGGATACATCACGGTACATTGTCACCCCATCTAGATAAAACCCATATGTTACTGTTGTATTGGGACCATACTGGGTGAGGTTTGGTGTTAAACAGCTCAGCAGACGCGAATCCCCAGTACAAGGCTGCAATAAAAAAATGACAAAATATGGCAAAAGTTTCCATAACCGACTTCTTAGAAAGTACTCAGTTAACATAAAACAGAACAGCAATATCACGGCTCGACAACCTGAATACTTTTGGCCCATGGGAAATACTTAGGGACAGGAGGCGTTCGAGGTAATATGTTGGAGAAAATGCCAGAATGAAACTACGGGAATTCAAAATTGGATTTTGAATTCTGGCTCTAGATGCTGCCCTCATCGGTCAACAGAAAGACCTCACTTATAGATCACCTCATTGATAAGACACGCTCGATCTTCCGCATTTTAACTCAATCATCAGACCACCTCGTTGATAAGACCAATTGTCTTCAGTACCAAGGGGAGTCTTATTTTTAATGTTTTACTGTACTTACCGACTCCATGGAAACTGAGGAATGATAGATCAGTAACTTGGAATAAGCAACACTGTTAAGACTTCTACCTTGAAATCGCAATGTACAACCACCACTGTAAAAATACAATATTTCATATGTACATGTATTAAGATGCCCAGTTGATATCACTTTCCCAGGTAGATAAATCCAGCTATAGATATCACCGTAAGGCGATCATTGCATAGCATTAATCAGTTTAAGAAATAGCACTCGTCATTTGGTAGGCCCACCGGCTAAGTGGAAGGTCACATTTAAAACAATTCACTCAGGCTATGCTGATACAGTCATTTTGATAGACAAAAAACTGCATTGGATTTAATTGGGTTTAATGCGATGATTATCATGTTTTCAGTGACACATGGTTGTCAGGCGACACGACTGGTGTCCTGGAAGTAATTATCAAATAGTACTAACTTCTGCAGCATCCGACAGCTTCTCCTCTCATAAATCAGAGGTTGAGGACAAATGACCATAGCCAAAGTTTAATGTCACAGAATGACATGACCTGCCCTGCCCAGCTTACGATTCGAACCTAGACCCCCTGGAGACAGTTCAACTGATCTAACTGGGTGGGTCAAGCTTTTGTACGTTTCAGCCGTGTTAATTTGAGTTGGACGATTCCATTTTGAATGGGACAATCGTTCCATTGGAATTTTACTTGCATACATTTACGTACTTAGGTGTCATGAGTACATTTAGTTAAACTACTAGTATCACACAGTACATGAGTAAGCGGTCACCTTGCATAACTTTTTCGTGGTGTCTTTGAGGCTGCCTCTATTACCGGGTCTTTTCGGTATTCAAATTTAACTTGCTGGTTAAAATCGGCAATGTAATTAGGCAGGTTTTTATGCACCCAATACAATATAATATCTTTTTGTCCCTCTGAAGATGTAGACTTTGTTGTAATAATGATGTGTGTATCGTTACTGAAAACAGAAGTGGATATTGGTCATACTCATTGTCATTGATTGCATTTAAATTGATTAGTTTTCAATAATGCTTCAGGTATATACAGCAGTCATTTAAATATCACATAACCAAGTTCTTTGTTTCAAACAAGTACCAACTTGATTTACAAGAAGAAACTGAACACAAGAAAATCGCGGCAAGTTTTTCTTCCGTAACGTTATTTATCGCAATTTGTTTTTGCCGAAATTAGAAACAAACAGTGTAAATACTCTTGATGACACTATCTAAGGTTTCAAACGAGTACTTGTGCCTAATTCCGGATTGTGAATACTGAGGAAGAATGTCGAGGAATTACAAGCTACGGATGACAAGTTGCGCCTAGCTTTAGGTCATTATGTCTTCCGGTCAGTCTTACTGCTGTGGCTGTTGCTGCCATTCCTAATCGAAAACATTGTGTTTACCTCATTGTAACAGTCTGTGGAATCTCAGCAATATTGAAAGACAGATCCACATCTTTACCCAGATCTTGTCCACTGATGGTCAGTAAGGTACTTCCCGCCATAGGTCCATATTTGGGGTCCAAATTGAGGTGTGTTGGTTGCTAATATATAATAACAGTGAAGTTCAATTGTCGTTTTAAAATTTTAAAAAACATACATATATGGGCCCGGTTTAACCAAACGCCTTAATCTATTTCAAATTCAAATACGGTCTATTTTTTACAGAATCCTGTTCATGCCATCATATTGTTAAACTTTCGCAAATAACGCATGGCGTGTATGATACAGTGTGTGACGCTACAATGCGACCCTACGACCTAATGACCTTTTTTATGGTTAAGGTATCAGTGAAAGGAACATACAATGTGTTACGTATATATAAAATTTGGTCGACCTTAAGGGATAACTAGGATAATCAAAGAGGACAAACAGGGGAGGATTTATGGATGGAAAATATCACAGGACAAGTCAAGACTGCTGGCAACAATAGGCCGAAACTGGGGAGAAAAAAACATGATCACTATATAAAGTAGTAGAATTGCATCTACAGGAGGAAGAGAAATTTACATACATTTAAAACACAAAAAGAAATAATAACCATACATCGATATACATCCTTGGAACTGTCAGTAACATACTGGGGATTTAAATCGATTCAACAGCTAGCTAACACGCTAGAGAGTGTAACCATTTGATGACTGGTTTTGTTGCATTGGAAGCCACATGTATGCCTCTATACATACTTTAGCAGTAAGGTAGATTCACTGACCTTCCACAAGCCAGACCGCAGTCTGGTGCTTCTAGGCTAGCCCAATCATGGCACATAGGCCCTGACATGAAATGGCACACTGGTGCCCAGCATGGGAGACTGGTCCGACATGACATGTTGGCCCCAACAGGACTCACTGACCCTGCTATGACAAATGATTGGCCACAAAATGGCATGTTGGCCCTAACAATGATTATTGATGTACGTCATAATTAGCAGGTATTAACTGTTTCCTTACTTTAATGCAATTTATGTCTTGCGATCAAATATAAACATCGATCCATAAATTGGTAATAAATTTGCTATTCCAAATCCCACCATTTTATGACTGAATTTTTGAAAGACGTTTTCAGTAATAAAACGTATTTTGCAGACATTTTAAATTGATGGCATTTCAGCAGCGTATTCATTCAATGTCACTGGCAGTTTTCACTGGCATGTCGGGACCGAGGTGTTAGTAGCAGGATATACAAACTAATGACGGCCGCACATAAATCGAATCTTCAACTTGAGCAGATCTACTTACGCAGTTACGTTGAGATTCGGGGATTCGTTTCATCGTACAGTTACAGTCGCCAGTCACTTGATCGCAATTATCATCGATTGAGCCAACAAAGTTGCAATCACAACGTGTGCATCCCGTAATAGCATGACTGGCTGACAAGTCGTAACTTTCTGCCTTACACTTGTCGCATCTCCTGCCTGAAGAAGTATCACATTTTTATGACAAATGTGTGAAGCAACAATCTTAATTTTACATTTTGCCGACTTGAAGGTAACTGATGCTTTGAAACTAAATAACTATGATGCTGAGTGGCTCCCGTATTTAGTTAGGTATACAATCGATGCGAAGAATAATAAGGATAAGTTTTGTCAATTAGAGAACTTCATATAGTTTGATCTACTTTTGTAAGTGTTTTCGTACGCATTATTTTATACCGGTGTAACAGTCCATAACTGCCCCGGTCCAGTTCTTCCCCGGGGCAGTTCTGGACCGGCCCAGTTCTTCCCCAGGGCAGTTCTGGACCGGTCCAGATCTTCCCCGGGGAAGTTCTAGACCGGTCCAGTTCTTCCCCGGGGAATATCTGGACTAGTCCAGTTCTTCCCCACCCAGTCCATTTCTTCCCCCCTAGAAAATAATTTTATTTTAAACTTTTTCACACTGGAAATTATCTAATTTTTCATGTTAGGGTGGGGAAGTTCTAGACTGGTCCAGTTCTTCCCCCCTAGTAAAATATTTTATTTTCAACTTTCTGCTAGTGTATTTTTTCTCCCCTAGTTAAGTACTTTATTTGTGTCAAGGTGGGAAAGTTCTGGACTAGATTTTTTTTTTTTGCGCTTTATGGTTGGGAAGTTCTGGACTAGTCCAGTTCTTCTCCCCTTGTAAAATATTATTTTTTTTGTCTTAGGGTGGGAACTGCTGGACTAGTCCAGTTCTTCTCCCCTTGGAAATTATTTCATTTTTGTCTTAGTGTGGGGAAGTTCTGGACTAGTCCAGTTCTTCTCCCCTTGGAAATTATTTCATTTTTGTCTTAGGGTGGGGAAGGTCTGAACTAGTCCAGTTCTTCCCCCCTTGTAAAATATTTCATTTTTGTCTTAGGGTGGGGAAGTTCTGGACTAGTCCAGTTCTTCTCCCCTTGTAAAATATTATTATTTTCGTCTAAGGGTGGGGAAGTTCTGGACTAGTCCAGTTCTTCTCCCCTTGTAAAATATTATTATTTTTGTCTTAGGGTGGGGAAGTTCTGGACTAGTCCATTTCTTCTCCCCTTGGAAATTATTTCATTTTTTCGTCTTAGGGTGGGGAAGTTCTAGACTAGTCCAGTTCTTCTCCCCTAGAAAATTATCTTATTTTTCATATTAGGGCAGGGTAGTTCTTGACTAGTCCAGTTCTTTTCCCCTTGTAAAATATTATTCTTTTTGTCTTAGGTGGGGAAGTTCTGGACTTCCCCACACTGACACAAATAATAAAGTATTTAACTAGGTCAGAACAGAATTAAGACCAGCTGAAAGTTGAAAAAATAAAATAATTTCCTAGGGGGGAAGAACTGGACTAGTTCAGAACTTCCCCACCCTCAGAAGAAAAAATAAAATATTTTACTTGGAGAGAAGAACTGGACTAGTCCAGAACTTCCCCACACTGAAACAAATAATAAAGTATTTAACTAGGTCAGAACAGAATTAAGACCAGCTGAAAGTTGAAAAAATGAAATAATTTCCTAGGGGAGAAGAACTGGACCGGTCCAGAACTTCCCCACCCTAACATGAAAAATAAGAACATTTTCAAGGTTAAATAGTTGAAAATAAAATTATTTCCTAGGGGGAAGAACTGGACTAGTCCAGAACTTCCCCACACTGACACAAATAATAAAGTATTTAACTAGGTCAGAACAGAATTAAGACCAGCTGAAAGTTGAAAAAATAAAATAATTAGCTAGGGGAGAAGAACTGGACTAGTCAAGAACTTCCCCACACTGACACAAATAATAAAGTATTTAACTAGGAGGACAGAATTAGACCAGCTGAAAGTTGAAAAAATAAAATAATTTCCTAGGGGGGAAGAACTGGACCGGTCCAGAACTTCCCCACCCTAACATGAAAAATAAGAACATTTTCAAGGTTAAAAAGTTGAAAATAAAATAATTTCCTAACTTCCCCACCCTCAGAAGAAAAAATAAAATATTTTACTTGGAGAGAAGAACTGGACTAGTCCAGAACTTCCCCACACTGACACAAATAATAAAGTATTTAACTAGGTCAGAACAGAATTAAGACCAGCTGAAAGTTGAAAAAATAAAATAATTTCCTAGGGTGGAAGAACTGGACCGGTCCAGAACTTCCCCACCCTAACATGAAAAATAAGAACATTTTCAAGGTTAAAAAGTTAAAATAAAATAATTTCCTAGGGGGGAAGAACTGGGCCTGTCAAGAACTTCCCCACCCTCACACAAAAAATTAGATAATTTCCAGGGCGTGAAAAATGAAAATAAAATAATTTCCTAGGGGGAAGAACTGGACCGGTCCAGAACTTCCCCGGGGAAGAAACAGACTGGGTGGGGAAGAACTGGACTAGTCCAAAACCTCCCCGGGGAAGAACTGGACTGGGGGGAAGAACTGGCCTGTTACAGGGGTATGTTATTTATGCATTTATGCAATTAAAACATACTTGATCTTGCCATAATTGCTGTCAATGAATGATAATTTTACAGTACTTCCTTTAAAAATGCTCTGAGATTATAACCATTATTTTCCACTCAAATGTAAATTTGCTAAGTCTTTGAAAGTGTATATTTCCGATTGCAGAGTGGAGAACAATGCTTATAACCGATACCCGGCACTGTGTACTTCAGATTCACATTTAAATCTCCAGCAACTACTCAGCACTGTGTAAGCATTGGAATCCTATTCGGACACTCAACTATTCACAGTCAGAAGCAGCATAGTAAATTCGAACAGCTGATTTCGAGTTACAATTCTAACCTCCGGTGAACACACCAGTTACGAACATTATGTATAACCTTCTTGTGTATAGATAGTTTGAAGATGGTATAAGAGATAATACAATGGTGTGATGCACATTTCCGCTGTCGCTGTGTTGTTGATATATTTAATTGGAAGTAAAAGTTTACTATGGGAAAACTGATTATGTAGTCAAAAAGAGGTCGCAGCTCAAAGAGGGGCGCCCTTCGAGGGGTTGCACTGAGTTTTGAAAAGAGAGAAAAGAAGACAGAGGGAGAAAGAAAGAGAACGAGAGGATATAATGGAAGAAGAGTAAAAATATGAAAAGAAAAAGGTTATGCTAGAATATTAAAAATGTACCTTCCACACGATCCTTGCAATGGCATTGCCCCGATGATTTATCACATGTATGTAAGGAGTTCACATCCGTGCCATCCCGGTTACAGTCACATGGCAAGCACCCAGCGGAGTGTGTGATGTTATAGAAATCAGGAAGACATTCCATGCAATTGTGAGAATCAGTCTCAACATGTTCCTTGCAATTGCAGACTGGACCATCAGAGCAAGATGTAATGCCACTAGAGTTACAAGGGCAGTTAGTACACCCACTGTCAGAGAGGTCAGCTGTGTTATGTTTGCAGGAATCACATTTTCGTTCAATGACATTTGTCTTACAGTCGCACTGTCCACTCAGCTGAAAATAAGAAACACTACAATATTGACACAATCATGTTTTTTCTCTCTGGCGCCGCAATTTTAGAAAATCATATATAGTTACACCGTGCATTTTATGTCAGAACAAATCTGCAACACATTTGCTTTTACATTACCCCTTTACCATGTTTGTTAATTGTAAACTGAAAGTAATAATGGTCATAAATTAAGGTGTTTGAAAATCTATACATATGGTTGTGGAGTAGATATACATTCCTTTTATTTTTGATACCATGGGCGTAAAGTGATAAAATTAGGTACTTGGATAACTCTATGATTTGTTTTTACACCAGAATACGACGAAACGCATGTTTTAGTCGAAATGTTCGATGGTATCTGCCAGACAGACGATATTGCGCATGTTGGCACATTTTGACTGACTTGTATAAAGTATGTGTAGTTTGTAAGATAAATTATTCCTGCTTACAATTCGGTGCATGTTATGGATATTTTTATGTTTGTAGAGCAATTTCAGCCGGGAAAAGAGTTGAGTGAAGTTGGCGCGGCAATCGTACATCGTACATCAACATTGAATACTGACCCAGATTGAATACAGATCCAGCTCTGACATCGTTATTCGACTTATATTTTTGAATACATATCTTATATCGAACCCAGAGCTAGCACTGACATCAACATTCGAAACGGGTCCGCGGCGAATACATATCTGGAGCCCAATAACGAGCCAGCTCGTACATCGTTATTCGAGTGTTTTTTAAATATTTGAATATAGACCTATTACCGAACCCAGAGCTAGCACTGACATCAACATTCGAACTTGACCGCGGCGAATACATATCTGGAGTCAAATAACGAGCCAGCTCGTACATCGTTATTCGAGTGTTTTTTAAATATTTGAATATAGACCTATTACCGAACACAGAGCTAGCGCTGACATCAACATTCGAACTTGACCGCGGCGAATACATATCTGGAGTCCAATAACGAGCCAGCTCGTTAATCGTTATTCGAGAGTTTTTTAAATATTTGAATACAGACCTATAACCGAACCCAGAGCTAGCACGGACATCAACATTCGAACTTGACCGCGGCGAAAACATATCTGGAGTCCAATAACGAGCCAGCTCGTACATCGTTATTCAAGTGTTTTTTTTAAATATTTGAATGCAGACCTAGTACACGCCCTTTAAACATCTTTTCAATCTTTTTCAAAAATGGGGCCTACCTCCCCTCCCTCCCCCTCTATTTATTTTCAATTCGTTTGTTTCAAAAGTCTTCAAATAAAATTGGAAGGGTGCTCCCTCCCCTCCGCCTCCCCCTCTAAATTTATTTTTTTATTTTTTTCAATTTGTTTATTTCAATAGTCATCAGGAGAATTTTGGAGGGGGCACCCTCCCCTCCCACTTTTCCCCCTAATTTATTTTTTACTTTTTTTATTTTTTTATTTCTTAACTCTAAACAATAACAACAACAACAAAAGTCTTTGGAGGCATCCTTCCCCCATCGCCCCAAACCATCTCTCTCCCCCTCTCCTGCCCCTCTAATATTTTTTTTACTTATAAAATTTGTTTATGTCAAAAGTCTTCAAATACAATTGGAGGGGGCACTCTCCCCCCCCCTTCCCCTATTTTTTTTGTTTACTTATTACTTATTAATTTTCAAAAGTATGCCGAAAAATAAGTCGCCGTAAATTTCTGGGGTTGTCATTAATCGTTAAGCGTTCGTGAAAATCAAGCGAGACATCAGCAGTGCATTTATTGTATAAACATACCTATTATCAGGTTTCTCCCCTCCCCCCCCCCCCCCCAACGCTTTAAACAATACTAGAACAATAAATATTCGACTGTGAAAAGTTAAGGTCCGTCTACCGCTGTAATGTAAGGCGAGATCTGATTAGATAAGTGACTACTGCTGACCAATGAGCGCTTAGCTTTGTAATGAATTTCGACATGAGTGTGTTAACACGACGCGTGTAGAGAACCAACATAGACGACAAATTAAGCCTGTCATAAACTGATCAAACGGACGACCCGTGAAAGGTGCGGTATTGCAATGAATGCTCAGTCTAGAGTTTAGCCCCCATTTGATTAGAAATCCATGAAATAAGCGACATGTTTATCTAATTAATTGCTCTGCATGGGTTTGTAATTCTAACCCTGATGTGACTCTAAATACACCTTATATCTTCAAGGTATGTTACTGATCACTCTTATCAGATTAGAAAAAATACTGATGGCTAGTTGGTAGTACATTACCCCAATACCACGATAGAGACAGTAACTTATTGGACTCCAGATATGTATTCGCCGCGGTCAAGTTCTAATGTTGATGTCAGTGCTAGCTCTGGGTTCGGTTATAGGTCTGTATTCAAATATTTAAAAAACTCGAATAACGATTAACGGGCTGGCTCGTTATTGGACTCCAGATATGTATTCGCCGCGGACAAGTTCGAATGTTGATGTCAGTGCTAGCTCTGGGTTCGGTTATAGGTCTGTATTCAAATATTTAAAAAACTCTCGAATAACGATTAACGAGCTGGCTCGTTATTGGACTCCAGATATGTATTCGCCGCGGACAAGTTCGAATGTTGATGTCAGTGCTAGCTCTGGGTTCGGTTATAGGTCTGTATTCAAATATTAAAAAAAACTCTCGAATAACGATTAACGAGCTGGCTCGTTATTGGACTCCAGATATGTATTCGCCGCGGACAAGTTCGAATGTTGATGTCAGTGCTAGCTCTGGGTTCGCTAGTAGGTCTGTATTCAAATATTTAAAAAACACTCGAATAACGATGAACGAGCTGGCTCGTTATTGGACTCCAGATATGTATTCGCTGCGGACCCGTTTCGAATGTTGATGTCAGTGCTAGCTCTGGGTTCGCTACTAGGTCTGTATTCAAATATTTAAAAAACACTTGAATAACGATTAACGAGCTGGCTCGTTATTTGGCTCCAGATATGTATTCGCCGCGGACCCGTTTCGAATGTTGATGTCAGTGCTAGCTCGATATAAGATATGTATTCAAAAATATAAGTCGAATAACGATGTCAGAGCGGGCTCTGTATTCAATCTGGGTCGGTATTCAATGTTGATGTACGATGTACGATTGCCGCACCAACTTCACTCAACTCGGGAAAAGAGGTTATGTGTAAAAAGGGTTAGGCTTCTTGTATAAAATATAATCATATAGTATACTATATAAAGAATATACATGTAGTAAGGGAGATAACTCGTGGCAATCTCGTGTGCTCTAGAGCAACAACCTGTTAACAACAACTAAAGTGTGTTGCCCTGGAGAGGTCGCATAGTGTTTATAATTCCTTAACCAATGGGAATATTCATGCCGTGCACAGAATACTACATCTACACTTTTTCATCTCATCACAGTGTTTTACCTTTAAGTTTACGCCCGATCCCGTTAAATACTAGGAACATCAAATATAGCAAAGAAATTAAAATTTACCTCTTCGCACATAGTGTTTTTACTTCCGATTATGTCACACGCGCAAGGTATGTTGCAGTTCAAATTTGTCTGTGTTCGGTAATGTGAACCGGAACAATTTTGGCAGTTATCTCCCTTTGTATTGGAATTATGTGCACACTTACAGCTGTACTTATCCCCTGATACTGTGCATGTGCCGTCGTTGCCATAGCAATTACATCTTCAATTTAAAAGACCATTTTGTACATATTTTAAAACAAGAGACAAAATTCACAATCGTTCAAATATAGTAAGAAATGCAAAACCAAATACGAGGCATGGTTTCCAGTACATGTTAGTATACACCGCGATCAGTTGACCTACCCAGAATTCCAAGGTTTCCAGTACATGTTAGTATACACCGCGATCAGTTGACCTACCCAGAATTCCAGGGTTTCCAGTACATGTTAGTATACACCGCGATCAGTTGACCTACCCAGAATTCCAGGGTTTCCAGTACATGTTAGTATACACCGCGATCAGTTGACCTACCCAGAATTCCAGGGTTTCCAGTACATGTTAGTATACACCGCAATCAGTTGACCTACCCAGAATTCCAGGGTTTCCAGTACATGTTAGTATACACCGCGATCAGTTGACCTACCCAGAATTCCAAGGTTTCCAGTACATGTTAGTATACACCGCGATCAGTTGACCTACCCAGAATTCCAGGGTTTCCAGTACATGTTAGTATACACCGCGATCAGTTGACCTACCAAGAATGCCAGGGTTTCCAGTACATGTTAGTATACACCGCGATCAGTTGACCTACCCAGAATTCCAGGGTTTCCAGTACATGTTAGTATACACCGCGATCAGTTGACCTAACCAGAATTCCAGGGTTTTTAGCAAGGGTTTTCAGTCAGGGTTTTCAGCCAGTGTTAATTCAATGTTTACTGAAAATTCCCTAAATGGATACCGGCGTGAAGTAAGTAGAAATATCAGTAACAGCAGTAACAGCAGTATTGGAAGAGGTAACAGTATTACTGCTGGAAGAGGTAACAGTATTACTGCTGGAAGAGGTAACAGTATTACTGCTGGAAGAGGTAACAGTATTACTGCTGGAAGAGGTAACAGTATTACTGCTGGAAGAGGTAACAGTATTACTGCTGGAAGAGGTAACAGTATTACTGCTGGAAGAGGTAACAGTATTACTGCTGGAAGAGGTAACAGTATTACTGCTGTAAATCGATGATACGAGCAGTAATAAGCATCAATGCAGATACTATTGCTAGCAGTAAGAGAATGGTCAGATGTTTCCGAACCTTGGATTCTCTAAAAATTGTTATCGAAATACCGTTAGGTTATTGCTAATGCGCAGTAATATGTCTATTCTGTAATGTTATTGCTAAAAGTAAAAGGCAGTATTTCCCTTCAATGTTATTGCCAGCACAAGTACACCCCTCTCACTCATATCCCTCTTATTGCTTGTAGCATTAGCAATGAATCTGAATCTGACCATTCTCTTACTACTAGCAATACTATCTGCATTGATGCTTATTACTTCTGGCAGTAAAAGCAGTAATACTGCTGTTACTGCCGTTACTGCTATTACTGCTAACATCACGCCGGTTAAATGGACCTGAAATGTGGGCCTTGTTCGTTTAATTAGGTTGTTAGAGCGCTTGACTGACAGTTTTACTGCACAACACCCAGAGTCATCTGTTCCCTCCTCCGATTAATGTGGGGAAGTTGTTAACTGCTTGTGAAAGGTCATGTTATGAGGAGCACTCGTTAGGTCAACTGACCGCCACACATAACTAGAATACTGTTGCAAAAACGGAGTAAAACTAAGAACATGACAGAGATGTTGATCGAATGACTGATTAATTTATTCGCCTCTGCATTGGGTTCTAGGGATTCAATACTGGTGGTAGTGACTACTGTCGACAAGGCTTACCGCACTATTTAAAATATATATTTAAAAAGTTGTATAAAAAGTACCTGGCTATAAGTCTGATTTCACTGGATGTGAAGAATTCTTTCGTTTTGATGACAATAACAATTCTATCAGCCACAGCTGTCTCGTATTTTTCTCGGGTAACTGAAGACGTCTCATTTAGAAAGCCGTCAAACTCATAACTAAACATGTGTGTGCTGCAAAATACCACAATAGCAGACTTAGCAACTATATACATGTATTGCCATCTCAAATAGAAGAAATTATAATGAGTCCTCAATTATAAGACCACCATTGTTTTAAAGAAAGTCTGTCTTAGTGGTGAGGTGATCTACATTTCGAGTGCAAATAAAACTGGTACCTAAAATATGGTCTTATAACTGAGGTGGTCTTAATATCTAGGTAGTCATTCAGTCTGGTTTCCTTTATGTTAATATCAAAATAGAGCTAAACAGCCAGTTTGGTGTTGATACTAAGTAAGTCAACCCAGGAATTCATTTTGTATGTAAATCAATATTCGATATTTAAAGTGATGGTTTGTTAGCATGCCTTAAACAATAATCCAGACAGAAATACTGACAGTTGAGGTGGAACTTAAAATCCATCTACGAGACAGAACTTGGTTAATTAGTGAAATCATCTCTGAAACGTCAATAAATCCATTGGCAGATAGACTGCGAAAACATGACTGTCGCATCTGAAATAAACATTGTAGTCATGGCTCACTAGATCTACTCTTCGCTCCACTTTTCCCACAACATCTGTCATCCACTGTGTCCTGTCATTTGTAACCCGTTGGGAGTCAGCAATATTACGGCCTGTCCATTCCTTGATGTTACCCTGCTATTTTCTTCTGCCTGTCTTGCTTCCTTGGTTCTCTTACTGTTCAGTGTAGGATTGTCTTTGCTACGCCAGACAAGCGTTTGATGTGGTCATACCATTTCAGCTTATGTCTTTTCAAAAGTTCCTCCATTGCCTATTCGAACCACCTCCTCCTTTGTGACATGGTATCTGTATAAGATATCCTAGATCCTGTGTCAGCATCTCATCCTGAACACTTGGATTGTTCTTTGTAGGCCTGCTGTCAATGTCCATGTTTTGCATGCATACCGAACTATTGGCATAGCAAGGAAGCGCAACAGCTTTACCTTGGATGGAACGGAATAGATTCTGTCCGTCAAGTAGAAATAGAGATTAAGTTGTTACAGGAAATGCCATCAACCATGCTAAAGCTGCTGTAGTCTGTGTGATCATTGACATATCCTTTGGTTTAGAACTTTCCTACGATATGGTTGCACCCAGATACTTAAAACTGATCACTGTGCCAAGATCACTACCATCCATTTATTTTATTTCCTTGAAGGATTATTTGTCATCACTGCGGTCTTTTCAGCATTGTTCTGCATTCAGTACTTTGCGTATGTGCTGTTGAGACGTCCAGTCAGAAACTTTAGCTCTCGCTCGTCTCCAGGACCTGCTTAGCCATCAATGTATTCTGTAAAGCGAAGTATGGTGCGCGTTTTGCCGCCAAAATGACACTTTCTTTATGGTCCCAATGTCCCTGACATGATCCTCTCAGGATAAATATTGAGGAGTGTTGGTGGGAGAAGACATCCCTGTCTGAATCCAACAGTCGTTCTGGACTCATCGTCTGTGTTACCGTTCACACAGACTGCATTGGTGCCCTTCTCATAAAGGTTCTGCAAGCTTCGGACTATGTCTGTACTGATTTTGTATTTCCTCACAGTTTGCCCATTTCACTTCATGCCAAACTCTGTCAAATACCTTCTTGAAATCGGTGAAAACATGGCAGAGGTGTTGTTGATGTGGGACTACTTTTCCCTAAGTATTCTGACGTTGAAGATAAACTGACCTTTCTAAAATTGGATTTTTCTGTTATATTCTTATTTTCCGTATATTTAGGAAGCACCAAGCTATATAATCATGTTGTGCGGTGTGCTGTAATGCGTCCATTGGTCGATGTCAGGGGCCCTGATTTTAATGTTAACATTTGCCGATTCTATATTTTTGCCTATGTGTGAATTTTAAACAAACAGTGGACAGTAAATTTCGTGCGATCGAAATTGGCACAATCAATGAAATACAAAATTAAATTCAACGTGAACTTATGCGTTTCATAATTAATTGAAGATAAACTTACTAGATGCGCCAATATAAAACAGATGTCCCCGCTATGGGCTTTTCAGTAAAATGCATTATAACTGCCAATAAAGAAAACGTTTAAAGCAACCTTCACATTTCAAGATTCAAGACAAAATCATGAACCATGAAATAGTGATGTCCATTATTTCGCGTATTTATATTACGATTGTGAAGTCATGAACGGTGAATGATAAACTTCACAAGATCACAGTCGAGTGTTCACCAGTTTTATCCCACCATTTCACATTCATGAATTTATACTTGAGAGGTGAAATTTATCTCTAATTGAATGTACCACTGGTCATTCGTCAATCATATAATGTTTTGTGGATACAACAAATATAGAAAAGGTTAGAAAAGCGAGCGAGCTGTCTTGGCAGGCTTATGATTAAATGGTCAGTGGACAGGTCAAGATATGTTATGTTTTAGTTGGCAGTTGTCTGGGAACATAGATTTTGTTTGAGCAATTGACATGTTCAATACAAGGGGCAGAGCATACTACGACATTGGAGACAACTTTCAACGTTACATGTATTTTCTCCACAATAAGCAGGTACAATTGTGTGACCGCACATTGACATTCAAATAGACACATATTGTGTACTTGTTGTCAAGTATGTACTACATAATATCTTGATTCCGTTAGCGTCAAGGTCAATCAAGGTCTGTCTATTGAAAGTTAGCAGAATTTAAATGGTTGTTGGATGTTTTAAAATAAACACTGTATAATATGGATTATAAACAATGACATACCTCCGATAAGTGCTGTATGCCTTACACGCGCTGTCTGATTGACAATCCTGGCTGAATGTATTTACGTTCATTTGTTTATTGTCTTTATATGTAACTATCTTTAATTCAGCTGGCTCCCTTGTCACACCTTCCATCGTCAATTTATGTAGCTGTAAAACAAGAACATTACGATTTTACTGAGGTGACAAAGCCAACCAATATCGATGTTTCGGCTTATATTGCGTAATCAATATACATGTACATTGTTTTTCGTTCACAATGCTTTATGTTATCATATTTTTCATGGATGTATCGCGCCATTTTAGTGACCTGACATTTTGTTTTCAGAAAGATCTGTTCTTTTTCCTTATAAATGTATACATGTATATGCCATTACCCGATACGCGGCGACATTACTGTTATCTTATCTCGTTCTCGTACGTAACGTTACGGTATGTGGCAAACACAAATTGGCAGATAAGTGGGAGCAGGAACCGTATGTAGTCGTTGTTGAAGCTTATAAGAATATTCAACTGACTTCCGGTACGGATAGAACTACTCCGCTCGATGGTTACTGTTTTGGTGGGAACGAAGCTCTGCACGAGACTCATCCTACACGAGGGTGGGGAGGGTGTAAGTTTTTCAGCATCGGTGTAACGCGGGAAATCCCGGGCTGGTAGGCAAGAAAATCCTGAACAACCAGTGTTCGACGTCCGCAAAAATACCGCCAACGCAAGAATAATACAGCGTCTACATAGGCTACTAGACCAACCAACTGTGTCGCCCAGTGCGGACCGGCTTGAAGAGCAGAATCCAGACTAAGAAGAGACAACCAACATCCGACCACAGAAAATTTGACGGAAACCCAAGTGGCAACAGTCAGATTGATGGATATTTAAACATGGCCAGTGTATTATGGTCATCTTGTTATAGCAAGACAGTAACGGTATACCAGTACCAGTCATTTTGTAAGTTATGAATGTGTGCATGTTGACATTATCATGCCATCGTTATGCGTCTGTAGTGTTACATTATCCAATTACACAGCCTATTTATGTCTGTTGGATATGAGCCAGTTGTGATATATGTTTTTTTATTCGATTGTTTTGCATTTTGTTTGCATGACTTGATTTTGTTTGTATTGTGGTAAAGTCAACGTACTTGTGTATCATGTGTTTATTTTAGGGATGTCAATATTCGGTTATTTTGCTAACCGGTTAACCGTTTAATCTTCCGAACGGTTAACCGAACATGACATTTGTTACGTGTTTCGTATTTTCCAGTGTATACTTTCACCATGACACGGGTAAACTAGACCTATTTGCTGACGTTACGGTTAGTACTAGTTCGGATAATGTTTTATTTCTGCTGAACATAATTCATAAAAACAAAAAGAAATATCAATTTATTTTAGTCATTTGTAAGAAATATCATTTTTTATTTCAAACATTATTATATGATATTTGATCAATTGACGTATTCCATTTCACATTAAATTTAACAGACAGTTGCACTCTAAGTTCAGTACAATAACAAATTTAAACTCTCGAACACCCAAAGAGTTTTCCGACTGTCATTTGAAACAAACGACAATCAACTGACCTTTTCATTAAATATGTGTAGCAAATACATATGCGTGTCAAACTGTTAGTTGCGGATTATCGCACCCTTACATCACGGTTTCACACCTTTCAGGGACAACGTATTGAGAGTGTTACTACGGATATCTTGCAATATTTTTTTTCGTTTTTTTTTTCAAAATTAAAAGTATATGTTTTTATAAAAATAAACGATTAACCGGTTAGTAAAATCACTAACCGATAACCGCATGTTCGAACGGTTAACCGGTTAATCGTTTATATCACTAGTTTATTTGCTTGTTGAATAGAAGAACACTATTTAGAGTGTATAGACTACATGTAGTATTGAATGAACCTGTTTGATGTCCGTATTGCAGCATATCATATTTGATGATTATGAAACAGTCGACTTTTATGGGTCACATTCAATTGGGTTATTATATCTCACAATAGACTCTATACAGTATTATTTTATTCTCTAATTGCTCTCAAATTCAAACATAAAGGAGTGTAACTAGAGACGTTCTGTAGCTGTAATAACTGCAAATGCCAATTGTTGTTCCAATAGATGTAAAATAATATGGTGGTTGTTAAAATGTATTGAATTGATTTTTATAATGTGTTTTCAGTGTCGGGACGACTTTCCCAAGAGGAGGGTAAGTGTCGTCGGGTAAAATTCAATTTTTAATTTTAACGATGAAGTAACGTAGTATAAGCTCAACAAGTCTCGTAAACTTTGACACTTTATTTCACGAATATGAAATAAGCAACAATAAAGCGCAAATGTAGTTCAGTAGCAGTTATACTCATAGTTGCAGAATTTAGTAGCATCATACCTTCATCAGTTGATATATTGCACGTTAACTTTTTTATTATTTAATCACGTGACTGACCAATTCCGCGCGAGTTTATCCGTTAGTAACCGAGACACATCGCCATTTCATGTGTCGACTTTATCACCTATTTTGTAGGTTTAATTTCCATGTCAACAGTAGTATCAAATGGTATGTTTTGCATTTCTTGTATGTATTGTAAGTGTTACTTGCATTCATATACCGAATTGTAATTACTGTATCTATCAGTCAATGTTTTATTGTATTCGTTCGTGTTTTTTTTATAAGATCTCAGTTCAATATCTAAATATAGAGCTACATGTACTTCATCTAAAATGATAAAATTTCAATAGTAATATTCTTTATACCATATTTGACTCATATATCTATATACAAAATGTAATGCATTGTTGAATAGATAGAAGAGACGGCAAGCCGGCCAGACAATCAGAGAGAACCGACAGATTTCTATTAGCTTGATATTGCGTTTATTGTTTGACTCATCCTAATCTACCCCACCCACAAGCAGTGACGCGAGTTGCGGCGACACTCGCTACACCAAGACCTAGCACTACCCTTAAATAATGTCAATTGTTGGCAACATAGCTTTACGAGTATCATTTTTACGACTTGTGTATGTTTTGGCCAGAGGTCAATTCGCGACCTCAGCATCCGAGGCGGACGTTCGACCCACTGGGTTGAAAGGATGATTCTGGAAAATTTATAAAAAAATGTTTACAGCAGGCAATATCAGAATATCTACTTACCTGAAAAGATCGTGGTAGTACCATTGTAACACTGACAGTTTCAACATTACCAGAGTGCCACGAAGTTGATGTGTCATTGTCGTTTAGAAATTCAGAGAACTTAGCATCCACGTTAAATCTTGAAACTTTCTCCATTCCATTTGTACATTTCATATTTTGTTTCGGAATAGTGTCATTCACCAAAAATGGATGCGTACTCGGGCATCTGGAACGAAAATGTTATTCCTTTCGAGAAGATTTTTAAAAAATGAGGATTTGAAGACATCAATATCGTTTTGAAGTTTTGAAATATCTGATGAAATAATGATCGACTTTTCGAAAGGTCACTTGAATATTCACCTGAATGTACTTGTTTATTAATGTCCTGGCCGCTGATCAAACAGTTTTGGACATGGTAGAAGTAAAGTAAAGATGAAACTAGAGTATTTACTTTAACTTAAATTTACATGATAACGTTTTAACCTACCTACAACGACTTTCCATTGGTAAAGATTGAAATTTTTCCGTGTATAAAGATACTATTTCTCTGGAAAATGAAAAGAAAAAAAATATGTTAATCAACAAAAACATGTTCATGGTTTGTAAAAGGAAGTTATGTTAGTCAGCAGCACATTATAACATGTATAGGAACACTTGTGAAACTAATCTTTGTTAATTTGACACTGTCTGATATGTGACACTATAAACAAAACATCTATCATAATTCATGCCGTCGAATGATTCACTATTTCCCATTGAGAATAGCAATACTTATAACCGGTTTTTGTTAAATGTAAAATGTCTACTCCGTGTGCTTCAAATTCATTCTACCTGGCAGTATTTATTAAATATTGTTTCTTGTTATTTGCTATAGGACATGAATAGACGAAACACTATGTTTTAACCAACTGTTTGCTAGCAGTGGATGCTAGTGTGGAATAAGTAAGATGTTCATAATGCTGCTGCATCAGTGAAACTGACAAACGAATGTTGCCAAACATTTACTGGTGTTACAATCCGATTACCGGGGGACTAGCATTGCTATACATGTACAGTCCTGATATCTAGATACTTCTTTATTTTCATTCCCTATGCTAATTTTACTGTATTGTCTCAGATTTGTATATAAATAGTAGGAAACTAATATCCAGCTAACAACATATATGTACGGTACCAACTTACACCAATGATTCGAAGAAGTATATAAGTATTGGTTGACTATCAAACCAAGTGTGTGTCTTCTTAACAAGTAGAAAACAGTACAAACTTTTGAAAACATCGAGCATGGTATATTAGATTCTTTACCAAATTTAATCACTTTTGATGGCGATTTACAAAGTGCAGTTAGTTACCTGTCAGTTAGTGCATCCTTGTAGAATCGAACATCTGCAATCTTTACATACTCTTGATCCGTCAGGTCTTAAAACAAAAACAATATGTCATATCGTGAGTGAATCGCAAATAATTCAAAATACATGTATGTTTACATTAACGTAAAAAGATTTAAAACTTGTATATCCCAACGAAGGAATAAAAACAAATCTGTTAAGAATGTCATATAATCATAACCGTTCCCTCTTTCATAATTCGTCACGACTATCATCATCATCAAACTACCTGTTCATACTACCACAGACATTATCTCTTACAATAAAACGCATCAATCAACTTCATTAACAACATCATCATCGCTTACATCACAGTCGATCTTCTTCTCCTCTTCATCATCAATCAACATCATTATACATAATCAAGTCACTAGCATTATCATTATCGTCATTACCATTATCATCACTTTCATCATTGTTCTCTACAGCATCATCGTCTTGTTCATGGTTATCAACAGTATTAAAATCTTCCCTAACATCATCATTTTGTCAAACGTATTATCAGTTATATAGTAACATTCATGATTATCAATAAAATAGCCCTACGTACTTGCATTAGGTCCAAGTAAAACAGAAATATGTGACGATAATGTTGGTGAAGGGGTCACTAATCCCATCCTTTGATTATCAACATACCAAGTTAAGCTTGTGTCGTACTGAAACATGAAGTAAAGTTTGGAAATTTTAAACAAAGGCTCCAAATGTCTGCTTTTCTTAACGATACATTATCTGACTGGTTTAAGTCGATCGAAAGAAACTCAGACAAAGAGCGTATTTACGAAAGGTCGTGCAGTCCCGTTGTGGTCTCATTTCATTTAAGCCGGCTAACTATTTACGGGGAAAATTCAAAAATAACGCCACGTTTGGTTCTGTAGAAAGTCGGTCTTAATCGTAAGGTGGTTTGATCATCGAGTAAAAGTCTGGAAGAAAACAATAAAAACAGAACTATGAAAATACGGTATTTTAATGAGGTGGTTTTAATTTTCGAGGTGGTCTTTAATGCATGGTGTACTGTATTATAGTTTGGCATATTCCGATTATTGATTAATCATATGGCGGAAACGGTTCTGGAATGGATACAGGCTCGACCAGAGAAAATCAGAGATGTGATAGCTAAGTTTGGCGCATTTTGCAAGAAAACGGTTTCAGTGGTGTCTAAAGTAATTAACCTGTTTATCAAACCTCGATTGTAATTGAAATAAACGTATCAAAGCGTTGGTCTAAAACGCGTTTATGTATATTATATAAATCAAGAATTTACCCTGAGGACAACGAAATGCCATGATGTGTTATCAATGGGTTGATATGCGTTGTTTAGACGCAGTCTTCCATTATCCATCTGCAGATGTATACTTGTGCTACTGTTTAATACATCGCTGAAAGAATGTCATGAAATTACAATCCACAGGTTCCACTGACCTAAACTATAATAGACTGCGTCTCACAACGCATAACATGAATTATCTAAAACAATTTTCGGAGTTATAGTTATAAACACAGATTTTACAAGGAGTGTGTGCTTCGAAGAGGGGGAGGGTGTAATATCCCAACTCTTTGAAGAGGGGGAGGGTGTAATATCCCAACTCTTTGAAGAGGGGGAGGGTGTAATATCACAACTCTTTGAAGAGGGGGAGGGTGTAATATCCCAACTCTTTGAAGAGGGGGAGGGTGTAATATCCCAACTCTTTGAAGAGGGGGAGGGTGTAATATCACAACTCTTTGAAGAGGGGAGGGTGTAATATCCCAACTCTTTGAAGAGGGGGAGGGTGTAATACCCCAACTCTTTGAAGAGGGGGAGGGTGTAATATCCCAACTATTTGAAGAGGGGGAGGGTGTAATATCCTAACTCTTTGAAGAGGGGGGGGGGTGTAATATCCCAACTATTTGAAGAGGGGGAGGGTGTAATATCCTAACTCTTTGAAGAGGGGAGGGTGTAATATCCCAACTCTTTGAAGAGGGGGTGTAATATCCTAACTCTTTGAAGAGGGGGAGGGTGTAATATCCTAACTCTTTGAAGAGGGGAGGGTGTAATGTCCCAACTCTTTGAAGAGGGGGTGTAATATCCTAACTCTTTGAAGAGGGGGAGGGTGTAATATCCTAACTCTTTGAAGAGGGGGAGGGTGTAATATCCCAACTCTTTGAAGAGGGGGTGTAATATCCTAACTCTTTGAAGAGGGGGAGGGTGTAATATCCTAACTCTTTGAAGAGGGGGAGGGTGTAATATCCTAACTCTTTGAAGAGGGGGAGGGTGTAATATCCTAACTCTTTGAAGAGGGGAGGGTGTAATATCCCAACTCTTTGAAGAGGGGGTGTAATATCCTAACTCTTTGAAGAGGGGAGGGTGTAATATCCCAATTCTTTGAAGAGGGAGAGGGTGTAATATCCCAACTCTTTGGAGAGGGGAAGGGGTGTAACATCCCAAACTCTTTGAAGAGGGGGAGTGTATCATCTTTAACTCTTCGAAGAAGGGGTGGATGAAACATCCAAAATTCTTCGAGTAAAGGGGAGTGTCATGTCCCAAATTCTTTGAAGTGGGGGGAAGTGTAACATCTCAAACTGTTCGAAGAGGGAGTGGGATGAAACATCCAAAACTGTTCGAAGAGGGGGAGTGAAACATTTAAAACTATTCAAAAAGGGGGGGGGGTTAAACAATCAAAACTATTCAAAGAGAGGGGGTGAAACACTCGAAACTATTCAAAGAGGGGGGTGGAACAATTAAAACTATTCAAAGAGAGGGAGTGAAACATTCAAAACTATTCAAAGAGACGGAGTGAAACATTTAAAACTATCCAAAGAGAGGGGGTGAAACACTCGAAACTATTCAAAGAGGGGGAGGGGGTGGAACAATTAAAACTATTCAAAGAGACGGAGTGACACATTTAAAACTATTCAAAGAGGGGGTGAAACATTTAAAACTATTCAAAGAGAGGGGGTGAAACACTCGAAACTATTCAAAGAGGGGGAGGGGGTGGAACAATTAAAACTATTAAAAGAGACGGAGTGAAACATTTAAAACTATTCAAAGAGGGGGGTGAAACAATCAAAACTATTCAAAGAGGGGGTGAAACAATCAAAACTATTCAAAAGGGGGGGGAACAATCAAAACTATTCAAAGAGGGGGGGGGGGGTGAAACAATCAAAACTATTCAAAGAGGGGGGGGGGTGAAACAATCAAAACTATTCAAAAGGGGGGGGTGAAACAATCAAAACTATTCAAAAAGGGGGGGGTGAAACAATCAAAACTATTCAAAAGGGGGGGGGGGTGTGAAACAATCAAAACTATTCAAAGAGGGGGGGTGAAACAATCAAAACTATTCAAAGAGGGGGGGGGGGTGGGGGTGAAACAATCAAAACTATTCAAAGAGGGGGGTGGGTGAAACAATCAAAACTATTCACAGAGGGGGGGGGTGAAACAATCAAAACTATTCAAAGAGGGGGGTGAAACAATCAAAACTATTCAAAGAGGGGGGGTGGGGGTGAAACAATCAAAACTATTCAAAGAGGGGAGTGAAACAATCAAAACTATTCAAAGAGGAGGGTGGGGTGAAACAATCAAGATTATTCAAAGAGAGGGGGGTGAAACAATCAAAACTATTCAAAGAGGGGGGGGGGTGAAACAATCAAGATTATTCAAAGAGGGGGGGGATTGAAACAAGTAAAAATCTTCAAAGCGGGTGGGGAATTCAAAGAGGGGAGTGTTACATCCAAAACTATTCGAAGAGGGGGGTGTAACATCCAAAATAGCCTGGTTTGCAGTGTATTGGTATGTCCTGTGTAACAAACACATGGAACTAACAGAAACAAGAATATAAACTATTATTAAAACAATTACCAGTTAGAGCAATTCACACTGATCCACATGGAAATTGTAAATAATTCAACATCTCTGTAAGTTTTATTGACGCTATTACACAGTACGGAATCACTGTTAAATTCAAGGCCGCCATTCGTTTTGTCAACTACACTGGGAATCCTGGAGTCTGATGTAAGTTTCGTGCAATTTGATGAAGGATTCGTTAATGGCTGTATTCCCTGTTCAGGAAAATCAGTTCTGGTGGGACATGTTGAATTACACTGAACGTTACCGTTACACGTCTTTGTTGCCGTAATATTCGAATAAATTGCAATGTCTGCGAAGTTGCTTGGCCACTGGAATCCTGTTACAACTCCCGAACTGTACAGAATAGTCACACTCAAATATAAAAACGTTTGTAACAGAAATGACTTCATCATTTTCGCTTAGTAGGTTCTATGGCGTCAGCAAAAAAACCTGCAGAAAACACAAAACATACTTGATATATATAAATTATCATACCGAATCAGAAATACTCTATAATGCGATGTAATACGACATAACGACCAAAGTGGATAATAATATTCACAAACAGAGAGAAATCATGCCAGAAACATATGGTGTTCCAATTGTAATTAATTGTAATATTATTATTATTCTACATCAGAATCAAAGTCATTATAATTTAGACATGTCTGTCTGGCATTTCTGCTTATTTGATTTTTATTCACTCAAACTGATTTTTAGGGCGATAAATTCTTCTTCTGTCTACTCTTCACCCATAACAATTCTTCACTATTACAAAGCTTTCGCCTTCTAAACACAATAAAAATCTTCTTAACACACATAATAAATACAAACACATTAAAACATTTTTAAACATACAATGAATGTTTTGGTATTCCAAACACGCACCACAAAAGCTCTTAATTCTAAAACACATCGTTATAAAATATTTAGTCTTCAAAACGCGGCCACTTAACTCCAAGTCTTTGAAATAAACAAAATATATTCTTCTTGATTGTGATATGCTCATGATATAATAGCTCAAGATGTCACAGATACCTACCGGGACAAACTCCCGTACGAGGTAATACAGTTGTCTTTTAACTGACTCCAAAAATGGATTAGAAAAAAAACGCAGTTACATTAATATCAAGAAATTATCTAGCTTCAAAACATTTCCTTATTATCATGAAACGTAATGTTCAAATCCCCTTACATATTCTCCTCATACGCACATAGAAATGACACAAAATTAATTTGCCAGCCAAGTGTTTGGAAAATGTATGATTCAACGTATTTGTATTTCGCTCAAATACAAGGCGTAGATAAACAACTTGAAATGAATGCACAAAATGACAAATATCAGTTCCGTAATTTAATACTAATTTTATAATCTCAAGGCAAACAAAATATCAGCTTTTCAGCATATTGATTTTTGTTTGTTGAAATGATACCGGATCTCTTCCTGGTCTTAACAACGGTAAAAATGGTATCGAAGTTCGGCCATCTGAAACAAATTGTTTGTGGTACTGCTACCCCATTGTTCGTGGTACTGCTACCCCATTGTTCGTGGTACTGCTATCCCATTGTTCGTGGTACTGCTACCCCATTGTTCGTGGTACAACTATCCCATTGTTCGTGGTACTGCTAACCCATTGTTCGTGGTACAACTATCCCATTGTTCGTGGTACTGCTACCCCATTGTTCGTGGTACAACTATCCCATTGTTCGTGGTACAACTATCCCATTGTTCGTGGTAGTGCTATCCCATTGTTCGTGGTACTGCTATCCCATTGTTCGTGGTACAACTATCCCATTGTTCGTGGTACTGCTATCCCATTGTTCGTGGTACAACTATCCCATTGTTCGTGGTACTGCAACCCCATTGTTCGTGGTACTGCTACCCCATTGTTCGTGGTACTGCTATCCCATTGTTCGTGGTACTGCTATCCCATTGTTCGTGGTAGTGCTACCCCATTGTTCGTGGTACTGCTACCCCATTGTTCGTGGTACTGCTATCCCATTGTTCGTGGTAGTGCTACCCCATTGTTCGTGGTACTGCTATCCCATTGTTCGTGGTACTGCTACCCCATTGTTCGTGGTAGTGCTACCCCATTGTTCGTGTATTGCTATCCCATTGTTCATGGTACTGCTACCCCATTGTTCGTGGTACTGCTAACCCATTGTTCGTGGTAGTGCTATCCCATTGTTCGTGGTACTGCTATCCCATTGTTCGTGGTACAACTATCCCATTGTTCGTGGTACTGCTATCCCATTGTTCGTGGTACAACTATCCCATTGTTCGTGGTACTGCTATTCCATTGTTTGTGGTACAACTATCCCATTGTGCGTGGTACTGCTATCCCATTGTTCGTGGTACTGCTATCCCATTGTTCGTGGTACAACTATCCCATTGTCCGTGGTACTGCTATTCCATTGTTTGTAGTACAACTATCCCATTGTTCGTGGTACTGCTAACCCATTGTTCGTGGTAGTGCTATCCAATTGTTCGTGGTACTGCTATTCCATTGTTCGTGGTACTGCTAACCCATTGTTCGTGGTAGTGCTATCCCATTGTTCGTGGTACTGCTATTCCATTGTTTGTGGTACAACTATCCCATTGTTCGTGGTACTGCTAACCCATTGTTCGTGGTAGTGCTATCCCATTGTTCGTGGTACTGCTATGCCATTGTTCGTGGTACTGCTAACCCATTGTTCGTGGTAGTGCTATCCCATTGTTCGTGGTACTGCTATCCCATTGTTCGTGGTACAACTATCCCATTGTTCGTGGTACTGCTATCCCATTGTTCGTGGTACAACTATCCCATTGTTCGTGGTACTGCTATCCCATTGTTCGTGGTACAACTATCCCATTGTTCGTGGTACTGCTATCCCATTGTTCGTGGTACAACTATCCCATTGTTCGTGGTACTGCTATTCCATTGTTCGTGGTACTGCTAACCCATTGTTCGTGGTACTGCTACCCAATTGTTCGTGGTACTGCTATCCCATTGTTCGTGGTACTGCTACCCCATTGTTCATGGTAGTGCTACCCCATTGTTCGTGTATTGCTATCCCATTGTTCATGGTACTGCTACCCCATTGTTCGTGGTACTGCTAACCCATTGTTCGTGGTAGTGCTATCCCATTGTTCGTGGTACTGCTATCCCATTGTTCGTGGTACAACTATCCCATTGTTCGTGGTACTGCTATCCCATTGTTCGTGGTACAACTATCCCATTGTTCGTGGTACTGCTATTCCATTGTTTGTGGTACAACTATCCCATTGTTCGTGGTACTGCTATCCCATTGTTCGTGGTACTGCTATCCCATTGTTCGTGGTACAACTATCCCATTGTCCGTGGTACTGCTATTCCATTGTTTGTGGTACAACTATCCCATTGTTCGTGGTACTGCTAACCCATTGTTCGTGGTAGTGCTATCCCATTGTTCGTGGTACTGCTAACCCATTGTTCGTGGTAGTGCTATCCCATTGTTCGTGGTACTGCTATTCCATTGTTTGTGGTACAACTATCCCATTGTTGGTGGTACTGCTATTCCATTGTTTGTGGTACAACTATCCCATTGTTCGTGGTACTGCTAACCCATTGTTCGTGGTAGTGCTATCCCATTGTTCGTGGTACTGCTATGCCATTGTTCGTGGTACTGCTAACCCATTGTTCGTGGTAGTGCTATCCCATTGTTCGTGGTACTGCTATCCCATTGTTCGTGGTACAATTATCCCATTGTTCGTGGTACTGCTATCCCATTGTTCGTGGTACAACTATCCCATTGTTCGTGGTACTGCTATCCCATTGTTCGTGGTACAACTATCCCATTGTTCGTGGTACTGCTATCCCATTGTTCGTGGTACAACTATCCCATTGTTCGTGGTACTGCTATTCCATTGTTCGTGGTACTGCTAACCCATTGTTCGTGGTACTGCTAACCCATTGCTCGTGGTAGTGCTATCCCATTGTTCGTGGTACTACTACCCCATTGTTCGTGGTACAACTATCCCATTGTTCGTGGTACTGCTATCCCATTGTTCGTGGTACAACTATCCCATTGTTCGTGGTACTGCTATCCCATTGTTCGTGGTACAACTATCCCATTGTTCGTGGTACTGCTATTCCATTGTTCGTGGTACTGCTAACCCATTGTTCGTGGTACTGCTAACCCTTTGTTCGTGGTACAACTATTCCATTGTTCGTGGTACTGCTATCTCATTGTTCGTGGTACAACTATCCCATTGTAATTTAACATAACACCACAGCTGTCACTGTGTGACGGTAGATTAACATAACAGCACAGCAGTGACTTTGTGACGGTAGTTTATCGGTAATGTTTTAATATTTTGGTATACATATCTATAGCACATTTAACGCTCATTAAGTTATAATTATACACATCGGTCGTGTAAAACACTGGCCCACATTCTTATTAGTAAAGTTGTACCAGGAATACGAAGTTCTAAAGTCGCAAATGTACGAAAAGGTTGCATCCACGTTAAAGAAATTAATTGCAGAGATGTTTACAGGCTGAAAAGAAAAGCCCAAGTCGACAGTACACAAATGTCTACCTAACCAAGTATTCAGAAGACATTTTAATTTAAAGACGCCGGTATTTCAAAACACAGGGTATGTGTCTAGATTAATCATTACATGTATTATGATATTATTTAATTACCTAATGTAGTGAACGTGAAATATTTCTGGTAATGAGTCGATGAAGATGTTTTATCATTGAGGCAATATTCGTGTCTTTGTTTCATAATGTTACTATCCATACCGCATATTTAACCTGTGATATTTACCGATATATACCTTCAAATTACAAAACGGATTTTAAAACATTAAAAGAAGATTAAAAGACTTAAAAATATATTGGTAATGATATGAACACTAAAATTAAACAATTATTATTTAGGTTAATAAAGTGAAATCTGTAAGTAGGGAAATTCAAGCATGTAATTTGATCATGACAATGTAATGGTGTATGAGCCCTAGGGATTAGATATCATAGATAGACCTATTCTGGTTTCATGTGAAAACATACTTGAGTCATATCTAGAATTTAAACGTGCTTAAATATTCGATCCTGGCGGAAGTTATCTACCAAATATTATGCGTACTTGAAATCCGAGAACTGAGTAAATATTCATATTGTGCAGCTATTAATAAGTATTGCATAGTTCAAAACAGTTTTTTTGTAAGGTTATATAAAGAGTTCAGCCTTCAGCGTACGATACAAAATCGAGATTAGCAAAATAGCTAAATACATGGCAATGATTTACATCAATGAGAGAACATGACCCTGAACATAATGTAATGGTAATGTTTATATTTAATCTTGATTCTAAATAATATCAATATGTATTCATAGATCCCACATATTACAACATTAATAAACTGACGTTTATTGACGGCGGCCTTCAGGCCGTCGTCTATTTGAATAATTTTTAATCTAGGTACATGGAGTTGCATAATCGAAATGGGAGAAGCCATTGGTATTATGCTTTTTTAAATTGTTCTTACAAAACGTGATTCTAATTATACAGATAAAAAAAGTGTACTAATTGATAATAAAAAAATGTCAAAATATTTAAAATGTATTTTTACCGTTAATAAAAAGCTTTAAAAAATGTTTTACGTATGCTTATAAGAATTTACAACAGCTAGTCACGAAAACGGTTAGGCATCGTGTATTACATAGCTTCGTTTCACAACTACGCTCAATTCATCATCAAAGTTCAGGAAATGGTTCCTAATGCTGTGCACGCAAATTGAAATTGTACTTATAAAAAAGCAAATTGTTAAACAAAAAATGTTAATCCATATTAATAAGTTCATGAATGCAGTTTATAATGTACAAATATAAATACAGTGACCAAACTATGCAATATACATTGCCTTAACTTGACCCATATAAGTTATGTACTGATGGTAATATGTAAACAAAATTCAGCCAATGAAAATTGTCGTTGAAAACGTCATAGCATTTGTTGTTCAAATAACGCATTGGCAGTAAAACGGATTCAGTACATTCGAGATCAAATGCTGATGGTTGAACTGAACTTTTAATTACGTTGTTTTGACATTTTTAGTGGATATTTTTCCCTTTTGATATCCCAATAGTTCTTTTAGATCTGTAAAACTAGAAGTTATAATCATGTATATTTTTAGATCCGTTTCGTTCTATCTACGTTTCGTGTAATCGTTTTTTTTCTTCGTTTCGTGTAAATCGATGCACCAGCATTTTCCCGCGAAACATTATCACCGACCAATGGAAAAAGTCTATTTAATCACGTGGTTTATAGAAGCGTCATTTTCCGCCATATTGGTTGAGTGACCACACAAGAAAACAAAAACAAACATGGTAAGAAGTATTTTAGGTAGTTTCCATCAAGGTTGTCCAAATTTTGCACCATATAATGGAATGCAGTGTACTGCAATGGCATTAGTGGCGCTGTTGGCATTTTTTCAGTACGAGCCTTGCAGTATTTTCAATTTCAGAAGTCAAGATATCGACAGTGTGTTGACTGAAGGCAATCGCCTGTATGGAAGTATTGTTCACTCTATTGGCGAAGTTCGCTACTTAGGCCATAATGATTTGCCAAATATTGCTACATTTAGAGGGCAGTTGTACGATGTGCAGTACTCGTCAGGTCACAATTGATTTGTAAGGAATAAAAATTTGTAAGCACATTCTACCGTTTCCTTTACTTTGAATCCAATGTGAATACTTTTTTCATCACATGACAAATAATATGTTCCACATAAACTAAAAATTACACATTGTTATTGTATTGTCTCACTGTCTGTTTAGATAAATGCATGTCACAAACTGGTCGGTTTGTTTTACATAAACAAGTCATATTCCAATTAAACTACAAATGATTGATTGGTACCAAGACTATTTAGGCAATTGTCATGAATTGTGGATGATTCTTACCAGAATTATGGCTTGGTGATGATCATACTTTCTTATTTATTGATAAACAAAATAATAAATCTTCAATATCATGCTTCCTAAAACTTGTGCCGCCGTTTTGATGCTTTGCATCAAAATTAGTCTTGTAGTCTATGTTGCATACACAACATTGGCTTGTAGTGTAGGGTGATAAACTTCAATCTACTCTTCTCTACAAGTCCATGGACTGAACGACACATACACTTCAATAAACACTTCTCTACAAGTCCATGGACTGAACGACACATACACTTCAATATACACTTCTCTACAAGTCCATGGACTGAACGACTCATACACTTCAATAAACACTTCTCTACAAGTCCATGGACTGAACGACACATACACTTCAATAAACACTTCTCTACAAGTCCATGGACTGAACGACACATACACTTCAATAAACACTTCTCTACAAGTCCATGGACTGAACGACACATACACTTCAATAAACACTTCTCTACAAGTCCATGGACTGAACGACACATACACTTCAATAAACACTTCTCTACAAGTCCATGGACTGAACGACTCATACACTTCAATAAACACTTCTCTACAAGTCCATGGACTGAACGACACATACACTTCAATATACTCTTCTTCTTTACAAGACCAAAGGCTGAACGACACATACAGTTCAATCTTTTCTACAAATTCATGGACGGAACGCCATTTAAAAAATCTATCATTCTCTACAAGTTCATGGACTGAAATCCTCATCAACTTCAATCTGTCTATCTATACAAATTCATGGACTGAACGCTTTATAAACTTCAATATGCGCTTCTCTGCACATCAATGGAATATTTATATTTAGTTTTATTCAGGTGTAAAGTTTATTCAATGTCAGACTGGAGGACAGACGAAGACCCGAATACGTGTCTCGCACTATGTAACTTGCGTTTAAGGTTTGTATAACATCTTGGAAAAAAATGTTAATATTCAAATCTTGATTTTTTCAAAGGAAGTAGCATCCTGCTCATGATCAAGGTCAAAAGGAAGATAAATGAATGACTGTCATGTGAATTGTAAAGGGAAGATTGCGCACGTATAAGACACCGTGGCTCGACAAACAACGCACGTAAAAGACACCATGGCTCGATAAACTACACACGTATAAGACACCGTGGCTCGACAAACAACGCACGTAAAAGACACCATGGCTCGA
The DNA here is from genome assembly GCA_032209605.1 of Mactromeris polynyma. Classification (NCBI taxonomy): domain Eukaryota; kingdom Metazoa; phylum Mollusca; class Bivalvia; order Venerida; family Mactridae; genus Mactromeris; species Mactromeris polynyma. Next base: position 6,409,992 of record JASFXZ010000012.1, read on the forward strand.
TAAACTACACACGTATAAGACACCGTGGCTTGACAAACAACGCACGTAAAATACACCATGGCTCGATAAACTACACACGTATAAGACACCGTGGCTCGACAAACAACGCACGTAAAAGACACCATGGCTCGATAAACTACACACGTATAAGACACCATGGCTCGATAAACTACACACGTATAAGACACCATGGCTCGATAAACTACGCACGTATAAGACACCATGGCTCGATAAACTACGCACATATAAGACACCATGGCTCGATAAACTACACACGTATAAGACACCATGGCTCGATAAACTACGCACATATAAGACACCATAGCACAATAAACTACACACGTATAAGACACCATGGCTCGATAAACTACACACGTATAAGACACCATGGCTCGATAAACTACACACGTATAAGACACCATAGCACAATAAACTACACACGTATAAGACACCATGGCTCGATAAACTACACACGTATAAGACACCATAGCACAATAAACTACACACATATAAGACACCATAGCACAATAAACTACACACGTATAAGACACCATAGCACAATAAACTACACACGTATAAGACACCATAGCACAATAAACTACACACGTATAAGACACCATAGCACAATAAACTACACACGTATAAGACACCATAGCACAATAAACTACACACGTATAAGACACCATAGCACAATAAACTACACACGTATAAGACACCATAGCACAATAAACTACGCACGTAAAAGACACCATGGCTCGATAAACTACGCACGTAAAAGACACCATGGCTCGATAAACTACGCACATATAAGACGACATAGCACAATAAACTACACACGTATAAGACACCATAGCACAATAAACTACACACGTATAAGACACCATGGCTCGATAAACTACACACATATAAGACACCATGGCTCGATAAACTACGCACATATAAGACACCATAGCACAATAAACTACACACGTATAAGACACCATAGCACAATAAACTACACACGTATAAGACACCATAGCACAATAAACTAAACACATATAAGACACCATGGCTCGATAAACTACACACATATAAGACACCATAGCACAATAAACTACACACGTATAAGACATCATGGCTCGATAAACTACGCACATATAAGACATCATAGCACAATAAACTACACACGTATAAGACACCATAGCACAATAAACTACACACATATAAGACACCATAGCACAATAAACTACACACGTATAAGACACCATAGCGCAATAAACTACACACATATAAGACACCATAGCACAATAAACTACACACGTATAAGACACCATAGCACAATAAACTACACACATATAAGACACCATGGCTCGATAAACTACACACATGTAAGACACCATAGCACAATAAACTACACACGTATAAGACATCATGGCTCGATAAACTACACACATATAAGACACCATAGCACAATAAACTACACACATATAAGACATCATGGCTCGATAAACTACGCACATATAAGACACCATAGCACAATAAACTACACACGTATAAGACACCGTAGCACACTAAACTACACACATATAAGACACCATAGCACAATAAACTACACACATATAAGACACCATAGCACAATAAACTACACACATATAAGACACCATAGCACAATAAACTACACACGAATAAGACACCATAGCACAATAAACTACACACATATAAGACACCATAGCACAATAAACTACACACATATAAGACACCATAGCACAATAAACTACACACGAATAAGACACCATAGCACAATAAACTACACACGTATAAGACACTGTGACTCAATAAACTACACACATATAAGACACCGTGACTTGATAAACTTCGCACGAGATTTTGCAGTTAGATTCGGAACATTCCAGAACAGCCCACTCTAGAGCGACATACTGTCTTCAATGACATTTTTAATTTTTCATGTAGTACAAATTACAACCAATTTAACTATCTAGAGCAATGATCTCTCAACATCAGCCGAAATAGGCATATCGAAAAGGGTGTTGATTACTAGAGAATGCAGTGGATAAAAACTCAGAGCGATGGTTATGTCGATTGACCGTCGTATTCAAGTCACAATCTGACGACGAATGACACTTGAACAACATAATAGAAATATAAATTCCATACTCATGTTTACTGATTAAGACAGTATTAATGGAACAAGGAAAAACTGCTTGTTATCACATGCCCGCTTCTGTCTGAGTGAGTGAGAGAAATATTGATCCTCACATGCCCGCTTCTGTCTGAGTTAGTGAGAGAAATATTGATCCTCACATGCCCGCTTCTGTCTGAGTTAGTGAGAGAAATATTGAACCTCACATGCCCGCTTCTGTCTGAGTTAGTGAGAGAAATATTGATCCTCACATGCCCGCTGCTGTCCGAGTGAATGAGAGAAATATTGATCCGCACATGCCCGCTTCTGTCTGAGTGAGTGAGAGCAATATTGATCCGCAAATGCCCGCTGCTGTCCGAGTGAGTGAGAGAAATATTGATCCTCACATGCCCGCTTCTGTCTAAGTGAGTGAGAGAAATATTGATCCGCACATACCCACTTCTGTCTGAGTGAGTGAGAGAAATATTGATCCGCAAATGCCCGCTGCTGTCCGAGTGAGTGAGAGAAATATTGACCCTCACATGCCCGCTTCTGTCTAAGTGAGTGAGAGAAATATTGATCCGCACATGCCAGCTTCTGTCTGAGTGAGTGAGAGAAATATTGATCCGCACATGCCAGCTTCTGTCTAAGTGAGTGAGAGAAATATTGATCCGCACATATACGACATCAAAGGTGTGTTGCGTACTACGTGTTCACATAATGATCACGAAGGAAAGAAATCTTGCGTGCCCCCGCTGTGGCACAGTAGAGACAAGCACATTATCTCCGTATAAAAGAAAAATGTCCCTCTGTTCGTAAGACGAGAGTGTTAGCAATGTTCATCCGATAAACAACTTGTAATTTAATATTACCTTAAAGTATGTATATGCTCTCAAAAATGACGGATAAATAATGCAATTAACAAGGTGTTGGTTTAATACTGTCATAGCATAAGTTGGCTGAATATTGAAACCAGAATACGAAAAATTGGATGAGAATGTAATGTCATTGCTATTGTATTTTAGTTATGTAAGTCAGTAAATATCCTAAATATTACTGACTCATACAATACTTATTGTCTTAAGGACGATTTAGCCTCGTCCAGGGATCAGGCATCAGCTCCGTGGCTGCACGTTCCATGCTATGTCTATTGACGATGCAGGACATGACTGGTCAGACAGATCCGTGGCTGCACGTTCCATGCTATGTCTATTGACGATGCAGGACATGACTGGTCAGACAGATCTGTGGCTGCACGTTCCATGCTATGTCTATTGACGATGCATGACATGACTGGTCAGACAGATCCGTGGCTGCACGTTCCATGCTATGTCTATTGACGATGCAGGACATGACTGGTCAGACGGCAGTTACGTCATTGTGTCAACTAGTCAGTTGTCAGTTGGGAGAAGAATTAAGTTATTGATATCTCATATTCATACAAAACGACAATATCTAGTCAATCGCGGTATAGCTTGCCAATGTCAATGAAATATTGATAAACCATAAAAGGATAAACACGACTGAAAAGGTATTCAGTAGGTAGTGACGATCGGTTAAATAAACTATGGTGAATATATAAACATTTACCCCGTTCATATGTTAGCGTTCAGAAGTAAAACACGTGAGATATTTGCAATCTTCGTAAAGCTACATATATGTCAATACATACCATCAAATATATGTGTTCGCGTCGAAAGAAAGTCATATTTAAACATTATCATGCAACATTGAATTGAATGAGTCATGTCTTCACATAGATATAAAACAAACTAAGCATATTAAACATAGATTCAACACTTACCACAGGTGTCAATGTAATGTCTTTGTATTTTGTTAACATATCCATTCAGAATATAAAGCCATTTGAATTTCCCAACAAGTTTATAAACTAAATTTCACAGTCGAATAAAATCATTAATTACCCGTGTATGTATCAAATATACACAACATATATAAGTTAAGAGAAACTAAATTCAACTTGATTTATAATATGTATTGGTTATAACACATCAGGTACGATGTCACGAAATGATTAAATCATCGTGTTAAACATGAACTATCCCTTCACATTCAACCGTCAACAATGACGATAATATGCAAAGTTTGACAGAACCCAGTATTTTTTCTTCCGGGTTGAAGATATACTGATTTAAGGGTTGAGTAAACTTGAAAAATACGTACCATACTTCAGTGTAGATTGAGAACAGATAAATCATTAATCAGTTTTTTAAAATAACTGTTCAGGTAGTTTCATGCGACTATATATTAGGCATACATACGCATTTAAGCTCTACTTCAAATTCAGTAAGAGCGGGTGTCATTTAGCGAATAATTAACTGGAACAGGTTAGATATCGGTGTTGTAAATCATAAACATTTGAATGCTTCATAGGCTCATCCTACAAAAGACCGGTGGTGCCATCAAATCACGTGAAAACAGTGCACTTTCATGATTGTGAAATGCACCATGTCATGTGAAGGGAAAATCGCGCCATGATCTTGTGAACTGAAAAAATCGTGGAGATAGCATATCGCAATTTTAATATCCCAAGGTGTTTTATGTAGAGTTTTACGCCGTGATACAGCGCAAGGTGTTTTATGTAGTGTTTTACGCCGTTATACAGCGTAAAAGGTCGTTTATGTAGAGTTTTACGGCGTTATACAGCGCAAGGTATTTTATGTAGAGTTTTACGGCGTTATACAGCGCAAGGTGTTTTATGCAGTGTTTTACGCCGTGATACAGCGCAAGGTGTTTTATGTAGAGTTTTACGCCGTGGTACAGCGCAAGGTGTTTTATGTAGTGTTTTACGCCGTTATACAGCGTAAAAGGTCGTTTATGTAGAGTTTTACGGCGTTATACAGCGCAAGGTATTTTATGTAGAGTTTTACGGCGTTATACAGCGCAAGGTGTTTTATGTAGAGTTTTACGCCGTTATATAGCGCAAGGTATTTTATGTAGAGTTTTACGCCGTTATATAGCGCAAGGTGCTTGAGTTTTCATGTAGAGTTTTACGCCATTATACAGTGTAAGGTGTTTTATGTAGAGTTTTACGCCGTTATATAGCGCAAGGTGCTGGAGTTTTCATGTAGAGTTTTACGCCATTATACAGTGTAAGGTGTTTTATGTAGAGTTTTACGCCGTTATATAGCGCAAGGTGCTGGAGTTTTCATGTAGAGTTTTACGCCATTCTACAGTGTAAGGTGTTTTATGTAGAGTTTTACGCCGTTATACAGCGCGAGATTTAAAAACATTATTTCATTCAAAAAAACGGAAGAAATCATTCTATCTACGCCGTTTATTTTTTTTTTAAACATATTTCTTGTTAAATGGTGCTTTTATCGGGAAAAAAATAAAAAATTATGTAATTATTGATAAAGGGAGGTAATTTACTAAAATACTTCAAAATATAGTCTTGGAAGTGACATAATTTGTCAAGTATGTACATTTTCTTATGTTCTACAACTACGGAGTGTTCAGAATGATAACGACACGTTCAATGACCCTTACATACATTGGAACATGCTGAAGCCATGTTCTGTATTTGATATTTAACTACGTTGAAAGAACCAGTTATAACAACAAAAGCAGTACTTTAATCGCACAAGAAATTTTCTTCATTATACAATAAACTTCGACAGTATTTGACGTCATTCAATTTTTTCTTTGCTCGAGTTATATAGTTAAACATGGCTTTTTTATTCAATAATGACGCAAATATGTCTAGCGCGAGAATCTTGGACGTGTTACATTTTATTGTTCGTACGTCCTTTAGTTCATTCGTTTCTACTGCCTTCCTTCCGCCTGTCGTCTAATATCCCCAATCTCCTCTCAGTCGTTCTTTCTTCTTCCGTTCCGTGCGTTTCGCTCGTTATTCAAATCGTTTCAGTCTATTTTTAATATATTCGTTTGTATGCTAGTGACATTACTACAGTTATTTTACGATATGCATTTCACGAAATTTATCTGGATGACGTCAGATTTCGAATTTTGTCAATAACAAATAAATTCAACAGTTTTGAGAAACAATTTCTTAATTCACCGATGTTCACAATATGCCGCTACTTGAATAAACCCTTAATAGCTTTCATTTTGCTATTCTTTCAAAGTACAATAAAACAAGTGTAAGCGGAAGTCGCTGATCACGTCAAGTGTTCATTCACTTTGAGGAAAATATTTATGTTACCAAGTTTCACCATGTCGAGTCATGAAAATACTTGATTTTAACACAAGTAACGATGATAAATACCTGTTTTTGTGACATCTTAGAAGACGTTAAGTCTTTCTGGATGTAATGTAGGAATTGCACACACCTAGGCAACCTGAGTGACTCAGAAATACATGTTAGGAATTTTATTTCCCTCAAATAATGTTACATCTGGCATAAAAGTGTTTGCTTAAAGCAATTTATTTTACCATACTCTTAAAACAAACTTAAGAAAAATAAATTCCGTACAAAGCATTGCTCAATAACATATCACCATCTGGCATCTATGCGCCTGTTAAATAGATTGGTAGTTTTTTTTAAGCTAAAAACAAGTCTTCGTATTGTAAATACATGTACAATGTATATCCACGTCTATTCTATACACACGAAACGACACGACTTCGTGATATGATAATAACAAAATAAATGGTTCTCGGTATATTCGACCCAGAAAAGGAAGTACTTAATCATGTTCAGTTCTGAAGATAATTATTACTTTTTTCCCATGCTTCAACTCGGTATATTCTAGTTGTTCCCAACCCCAGTGATCACAATATTTACGTGAACTCGAGCAGTCCAGTGGCTGAGTGGTAGAGCGTTCGGCTCTAGTGCGAGTGGATGGTCGCGAGTTCGATACTTGGCAACGACATACCAAAGCTTTTTTTTAAAATACGGTGCCAAAAATTCCTTCCTTATATACGTACACTCGGCGTTACAACAGTTGTGCTAGGACTAGTTGGCCCGGTGTCAAGGGATGGCTGTACTATATATGTTACACACAGACTCTGACTCTATACCACCGAACATTGTTTGTAGGGCGTAAAACCGAACACTCTTCGTGTACTTAACCTGGCGAAAAAATAACAAAATAATCCCACAAATTCTGAAACCATGTGCATGTAGCACATTTTACGACGTAAATAAACGATAATAATGCATGTATTATTAAACACTAAGAGCGATCATATAAACTAAATATGTGGATGGAGCACATACAGAAAATACACAACCAAACATAAAACATACTTGAATTATTGTCCCTCCATTATTGGACAGCACAAAATGACAATATACAATAAATCAGAATAACGTTCATTTGTCATTGTATGCAAACAAACTGATGAAACAACAAGTGCCCTTACTCAGTAATCGAGGTGAAGGGTTTACAACTTCGAGTTATCTCAGTGATCATCTTAAGGAATTGTTTTCGGTAGCTTAACCAACAATATATCGCATGAGTTGGTTGGTTGAATTGTCCAGATTGTTTCTATATACATTTGTAGCTCTACATCTGTTACGACAGACGAACAAACCACGCAGCACGGAGGAGTCAACCATTGAGTTGTGTGCTATATCTCGGAGTTCTATCTATCTTCCGTTAATGTCAAACCCCTACTGGGGACCAGGACATTTGCGCGTCAAGCTGCGAGAATCTTAGTAAGAGTTGTGAAAAGAGATAAAGAAACTATTATGAGCAAAAGTTAAAAATAAGAAAGTACAAATATACTGGTTAGTTTAAAAGTAAAAGACTTCTCGGGCCGTATTACAGTTTAAGACTGAAAATCAGACTTAGACTTTAATGTTTTAAAGTGTACTTTTTTCTCCTATGTTGTTATTACGAGACAGATTTTATTGAAAAAAGGTAAAAGTGTAGAGTGGGTAACAACAATTATTCTGACAAAATTTCATTCATTTAGATTAAATGAAAACGAAAGGCTGGTTAATATAACTTTTGTAGATTTAAAGTCTTAAAATGTTTGTGAATAAGGCCCCTGATAGTTCCCTATGGAGAGACATGTTCAATCTGGCAGACTGCCTCCTGGAACAGCTCGAGGGTAGGACATGCCACAATGGTTGGTGATAGGTTTTTTCAATGGAATACAGCTCGTGGAAAGAAGGAGACTTTGTAACAATCAGTGCTGGCAGTTAATAATTTGTAAGAGGATGCATTTAATGTCGAAATGGGCTTGTCAGTGGAATAAGGTAGCCAGAAATGGGGATGGCTATTAGGTTATGAGTAATTTTATACATAGGATAGAGCTTGTTGCCGTCTATACTTCTTTGATCAAGCCTACGCCACTGTAGAGACTGCATCATGTCTGTGACACTTGATGTCTAACCATAGTCATGAATGACCCACCTGGCAGCCCTACGTTGGACATATTCAAGTTGAGATAGTTGAGCATCAGTTAATGGACACCAAACTGCGGAGCAATATTCAAGCCGAGGACGAACACGAACTTTGTAGGCAGAAGCTTTGAGAGGTTCAGAGTGTACCTTGATGTTTCTCCTCAGGAAACCCAGTGTGTTGTTTGCTTTCTTAGAAATGCGATTTATGTCTGGTTCCACGATAGATCCGAAGAGATGTCAACATCCAGATATTTGCCGAAGATACAGATTCTAGTAGGCAACGATGAAACGTGTACTGTGTTGGAATTGGGTTTTTGGACCTTGTTATGTGAATGACTTGACATTTAGATGGGTTAAGTGTCATGTCCCATTCATGGCTCCAATGTTTCATGTATATCAAGATCTTTCTGGAGAATTTCTGATTGGGAAGATACTGAGAGGGTTGGATAAATGAAGAGTCTCAATTTGGATTGGATATTCTGAGGAAGATCATTTGTGTAGACTAGAAAGAGTAGTGGCCCAAGCACAGATCCCTGAGGAACTCCAGATGAGACAGGTATTGGTTCGGATGAAGACACATTGATAACAACAGACTGACGTCGGTTATCAAGAACCCCCTTGATCCATTAAAGAGCAGAACGTCCGATACCATAGCCATGTAGTTTGTGTTTCTCGCGACTGACTTTGTCAAAAGCCTTGCTAAAGTCCAGCAAAATAAGATCAGTTTGCTATGCGTTATAGAGGGATTTGACAAGATCATCAACCAGCATATGGAGCTGGTATTCACGAGAGCGCTTTTCCCTGAAGCCATGTTGGAGCTCATAGAGGACGTTGAGCTTAGTTAGGTGTTTTGTGATAGAGGATGCAACTATAATTATGTTCTAATGCTTTACAAAGAATACAATTAAGAGATAAGGGCCTGTATATTGACTTTTTTATCTGTAAAGATGTGAAATTTAAAACAGTATAACTCGATTACAATAAATATGTAGTTTTATAATGATATTGTTTAACTTTATATTGAAAAATGAAAATTATGATATTAATCCTATTAATATCGTAATACAGATGTTACAATTATTTAGACAAATAGCCTGCATAACTTATATAAAATAAATTTAAAACCATTAAGTTTGATATTCATGTTATAAGTTTTATATAGGTTTTCTGCAAAAGAGAGATCATTCAGTGAATAATATACATTTAACACTTTTCGTATGCATAATTCCACTTCAATAGTAAGACAGTGTAGCTTGATATTTTTGCAAAAATGATAAGACTCTGTTACTGTTTGAAAATTAATGCATCCAGATTTTATTCCTAACTCAGTCATGATCCGAAACCTGCTTTTTAATTGAATGTTTGTTTGCAAATAATTATATTAACAAATACCCGAATATAAACAATGCAAAACTACATAGAAAATAATACTTTATTCAAACAACAGGCTTAAGTATTGTACTTATTGTCCGGTGTATACAACTGTACATAATATATCACAAATAAATTTGTATCTGCTGTCAATTAGATATAATCACTAATGCACAAACGCTGATGGTGTTAATAATTGTACTCCCTCATAAACAATACAAGATCATGTTTTTAAATGTAACAGACAAAATAAGTAGTTGTAATATATGTATTTATTAAAGTCTCATATTTGTACAAAACACAGATATACATATAGTGAAGACTATAACAAACATAAAACATTGCACAAAGCCATTCAAATAAGAATTATAAGAGACTATACAAGCATACACCTCATACATAAACTTATACAAAATTTATACGATATATTATAAGACTATCACAATTTTGAATTGGAAAGGTATTTGTCAATGTTCTTATTGGTGCAACCCCACATCTGAATTTGGCTAGAGCTATTCTATGCCTAACTGGAAAAAACATTGACAAATACCTTTCCAATTCAAAATTGTGTTTAAACAATCTATGTATACGTTCTTAACTTGTTACCGCCTCTGCCACTTATTCCGGTATCACTATTTACTTGGGTTTTCCATTCATTTCTAAAGATAGACATGCACAAATTAACAACTTTGTCACAGAAACATTTGGATGAAATACTCTCACATAATCCAGTTGCTTGCTCTAAACCTAGTTTATTCATATTTTGGATAAAATCAAATTGCCAGTTTTTACACCTACTGCCACTTTTAGACAAACAATATGTAAAAATCTTATAATTAATTCTTGAATTATTCATTTTATTGAATCTATACCATTGTTGACAAACATACTTCATTTGTTAAATGTGCGGCGGGTGCCACGCCATCTCGCCATTTAGGGCTGTGTTGGGTGTGTACTTACCAACACCCAAATAATAGCGCATTGCCCTGTTTTGCACAGCATTGATACACGAGTACGATTTATTGCCCCATATAGAAGCACTGTAAGCAATAACGGGCCAAACACATGAATCATCTAGTTTAACAAAAACATTATATGGCAAAGACCCAAATGATTTACACTTAGCAAATAATAATCCAAGAGCTCTGTTTGCACTTTGCGCTACGCACTTGGCTGTCTTATTAAAATCTAAATATTCATTAAGTAAAATACCGAGGTAAGTATACTGACTCACTATTTTTAATTGCTGTTCTCCACATGAAAACATATATGCAGATCTACCAATAGACTGCGGGCGGAAATGAACAATATTACTTTTTTGAGTATTAACAATCATTGAGTTTGCAGTGCACCATTCAGACAATACATTGAGCATATATTGCAGGTCATTTTCATTTTCTGCAACAAGTACAATATCATCAGCATACAACAAAATACATACATTATCATTATCTAAATCTACACCTTTACCGATAGCTTTTACTTTAATAGCTAAGTCGTTAATGTATATATTGAAAAGCAAAGGTGACAGAGAACAACCTTGACGTAGACCACAGTTAACTTCAAACCACTCCGTTTATACTCCATTCATTAATACCATTTTTATCTTGTAAACCCTGTTCTAGTTTAAAAATACATGCATGTATATTTTGTACAATATCTTCCTTTAACATAAAATTGGAAGGAATATTTTTAAGATCAAACTTATCATAAGATATGGATGTATTATCAGTATTGTAAGGTGCACTATTGGATCGCTCAGGTATATCAACAACAGAATAGTCAACCGAGTCTTCATTCATTGACAAAAATGACCCAATTTTCCATTGAATTAATGAATGGTCAGGTATGTTCTTCGACAATAATCCGTTAACTTGTCTCGATTGGTTAATTAGATCTGTTGCTGAAATAACAGAGAAATCATAAAAAAGTGACAAGTCGTCATAACGTGCTAAACAGTAGTCAACAACAGATAGACCTTTACTAGACACAGATGTAAAATCGTTGGTTTTGAAATTTCTACCATTTAAAATACACCTATTTACATTAATACAAAAATCTATAAACAAATCACCAAATTAGTTCGTCTTAAAATCAACGATATGACGTTCTGGTAGATTATCAACCCCTCTAATAAAATCATCAAGTTGACCACAACGACTGTTAAAATCACCGCAAAGAAACAAAAAACCATCATTCTGATATGTGTATATATCTGTTAACAAACTATCATAAAACATATCAACATTAACTTGTCTAGAAGAATTTTCAGGAGGCAGATAACAAACACATGGAAGTAAAACAAACTTATCAACTTTGTGTATCATTTTCAACCATAAAATACCCTCAAAAGAATGTTCTAAAACAGTTACATCAAATTCATTACAAATACTGTTCTTAATTAAAAAACCAACACCACCAGAGCTGGTTCTCGCTCTTCTATGGATATTAGTACGATTGAAACCAAACCATGTAAAACCGTTTGTATTTTAAAACATGTTCACCAACTAGATGTGTCTCTCCAATCCCTAAGATATCACAGTCACTTAATGTTGCACAAACTGAGCGTAAAACACTATTTTCAGAATTATTGTCAGAGCTCCAACCACGTACATTCCAAAACCCGACAGTCAATTAACTTGGAAGATTCATATTTCCACGACGATGACCGTATCCGTTACGACCTCGTCCACCAGCCCTGATCCAACGTTGGTCCTGATTATGTGAGATGTTCCTTTCACTTCTATTGTTGGTATGTGAGTTCTGATCACGTGATGAGCCATGATGATGATCAGATCTGCCTGCATTAACATTGTTATTAAGTATAACTCTAGATCCACGTAAGGATAGATTAGAGTTATTTAACGCACTAAGGATTGCCTTGAAGTTGTTGCTCATGATTCTGTCAGATTGGGAGAGGTCATGTTGAATATATACTTGATCATATGGTTTACGTGTCTTCAGGTCCCTTTTCTTGAGCATGGTCTTACGTTTATCGTCATGACACTTAAACCGAGCAATAACAACACCAGGTTTTCCATTATTCGCTGATTTCCGTTGGGCATCATCACACTTAACATCGTTAATACAGAGACCCTCTTAAATCAATATGTTAACCTTATTTGTAGTATTTTCGTTTCTTGATTCTGGAAGGCCCCTTATAACTACATTTAGAGCAATATCAGAATTATTCTGGGAAGATGATGTCCGAGAGCTCACTTGTTGAATTTTCACATTCAACTCGTTCAAATCAGCAACAAAATCTTCTTTTATAGATTCCTTGAAGGAATCAAGCTGTGAGGTCACATCCTGGCGAATACGTCCCAACTCAGAATTAACCCGCTTATCAAGGAGTTGGGCCACCTTATTGGAGATACGTTGTTCTAGGCCTGACTCCAGTCTATCCATCCGCTCGGTCATTGCTGCAGACATCATGTGCATATCAGCAGATAGTTTACTAATTAGTTGTTCCACTGATGGAGTAGCATCGCCATGTACAGTTGCCTCAGTCACCACCGAGTTTGAATTTCTAGGAGATTGTTTCTGGTATAAATTTCTCTTAACACTGGCAAATCTTCTTGTTATCTTGATTGATACTCGCATGGTTCACATGGATCCGATGCATGACGCTTTCTACTCGAACCAACGGGAGTATTCACCCGGGTTATACGCTGCGAGCCCATAACAGACTCTACGAAGTCTAGCGCATCACCACCAATGTCTGTACGAGCTTCCATACTTATATATTAGCCTTCAATACACAATGCACAAAGCGGCTGAGTCAAACGTGACGATTTTTCAATCATGAACGGTATCACGCTATATATGTATATATTTTTACTATAAATAGCCCAATAGGTGTGTACTACCTATATAAATGTAGGTTTAAACTTCACAAATACAGAGTAAGATCAAATATAACACCTATGAGTCTATATATATCATCAAACTTCAATACAGAATCATTCCATGAATATTCGAAAATTATGAAATTTGCACAATTTTTCTTCCGCAAAAAATAAACAAACTGTCTCGTTTTCACCGGAAGTATCCGGTCAGTGTCATTATAAATTATGTTGAAAGGAGACACATGTATGTTTGCGATGCTAGAAAGCTAAGTAGCTATCACTATACAGCCAACCTTGCCGAAACGAAATACAAGGTAAAACTTCATGGTGCATAATTCAATATGTTTTTTTCGAAAGATGCTACAATAAGTATCATGAATATATAGTACATTCTGATAAATTATTACAGCCCGGGGCAATTTCATTATGCTGGCTAAACACAGCGGGGTGGCTAATTAAGTCGCGAACGATAATGATCATGAGACGTTAAAGTAGCGTAGGCCTATATATACTCGGTTATAGCATGGAGCCAATATCGATCAGATCTGGGGAATCTTGCGATGAGTCAGAAAGTTGGACATGTTTGCAGTCATTTAATGCGTGAGATCGCAAGTATAAATACATTTATAATACTGCAAAGAAAAATCCAGTAATTTCATTGGTTAAAGGCTCGTGTATAGGATTCTATATACACGGCGTTGACAGGGTATATGACGTCTGAACTCATTTCCCCTTCATGCGCCTCGTCACCATTTTCGCTGACGGCTCGACTCGAAAACGTTTATCTCTTGATGTCTGCAAGTTACTAGAAATTGACAATTGATTTTCACACATGATTCAATAAATATTGAATAGAGTACATGTGTGCTAGTATTAATATTCAAAACGATAGATTTTTTAAAGTTTGAGCCAAATTCAGTTCGATAAAGTCCATGAGATCAGACGCTTGAAAATATAAATTAGAGTGCAAGCGCGCGCTTAACCATCATCATGTGTATTGAGGTACCTTACGGGGTAATGCAATTAATTTTCAGGCATTATAACGTGTGAGTGAAATAAAAGAAATTTGATCTACAACAAGTAATTCCCGATATATTTTTTAACGAATACGTTTTAATAACTGATATTTTACAAAACTAAAACACTCTAAACAAGTTTATGAACCAAAAACACCAAAGATACACAGATCTAATTATTAGATCTAGAGAGCTAGGCATCGAAACATTGCTTGTTTAACTAAATTCGTATGAAAACATGGAATTGCAGTATTATAAATTCGTTATACAGGTTGTTGACAGTGTATATGGGGGAATATAACCAGTCTGCGATTCATATAACATATTATATTATATGGCACACAAACTGGTTATATTCCCCCATATACCCTGTCAACAACCTGTATGACTAATAGTAGGCAGGGGCGTAGCTTGGATGAAATGAATGTGTAGGCCAAGATGTAGGGTGGTCTGGGGGCATGTTCCCCCAGAAATTTGTTTGACCCTAGAATGTCAGAGGTGCGTTTTGGCGTATATTTTCTGGGGAAATGTGTAGGCCGCGGCTATAGGAAGCTACGCCCCTGGTAGGCCTATACATAACATGTGCAGCTTTCTGGGATAATATCAAGAATGGTCTCCCTTGATTATCGGCTTCGTTTAAGCCATTTCCTCTCACCTGGATTGCCTCCCTTCCCCGTGAAAATGACACCTGTCAAACTGGTCTATCGTCAATAATCGATATTGGCTCCATGCTTTAACCGAAAATACCCGAAATTAACGTCCCTTGATCATAATCATTAGCGACTAACTTAGCCACCCCACTGTGTTTCTACAGCATGTTGAATTGCCTAGAGCAATAGTTTGACTTTATATATTCTTGGGGGTGTATAGAACAACAATCATGTAGCGGATCCGTGGTCCAGTGGTAGCGCGCTGGACTTGTAATCCATGGATCGCTGGTTCGATTCCCCGCTCCATCACTGACCGTACTAACAGTCTTTCGGACGAGACTTTAAAAACCGAGGTCCCGTGTATGATGCTTTACATCGTGCACGTAAAAGAACCAGGGGTGCTTCTGGAACTGGGGCATCTCCTGTATCATGCACTATCCTCCAAAAATCTAATATGACTAACATTCTTCTGGAGGTGTCGCCCATATAAGAAACCGGTGGCGACGATAAATAAACGCAAATACAAACAAAAGAACAACAATGACTTGAACGTGATATTAGAAATAAATTTTCAATCACGGCAACAACTAACAGTTCAATGGAAACAGAAAATGTGTTGCTTATTCGTAAAAATGAATAAAACACTTTTGTAAGTAAGTTTGTATCTCGAAAGTATGTGCAAATTAATACTGGTAAATTGTCGCAGATTGTTTAAAGATGAATTTATAAGATCAGAAAACTAGCTTATAAGAACAACGAGAGTATTTTAGTAATCTGTCGTAGTGGACATTTAAATAATTATACATGGCTTTCAACTTAAAATAGCACTGTATGTACTTACATAATAACGATTGTCGTCTGTGAATAATTTAAAAACACGATTTGGCTTTAATCCTGATCATTCTATGAATACTGCGTATATATGTAGAAAAATATCAAATCTCGTGCTTTCAACATCTCTATTACATCTCTATTATATAAATATAGGGATTGAATTTGGCGTGATCCATATAAATAGCATCACTTTAAATAATTTCACTTTAGTATAAAGTTAAAACAGAATCATCGCCAAAATTGTAAGTAAGTAAGTAAGTAAGTAAGTAAGTAAATAGTTTATTATAGTGACATGTGCATTTACATGTATATACATACATTACAAATAACAGATAGATAAGCACCCGGCCCATTGGGCCTATAGGTCACCTTAACATATTGAAGTAATAGAGAATTTCCGATATATATAATTAATTCAACATCATAATTATACATCTGAGGCAACATAATACAAGTATATAGAGACACACTTTTACAATTCATCACATGCAACATAATGCAAATTCATACAGACACACTTATACAAGTCAAACAAGTAATATAATACAGATACATTCACACTTATACAAGTCAAACAAGTAATATAATACAGATACATTCAAACTTATACAAGTCAAACAAGTAATATAATACAGATACATTCACACTTATACAAGTCAAACAAGTAATATAATACAGATACATTCACACTTATACAAGTAATATAATACAGATACATTCACACTTATACAAGTAATATAATACAGATACATTCAGACACGCTTAAACAACACAATGCAGATACATTCAGACACACATCATACAGATCATTCGGGCAGAACAGTACAAATAAATAGAAATTAAACATAGTCAGATCTATGCAAGCACACAATATAAGTACATACAGGAAATATATGCAAATTTAAAATAAACATAATTTTATACAGGTTTATCAATTATGGAACAGTATGTCTCTTCTTTTTAACCAAGCACAGACAAGAAATTTAGCTAGTTTTCGTGGGTTAGATGACATTATACACGAAAGTCTCTGATTTGCTTTTAAATCGGCACTATTTAAAAATAGATCACTGAAACAGTTGTCACGAAGATCATTATAAAGTTCACAATTGAAAAGAAAATGTGTTTCGTCCTCCACTTGGTTTAGGTTACAGAGTCTACAGAGTCTCTCGTTTGGTTGTTCCCCAGTATATCTCCCAGTTTCAATTCTTAGTAATATCCCACATCTAAATTGACAAAGTATAGACCGTTCGTTTTTATTTAAATTCAGTTTTACATATTCTTCACATTTAAAGTTATTTTTGTAGAGTCGGTATGTTCTGAGTTTTGAAATAGTTTGAACGTTTTCAATCCAGTTGTTTGAGTAATAGTTCACTAATAAATCATGTGCCTGAGGTAAATTTATAACAGTTCTGTTGTTGAAACTATCGATTAGTCCCAGTGCTGTCATAACATTTTTGATGTCACGTGACCAGTTGTTGTTGTTATTGTTCTGAAGGTAATCAAAGTTGTATATTTGTTTTGTTAAACGTGTGTCGTCCATCTTGATGAGTCGGTTCCACATGCGTAGCATGTTTTCCCATCGTCGGTAAACGCTAGGTAGCCATCCTGTGTCGCCAACCATTGCCAAAATGGGAGTAAAACGATGGACGCCAAGAAAGTAGCGCATGGCTCTGTGTTGCACGTTGTCTATTTGTTGGTATCTTTTAAATCCCCATACTGAAGAGCAATAGTCTAGAATTGGTATCACACATGCTGTAAATAGTTTTTCGTATGATCTAAATCCGAATTCCTTTAAGTCGTGAATTTTGTTGATGATGGCACCAAGTGCTCGACCGGCTGCTTTACCAAGAGACTTACAGTTGTTAGAACGATCATTCTTTTCTTCAAAGGTCACACCTAGATATTTGTATTGTTTCACAGTTTCCAATGTATCATTACCTATCTTAAATTTTAATTCACTGCATGGGTTATTGTTTCTTCGGAAATGCATGCATTTTGATTTATTTGCATTAATCAGCACCCTCCAATTTGTATTGATTGTTATCCAGTTCTACTGCGTTAAAGTTCACACCTTTACAGATCAAAACGTCAAGCTGTATATTGCCACCCAATATAATTGACCGTACCAATATTTTATCTCGATGCTATTCTATAAAAGTTCTATATTTCCACAAAGTCCCCCCCCCCCCCCCCCCTAAAAGCGCTTTCGGTGTTAATTAACAGTTGGTATAATCGCTACATCAAGATGTATCACTTTAATCAGATGCCGTGTTTGGATAATCGCTACATCAGGATGTATCACTTTAATCAGATGCCGTGTTTGGATAATCGCTACATCACGATGTATCACTTTAATCAGATGCCGTGTTTGGACGCCGATAAAGCTTACACAACAATATCTAGTGTATTCGAAATTAAAACAGAACAGAACTAAACCAGACTATGCTCAACAAAATTCGTTAAAAACTAAAATGCTAAAATGAAAGATAATCCACATTACAGCAAAAAAGTGCCATCGAAAGGACATATTTTGGACACTTATATATATATGTGCACACTGTATCTACCCCTATTGGAAAGTGTTTAAATTAAAATATAAATTATTGTTTTAGTCGTTCCTAATTTCAATGTGATAAAGTGACCATAAAAAACTTAAAAAAGGACAATGAGGACAAAGGAATTCACAGAAACATAATATTTGCATTACGATCAAGTTTAGAAAGTTAAGTCTGTTACGTTTGTTTGCGCACGAAAGTTGACTTATCAGGGTTTGAAAAGATTTTCCCTTCACAATTTAATTAATAAAATAATTCAATAATAATTATATTCCGACGTGAAAAAAACGGTTCTAAATCATATAAAATGATTTATATTTAAAACCAGTCAATAACAACTGGTTATCAATTGAACACATTGATAGTTACAACAACAACAACGTAGCAGACGAGAATAATGAAAGGAAATCGAGATTTTTTTTAGTACATTACTAACTTTAACAAAGAATGGAAGCAAGAAGCAATTAATTATTTAAAATTATAAAAACACCATAATATTGTTCATTTAATCAAGAAAACAGACATAACTGCTAAAATGTTTTCACTTATTGGAAAATATGATTTATTAGCCCCTAAACTTTTGGAAATGGACAATCTTCTTTGTAATAAAAGGTGATATTTTAAAATCAAATTGGAAGCAAGAAGATGTTTAGTTAGAATAAATATGTTTACACTTAATGCTAAGAGAGGAAATTGAAGAATATTGTCATAACTGCTAAAATATGCTAGTATTAAGATAAAGTGTTTAAATTTACGTATGAAAATAATTTCCCTCAATAATCTATTGATTAAAACTGAGCTAGAGCTGGAAACTCGATATCGATTTTCGGGTCATTTTCAAGGGAGACAATCCACTGCGGTAAGCCAGCTAAAAGGCACGGAAAGCTGCGTATGTAATATCAATAAATATGTTCTACAGCTGATTTAAGTAGTTTCTCGACAGAATACTCGTGATTTATAGCCACAAAAAAGGTTTACCTTTCTAGAATTAGAATTATAACGTTCGAAGTGACGTTAGGTAAATACAACCGCTGTAGTTAATGGTGTTATGGCAACATGGATTCGTTTTACGAATTACATGTTGTTGTAAGGATTTCCCCGAAACATGCACATGTGAACATTACGTTCCTGTTCAATCAGAGCTATAAAACTGGCAAATATACACGCTTACTGGAAGAGTCATCTTGTTGTCAACACGGAATGTATGCGCATAGGGTCAGTCAGGTCAATTTCAGGGGATCATCTGGGATTCATTGTCAAATATCGCCTCATTTAGGAGCAAATTTATTTCTTCTATGCTTAGAAACCCACTGTAAATCATTCTGAAACGAAATTGCAATGCTAAATTGCTAGTCCGAGTTTGCTAAGTCATTATTTAATCAAAGCACTGAAGGTGCTGACAACAAGGGGCTCACTGAAGATCACAGATGTCACTTTGACATATATTTTACCTATCACAATAGTCTATCAAGAACACTTTGTTATGTCAGTATATTAAATAATATAGGAGTTAAACACAATACTGTATTCAAAAATTTGGTATTGACAGTCAGAAGGATGGATGGAGAAGAAGTTAATGTTGATTATATGCCAAGTTGCAATGCAATCCATTGAAAACTAAAGTATTTTGCTACATGTGTACAGGAGACTTCAGTTCAAAGGGACATAATTCTAAAACATTTTGATGGATGCACAGCAAATTTATGTCTTCCACATCTAAATCATGTATCATGGTACTTGTATTATCAAACTGCATTGTAATCCCTTGAAAACTGAAAAAGTAGTTAGCCACACAAACTACATATGTTGTATATTGAACAGAACTACCAATCGACCGACCTACAGACAGGATGACAAT
Source organism: Mactromeris polynyma (assembly GCA_032209605.1). Lineage (NCBI taxonomy): Eukaryota > Metazoa > Mollusca > Bivalvia > Venerida > Mactridae > Mactromeris > Mactromeris polynyma. The sequence continues at coordinate 6,430,580 of JASFXZ010000012.1, forward strand.
AAAACAAAAAGTGTATTTCCGTAAATAGTCGATATTCAACGGAACGATGACGGAATGGGCATTTCCCATGATTTCAATATACGTATAATTGTTCGTTGGATATATTATATGTCGCACCGTTTTCGTCTTGTATACGTATCTCTGCCTACTGCTATCGTCCGCTGCCTACTGTACACTATCGTCTGCTAGCTTGTTTTCAGTGCACTTCACGCGTGATACGGCTGCGGCGTAGGTAGACATTCTTTCTGTAATTTGCAATATTTAATCAGCAAGTTTCTTTGGGGTTCTTTCTTTTGAGTTAGTGATGTCAGCTCAAATCCGTTTTTAAATGATATCGCAAATGCTTACCGTAATTTCTTTGTTAGACAAGGACTACTTTCTTCAGGAGTATGTAGCCTTTGGCGGTTCAGAATGTAAGACTTGGAAAGACTCATCCGGTGAGTGTCCGAGGATTTCGTCTAATATAGCAATTGGCTCTAACGAGCCCCTTGCTAAAAAGGGTGTCTAAATAATAATGTAACTTTGCAGAAGTACAATTACACAAGCGGTTGTCTGTTTTTTAATAGTTTAGAGATATATCAAATACTTCCGATTTCAAAAGTCATAAATACATTTTATTCGACACTCCCGATAAAGTCATGTATACAGCCGAGTGAGAACAGTTATAGAGAACCGCAACTGTTTTATGATGTTATTGTGAATGACGATTTTTCCGATAATTGTCCTTCCTTGTGAAAGCATATATTGGTTATTTCCCTTGTGTATGTCGTCCTGGTAATTTAGTATTCATCGTTTTATTTGCTATTCTATCTTGTCATTTTGCTGTGAACTTGCACAGAGCTTCAATGACTTTTCCATTATACAAATTGAACTCATTAAGGACATGCATCTATGCTCAACTAAGCTACGTGAAACAGATGACATGGATTCATGCTACACGTGTGACGAACAGGTATAAATAGTTCTCTTGTAACGCAATTAGAAGTCGAAGAAAATAGCTCGATATCCGAAATAATGGCTTAAGTGATTTTGTCTCTTATAAATTCATAAACGATATATCTCTATATCTAAAATGAAGGTGGTTCCAAATAAGTTCAAAAGGTCCCTTCAGCCGTTTCTTTTGCTATTAAAGTTTTGTTTATTACAGCGGATCGAAATTTCAGCGGTGTTTCCAAACATTGTTCAAAAGAAAATCAATAACTACAGTTACGTTGCGGTTTTGATAATTGCCATATTCCGACTGGGGAAGCAGAAATATCGCTTCAGAGTGAATTTTAATGTAGACATTAAATTTACAATTAATAATTAAAAAATGTTTGATAAACAATAACTTTTATTTTGTATTATAATTGTATGGACGTTCACTATTCAAACATTGTGTGCGAAATATTTCATAATTAATGATGGCAAGTGAAGATTTCCCATCAAATTGCGAAAACGGTTACAATGCTTTCATAATCTAATAAAATGAAATTCGATTTTGTACATTTAACTATTGTTATATGCCTAATTTTCTATTATTAAAGTAAAAATGTCAATAATAATCTTGTACATTCTAAATAATAGACGTAAACAGATTTCAGTATTTTCTACGGATCACGTGTGTGATATTTATTCGAAATCTATAATTAAAAAGATATATGTAGCGATTTACTGGGATCCTTTGTCTGACATCGACAGTCTTGCATATATTTCACCTGACCGTACTCAACATTTGAATTCGTTACAAAACGAAACAACAAGAAATTGTGTGTACGTACATGTATAACACTTGCATTTTCACATGTAAGTTTTCCACCATCTCCGGGTAGATATATTTAAAACTATAAAATAAAAAGATTGTTGCACTACGTACCACTAACTATCAACTATGGTGAAATTCGCAAACAATAACTGGATAACATCATAAAAAGGTAAAATATGGCAGTTCTGGGCACTGGCAAGCCTGTTTCTAGTCTTATGATATTTATCTAACCGAAAAGTACCACGAATATTAACAAGATAGCTAGATAATTATCGCGATGATTAAGTGGTTAACACGAAACAATTCGCGAACGTTATAATGTAAACTTGTGGCAGTAATATGCAACCATAATCAACAATTACAAAGATTGTTGCAGTACGCACCACTAACTATCAGCGGTCTCAAAGATTGTTGCAGTACGCTCCACTAACTATCAGCGGTCTCAAAGATTGTTGCAGTACGCACCACTAACTATCAGCGGTCTCAAAGATTGTTGCAGTACGCACCACTAACTATCAGCGGTCTCAAAGATTGTTGCAGTACGCACCACTAACTATCAGCGGTCTCAAAGATTGTTGCAGTACGCACCACTAACTATCAACGGTCTCAAAGATTGCTTCAGTACGCACCACTAACTACCAACGATTACAAAGATTGTTGCAGTACGCACCACTCATATCAACGGTTATAAATCTGCAAATTATTGAGTTGATCGAGTAATGCATCTGATTGGAGTCGTACACTATCGAGTACAGGTTGTGTACGGGACTAGATGATCTAAGACCGAGCGGTAACAATATGTGACCAGATGTCTTCCCGATGAACTAGACCATTTACACGAGTATACACGAGTTTACTAGAGCGCTACGAGATGTATTTCAGACCGCTTCCAGACCGTCTGGCTTCTCGATCGCTATTTTGTTGACATGTCAAAAACACTCATGTTGAAACCCCGACCGCTACCGACCAAGTCTTGGAAAGTCGTAACACCCCAGTTACACAGACGGTCGGTCCCCAATCGGTCATTTTATTTTAAATTACTCGCTGTTTTGATCGGTTGTCATGCGTGATTTTAGTTCTGGTTTTCTGTGTAAACGGCCATCGGTGATGGACAAGTGTTCAATCGGTTAAACAAACATTTCATGGGTTGCTGGTAGGTGACCGAAAGCAACTCAAACGGGGTTGGATCGGTGATAAGGATGTTTTCATCGATAAAAATGCTGAAATACTATCGGTTTTTATCGTTTGTAAATCGGAGCTAAATCGGGCGTAACGCTGATTAATCAGCGTTTGATAGCTAGTCATCAGTGGTTAAACACTTTCCGTCAGATATGGCCGGTGATTCATATTTGGTTATCTTTGTCCGATCGGCGATATCGGTGATTAATAGCTTGCATATCTCGTGATATAGGTTGCTGTCGGTTCTTTTATTAAAACAACATGTTTAAGTGATGAGAACCGATGATTTTTTTGCAGTTGAGTTGACCGATAGAAAAAAGATAAGAATTAAAATGTGGGATTTCGTCGGTTTTGATCGGTGGTTAATAGGGATTCAATCTGTGATCAATTGATTGCCGCCATCGTGTCATCGGTGGGTTTAAATTTGTAAGTGGCCAATCGGTATTCATAAGTACTCATCAGCTGTTGATCGGTTTCTATCGGTGGTAAGTATTAGTTGATCGGTTGCTTATCGGTGGCTCATCGGTGATATCGGTTGTAGACAGGTTGTCAATCGGTTATTTGTAAAATATTTTCACCGATCGAGAATTTTAAACATGTTTAAAAATCCCAATCGGTAATTTTTCACCGATAAAACTTATCTTTCCCCAATAGCAGTTGGTAGGTGGAAAACAGGTGACCAATAGGTGATATCGGTGTTAAATACGTTGTCATCGGTTCACTCCATAATTTGGCTAAAAAACTACCGATCAATCACCGATGGCTCTGTGTAACTGGGGTGTAAGACTTTGCTATAATCCATCACGATGGTCGTGGTGGATCGTAACAAGGTCGTACGACGCCACTACCACGTGTCACGATCAATCAAGACTATGTTACGATCTACTACGATCTACTAAGACTTCCTACGACTTGCTACGACGTCATCCCCGACTACAATACGACCTACCTATGACCTACCAAGACTAGTTTTGGTAAAAAATCGTGATTTGGTCTTGGTGGGGTCGCAGGTGGTCGGCGAAGATCGTGGTGAAAATTTCCCACGCGGTCCTGACGACTTCGCTTCGACCTGTCCCAACCTGTCTCGACCTCACCACGACCTCACCACGACTACCCCGATGTCGCCACGGCTATGTTACGACCTTCCACGACCTTCAACAAATTGGCTCCGACCAAATGCCATTCCCGACGCCGCTACGACCCATTCCGACGCTTCCCGAGTGATGGGGATCAACCCCGATCACTTACCCGATCATCCCAAGACGCTCCACGATCTTCAGGTCGACGTCGGTCGGGGAGGAGATCGTGAAGGTGGGAAGGGGGCTTAAGAATGAATGCTATGTCCATAGCTGTTCTGGTTGTAGGCACATCATTTTCCTTCTAAATACTCATTCATATAACAAAGAACCTTAAAGTTATTTTGAAGGAAATATCACACTATGAAAACTACGAGACCAACATATCCGCACATGTCCGTGAATAAAAAGTGTGGTAATATTGTTTTGTGATGTATTTTTGACAATCTACACATTATTATACCAAGTGATATACATTCTAGTTGACAGAGAATAACAACTCTGTAATTGCTAAACAATTATGAGATTGAACGAGTTACTTCCCTTGCGCAATTAATAACACTAGTGCCAACACGTCTCACATACCAATGGTTCAATGGCAGTCGGAAGTGGTGTATTAACATAAACTTAGAGTAGTTGAAACCCATTTCATCGACTTTTTGCGAAACCATTTACAATATAAATTTACAAAAACATAATAGTATAACATGTAACACTTACCTGAAAAATAAAACGATACAATTTACAAACTCGCTTTTATAAATTTCAATATTTTTCTTCTGTTCGCAATGATCACCCAAAAAATAGAGGTCTAAGTTGTCCGAGACCCACAGAACTGCTAAAAACTAGGAGACCACAGGTTTCGTAAAAACTAGATACACCACAGGTCTGGTAATTACTAGATACATCACAAGTCTGGTAAATACTAGAAACACCACAGATCTGGTAAATACTAGATACACCACAGATCTGGTAAATACTAGATACACCACAGATCTGGTAAAAACTAGATACACCACAGATCTGGTAAATACTAGAAACACCACAGATCTGGTAAATACTAGAAACACCACAGATCTGGTAAATACTAGAAACACCACAGATCTGGTAAATACTAGAAACACCACAGATCTGGTAAATACTAGATACACCAAAGATCTGCTAAAAACTAGGAGACCACAGGTTTCGTAAAAACTAGATACACCACAGGTCTGTTAATTACTAGATACACCACAAGTCTGGTAAATACTAGAAACACCAGATATCTGGTAAAAACTAGATACACCACAGATCTGGTAAATACTAGATACACCACATATCTGGTAAATACTAGATACACCACAGATCTGGTAAAAACTAGATACACCACAGGTCGGGTAAATACTAGATACACCACCTATCTGGTAAATACACCACAGATCTGGTAAATACTAGATACACCACAGGTCTGGTACAAACTAGATACCCCACATGTCTGGTAAATACTAGGTACACCGCTGGTCTGGTAAATACTATATACACCATAAGTCTGATAAATACTAAATACACCACATATCTGATAAATACTAGATACACCACATATCTGGTAAATACTAGATACACCACAGGTCTGGTACAGACTAGATACACCACAGGTCGGGTAAATACTAGATACACCACATATCTGGTAAATACTAGATACACCACAGGTCGGGTAAATACTAGATACACCACATATCTGGTAAATACTAGATACACCACATGTCGGGTAAATACTAGATACACCACATATCTGGTAAATACTAGATACACCACCTATCTGGTAAATACTAGATACACCACAGGTCTGGTACAGACTAGATACACCACAGGTCGGGTAAATACTAGATACACCACAAATCTGGTAAATACTAGATACACCACAAGTCTGGTAAATACTAGATACACCACATATCTGGTAAATACTAGATACACCACATATCTGGTAAATACTAGATCCACCACATATCTGGTAAATACTAGATACACCACAGGTCTGGTAAAAACTAGATACACCACATGTCTGGTAAATACTAGATACACCACATGTCTGGTAAATACTAGATACACCACATATCTGGTAAATACTAGATACACCACAGGTCTGGTACAAACTAGATACCCCACATGTCTAGTAAATACTAGATACACCAAATGTCTGGTAAATACTAGATACACCAAATGTCTGGTAAATACTAGATACACCAAATGTCTGGTAAATACTAGATACACCAAATGTCTGGTAAATACTAGATACACCACATGTCTGGTAAATACTAGATACACCAAATGTCTGGTAAATACTTGATACACCACATGTCGGGTAAATACTAGATTCACCGCAGGTCTGGTAAATACTAGATACACCAAATGTCTGGTAAATACTAGATACACCACATGTCTGGTAAATACTAGATTCACCGCAGGTCGGGTAAATACTAGATACACCACATGTCTGGTAAATACTAGATGCACCACATGTCGGGTAAATACTAGATACACCACATGTCTGGTAAATACTAGATACACCACATGTCTGGTAAATACTAGATTCACCGCAGGTCGGGTAAATACTAGATACACCACATGTCTGGTAAATACTAGATGCACCACATGTCGGGTAAATACTAGATACACCACATGTCTGGTAAATACTAGATACACCACATGTCTGGTAAATACTAGATACACCAAATGTCTGGTAAATACTTGATACACCAAATGTCTGGTAAATACTAGATACACCAAATGTCTGGAAAATACTAGATACACCAAATGTCTGGTAAATACTAGATACACCAAATGTCTGGTAAATACTTGATACACCAAATGTCTGGTAAATACTAGATACACCAAATGTCTGGTAAATACTAGATACACCACCTGTCTGGTAAATACTAGATACACCAAATGTCTGGTAAAAACTAGATACACCACATGTCTGGTAAATACTAGATACACCACATGTCTGGTAAATACTAGATACACCACATATCTGGTAAATACTAGATACACCACAGGTCTGGTACAAACTAGATACCCCACATGTCTAGTAAATACTAGATACACCAAATGTCTGGTAAATACTAGATACACCAAATGTCTGGTAAATACTAGATACACCAAATGTCTGGTAAATACTAGATACACCAAATGTCTGGTAAATACTAGATACACCACATGTCTGGTAAATACTAGATACACCAAATGTCTGGTAAATACTTGATACACCACATGTCGGGTAAATACTAGATTCACCGCAGGTCTGGTAAATACTAGATACACCAAATGTCTGGTAAATACTAGATACACCACATGTCTGGTAAATACTAGATTCACCGCAGGTCGGGTAAATACTAGATACACCACATGTCTGGTAAATACTAGATGCACCACATGTCGGGTAAATACTAGATACCCCACATGTCTAGTAAATACTAGATACACCAAATGTCTGGTAAATACTAGATACACCAAATGTCTGGTAAATACTAGATACACCAAATGTCTGGTAAATACTAGATACACCAAATGTCTGGTAAATACTAGATACACCACATGTCTGGTAAATACTAGATACACCAAATGTCTGGTAAATACTTGATACACCACATGTCGGGTAAATACTAGATTCACCGCAGGTCTGGTAAATACTAGATACACCAAATGTCTGGTAAATACTAGATACACCACATGTCTGGTAAATACTAGATTCACCGCAGGTCGGGTAAATACTAGATACACCACATGTCTGGTAAATACTAGATGCACCACATGTCGGGTAAATACTAGATACACCACATGTCTGGTAAATACTAGATACACCACATGTCTGGTAAATACTAGATTCACCGCAGGTCGGGTAAATACTAGATACACCACATGTCTGGTAAATACTAGATGCACCACATGTCGGGTAAATACTAGATACACCACATGTCTGGTAAATACTAGATACACCACATATCTGGTAAATACTAGATACACCACAGGTCTGGTACAAACTAGATACACCAAATGTCTGGTAAATACTAGATACACCACATGTCGGGTAAATACTAGATACACCACATGTCGGGTAAATACTAGATACACCACATGTCTGGTAAATACTAGATTCACCGCAGGTCTGGTAAATACTAGATACACCACATGTCTGGTAAATACTAGATACACCACATGTCGGGTAAATACTAGATACACCACATGTCGGGTAAATACTAGATACACCACATGTCTGGTAAATACTAGATACACCAAATGTCTGGTAAATACTTGATACACCAAATGTCTGGTAAATACTAGATACACCAAATGTCTGGAAAATACTAGATACACCAAATGTCTGGTAAATACTAGATACACCAAATGTCTGGTAAATACTTGATACACCAAATGTCTGGTAAATACTAGATACACCAAATGTCTGGTAAATACTAGATACACCACCTGTCTGGTAAATACTAGATACACCAAATGTCTGGTAAATACTTGATACACCACATGTCGGGTAAATACTGGATTCACCGCAGGTCTGGTAAATACTAGATACACCAAATGTCTGGTAAATACTAGATACACCACATGTCTGGTAAATACTAGATTCACCGCAGGTCGGGTAAATACTAGATACACCACATGTCTGGTAAATACTAGATACACCACATGTCGGGTAAATACTAGATACACCACATGTCGGGTAAATACTAGATACACCACATGTCTGGTAAATACTAGATTCACCGCAGGTCGGGTAAATACTAGATACACCACAGGTCTGGTAAATACTAGATACACCGCAGGTCGGGTAAATACTGGATACACCACAGGTCTGGTAAATACTGGATACACCACAGATCTGGTAAATACTAGATACACCACATGTCGGGTAAATACTAGATACACCACAGGTCGGGTAAATACTGGATACACCACAGGTCTGGTAAATACTGGATACACCGCAGGTCTGGTAAATACTAGATACACCACATGTCGGGTAAATACTGGATACACCGCAGGTCGGGTAAATACTGGATACACCACAGGTCTGGTAAATACTGGATACACCACAGATCTGGTAAATACTAGATACACCACATATCTGGTAAATACTAGATACACCACAGATCTGGTAAATACTAGATACACCACATGTCTGGTAAATACTAGATACACCACATGTCGGGTAAATACTAGATACACCGCAGGTCGGGTAAATACTAGATACACCGCAGGTCTGGTAAATACTGGATACACCACAGGTCTGGTAAATACTGGATACACCACAGATCTGGTAAATACTAGATACACCACAGATCTGGTAAATACTAGATACACCACAGATCTGGTAAATACTAGATACACCACAGATCTGGTAAATACTGGATACACCACATGTCTGGTAAATACTGGATACACCACTTGTCTGGTAAATACTAGATACACCGCATGTCGGGTAAATACTAGATACACCACATGTCTGGTAAATACTAGATACACCACATGTCGGGTAAATACTAGATACACCACATGTCGGGTAAATACTAGATACACCACATGTCGGGTAAATACTAGATTCACCGCAGGTCTGGTAAATACTAGATACACCACATGTCGGGTAAATACTAGATTCACCACATGTCTGGTAAATACTTGATACACCACATTTCTGGTAAATACTTGATACACCACATGTCTGGTAAATACTTGATACACCACATGTCGGGTAAATACTAGATTCACCGCAGGTCGGGTAAATACTGGATACACCACATGTCAGGTAAATACTAGATACACCACAGATCTGGTAAATACTAGATACACCACAGGTCTGGTACAAACTAGATACCCCACATGTCTAGTAAATACTAGGTACACCGCTGGTCTGGTAAATACTATATACACCATAAGTCTGGTAAATACTAAATACACCACATATCTGGTAAATACTAGATACACCACAAGTCTGGTAAATACTAGATACACCACATGTCTGGTAAATACTAGATACACCACATGTCTGGTAAATACTAGATACACCACAGATCTGGTAAATACTAGATACACCACATGTCTGGTAAATACTAGATACACCCCAGATCTGGTAAATACTAGATACACCACAGATCTGGTAAATACTAGATACACCACATGTCTGGTAAATACTAGATACACCGCAGGTCTGGTAAATACTATATACACCACATGTCTGGTAAATACTAGATGCACCACATGTCTGGTACATACTAGATACACCACATGTCTGGTAAATACTAGATACACCACATGTCTGGTAAATACTAGATACACCACTTGTCTGGTAAATACTAGATACACCGCAGGTCGTGTAAATACTAGATTCACCACATGTCTGGTAAATACTAGATACACCGCAGGTATGGTAAATACTATATACACCGCAGGTCTGGTAAATACTATATACACCACATGTCTGGTAAATACTAGATACACCACATGTCTTGTAAATATTAGATACACCACATGTCTTGTAAATACTAGATACACCGCAGGTCGGGTAAATACTTGATTCACCACATGTCTGGTAAATACTAGATACACCACAGGTCTGGTAAATACTAGATTCAACACATATCTGGTAAATACTGGATACACCACAGGTCGGGTAAATACTAGATTCAACACATGTCAGGTAAATATTAGATACACCACATGTCTTGTAAATATTAGATACACCGCAGATCTGGTAAATACTTGATACACCGCATGTCTGGTAAATACTATATACACCACATGTCTGGTAAATACTTGATACACCGCATGTCTGGTAAATACTGGATTCACCGCAGGTCGGGTAAATACTTGATACACCACATGTCTGGTAAATACTTGATACACCACATGTCTGGTAAATACTTGATACACCGCATGTCTGGTAAATACTAGATGCACCACATGTCTGGTAAATACTAGATACACCGCATGTCTGGTAAATACTTGATACACCACATGTCTGGTAAATACTTGATACACCACATGTCTGGTAAATACTTGATACACCACATGTCTGGTAAATACTATATACACCACATGTCTGGTAAATACTAGATACACCGCAGGTCAGGTAAATACTTGATACACCGCAGGTCTGGTAAATACTTGATACACCACATGTCTGGTAAATACTATATACACCACATGTCTGGTAAATACTATATACACCACATGTCTGGTAAATACTTGATACACCACATGTCTGGTAAATACTATATACACCACATGTCTGGTAAATACTTGATACACCACAGGTCAGGTAAATACTTGATACACCGCAGGTCTGGTAAATACTATATACACCACATGTCTGGTAAATACTAGATACACCGCATGTCTGGTAAATACTTGATACACCACATGTCTGGTAAATACTTGATACACCGCATGTCTGGTAAATACTTGATACACTGCAGGTCAGGTAAATACTTGATACACCGCAGGTCAGGTAAATACTAGATACACCACATGTCTGGTAAATACTAGATACACCACATGTCTGGTAAATACTAGATACACCACATGTCTGGTAAATACTTGATACACCACATGTCTGGTAAATACTAGATACACCACATGTCTGGTAAATACTAGATACACCACATGTCTGGTAAAAACTAGATACACCACATGTCTGGTAAATACTAGATACACCGCAGGTCGGGTAAATACTACATGCACCGCAGGTCTGGTAAATACTTGATACACCGCAGGTCTGGTAAATACTAGATACACCGCAGGTCTGGTAAATACTATATACACCACATGTCTGGTAAATACTAGATACACCGCAGGTCTGGTAAATACTATATACACCACATGTCTGGTAAATACTAGATACAACGCATGTCTGGTAAATACTATATACACCACATGTCTGGTAAATACTAGATACACCGCATGTCGGGTAAATACTATATACACCACATGTCTGGTAAATACTAGATACACCGCAGGTCGGGTAAATACTAGATACACCACATGTCGGGTAAATACTAGATACACCGCAGGTCCGGTAAATACTAGATACACCGCAGGTCTGGTAAATACTATATACACCACATGTCTGGTAAATACTAGATACACCGCAGGTCTGGTAAATACTATATACACCACATGTCTGGTAAATACTAGATACACCACATGTCTGGTAAATACTAGATACACCGCAGGTCTGGTAAATTCTAGATACACCACAGGTCTGGTAAAAAATAGGTACTAGTCTGCCAGTGTAGAGGTAATAAGTGTCATCCTGTTAACACTTGTTCATGGGCTTTTCGCCATGAAACTATGAATTATATTGAGAATTAGCCAACAATATATTCTGCACGTTAGCGATATATTGTTGTTTAGTGATTAGAGGGAAAACCCCAGATTTAAACCAATCCGGAGTACATTTATGCATTGTACATACAGACATTAGCTAAGAAATTCACTTAGAATAAAGAACCTTTTCACATGTACACTGTCCCAAATGTGAGGTAATCACTTTTATATCTGCCACAACACACCATTGTTGTACAACCTTCGGATACTCCATAGATAGAGACAATACACAATTACAGATCGACTTACAAAGAGCAACAGCCATCGACAGACGCAATTTTGACTGTTGTTATAAGGTTATTGCTGTATAGAGGTGACATTGACGGTAAATAATAAGGTATTTGCTGTATAGAGGTGACATTGACGGTAAATAATAAGGTATTTGCTGTATAGAGGTGACATTGACGGTAAATAATAAGGTTATTGCTGTATATAGGTGACATTGACGGTAAATAATAAGGTATTTGCTGTATAGAGGTGACATTGACGGTAAATAATTAGGTTATTGCTGTATAGAGGTGACATTGACGGTAAATAATAAGGTATTTGCTGTATAGAGGTGACATTGACGGTAAATAATAAGGTATTTGCTGTATAGAGGTGACATTGACGGTATTTGCTTAAAAGAGCGCTGATCTAGAGTAGTTGTACTGTATATTTAAAAGCTGAATAAATGCATTATTCATGAGATATATATTTACTTATTCGCTCGTATTTATTGCTTTTCGTAAAACATCCACGTGGTATGAAATTCCTATAAGGTTTGTTTTGATAAAATGTCGGACGGCGATTATGTATATATGATGGATGCATACTGTTCGTACCACCGCATTTCACAAACAACCATGAAATAAATCTCATTAATGTTTAATGTGTAAACATCGTTATTTCGTAAATATACACCATTTTCCTTGCGTGAATTATTGCGAACATTTGTAGGAGAACAAAGGTTGCTAATGCGTCAACCGTTCGTCCCGGATATTGTGGGTTCTGATGCACCTCGTACGCAATTAGTATACGAATCCTCAAATAATTCAAACCAAACCTCAAACGATTTATTAAATATTAAAAATATTACTTTAACAGAAATATAATGAATAACTCCACGTTTACATAATGATAATGTAATAGGTGTCATACTGTAATTACTGTGAAATTAATTAATGCATTTGGCAATCCATAAAAAAGTCGTTTGTTAGCGGCACCTCGACTAAACCACCAAAATTGTCAACGACTTTTTGTCTCTAGTGCAATGTTTTGTCGTGTTTAAAAATCAAAAAGAATACCAATTGACCGATCATTCCTCCCTACGCGGTACGGGAAACTAACGTATGTTTAAGTGAACATGCCGTCATCTAAAGACAGTCAACATAATTAATCTAAATCACAATTGTAAGAAATGTTCCGTGATAAAATACAATTCCATGAAGAATGTGTGAAGAAATGTTTTCGAAAAAGCCACAGATTATTAAAAATCACATAATAATTATTTTCGTGGCACAAAATATTTAGTGTTGTTTATTTATAAAGGTGTGTGTTTTTATGTTTCACGCACCAGTAATCGGCCTTATGACCTAAGATTCTATGCTACATTTCAGTTGCTACGCATTTGACCCATTTTCCACAATGTGTAATTTACCACAGCATGGGGTACGTACGCGTGAAAAAGTAGTTCAGCACGGACCACGTAAACCGCATCTTACAAAAGCTGAACAACTGCTTACATCTATTGGGAAAAGTCTTCGTAGTCAATGTTTCAAGAACTATTTAATTTTATCATAGATCAATGATTCAAAACTTTCATTCCGAAACAAGGAAAGTAATGCGCTGATGGACATTTTTAAGTACGATTTAATTAAAAAATGTGTTCAATATATGTAAATGATATGTTTATAAAATAAGTTACTACTTGATGCAGATGACTCAGTAATTCTTGTGCGCGGTAAAAGTCAAATCGACATCGAAAATATTTTAAGTAACGAACTGAATATTGTTAATCAGTGACTTATATGTAATAAGCTTTCCCAACATCTTGGGAAGACAGATTCTATTCTCTTTGGAACCCAACATCTTGGGAAGACCGAGTCTATTCTCTTTGGAACCCAACATCTTGGGAAGACAGAGTCTATTCTTTTTGGAACCCAACATCTTGGGAAGACAGAGTCTATTCTCTTTGGAACCCAACATCTTGGAAAGACAGAGTCTATTATCTTTGGAACCCAACATCTTGGGAAGACAGCGTCTATTCTCTTTGGAACCCAACATCTTGGGAAGACAGAGTCTATTATCTTTGGAACCCAACATCTTGGGAAGACAGAGTCTATTCTCTTTGGAACCCAACATCTTGGGAAGACAGAGTCTATTTTCTGTGGAACCCAACATCTTGGGAAGACAGAGTCTATTTTCTGTGGAACCCAACATCTTGGGAAGACAGAGTCTATTCTCTTTGGAACCCAACATCTTGGGAAGACAGAGTCTATTCTCTTTGGAACCCAACATCTTGGGAAGACAGAGTCTATTCTCTTTGGAATCCAACATCTTGGGAAGACAGAGTCTATTCTCTTTGGAACCCAACATCTTGGGAAGACAGAGTCTATTTTCTGTGGAACCCAACATCTTGGGAAGACAGAGTCTATTCTCTTTGGAACCCAACATCTTGGGAAGACAGAGTCTATTCTCTGTGGAACCCAACATCTTGGGAAGACAGAGTCTATTCTCTTTGGAACCCAACATCTTGGGAAGACAGAGTCTATTCTCTTTGGAACCCAACATCTTGGGAAGACAGAGTCTATTCTCTGTGGAACCCAACATCTTGGGAAGACAGAGTCTATTCTCTTTGGAACCCAACATCTTGGGAAGACAGAGTCTATTCTCTTTGGAACCCAACATCGGTTACAACCCCACTCCAAACTTGATATAAACTGTACCGGCCAATCTATAGACTCAAACAACATGAGTTAAATATCTTGGAGATACCATGGATCAAAAGATGTCCTTTATGTCTATGGCAACGTTTGTTATTAAAAATCCAATGCAAGGTTAAACTTCATGTATCGTAAAAGTGAATTCCTAAATCTGCAAATGTAGAAATTGCTGGCCTCTTCCCTTGTCCAATGCCCCCCATCAGCCTGGTTTAACAGTTTAACACAAAATAAACTGGTGAGATTTGTATTGAACTTACATCCTATATCACATATTGGCACAGAACATTTTTCCCGTTTAAATTGGGGTACCCGTAGAAAGTAGAGTGAATCAAATTACGCTATGTCATGTATATAAAACCCATTCCCAACTTTCCCCTTCTTATTTAAATGATCAATTTACTCCCATCAGTGAAATCCACAAATATCCTACCAGGTTCAGAGTTAAGGCTGATGTTACCCCTGATGGAACAAATTATTTAATGTCAGAATGTAAGAGGGTTTTGGAAAGAAATATTTTGCTTTCAATGGTAGTTGTCTTTGGAACAGTCTGCCATATGATGTGAGGGATGCCAAAAGTATTTCTTCCTTCAAATGCAAAGTTAAAAAACACATTTTAAGCTCGTCTTAAATAATGTTAGTCTTTCACTTTGAACAGTTTTATCATTTGTAACCTAATCCCTTGTTAAATTTTATTTGTTTAGCCTTTTCTTCCATTATTCCGCCATTGTTTATAAATTTTTCGATATAGATTTTCAGAAGAGTTTTTATTTAGCACTTTCTATATGATTTTTAAATTGTTTAGATGTAACAAACAACAATTCAATTGTTTAGGCAATAATTATATAAAAAACTGTCAGAGATAACTTATTGTTTGATTTTTTTATCGTTTTATCTATTTGTCTATAAACAAGCGCAATGTCTTTCTTGGATAAACTGACTGTGATAACTTTATTTATAGCTTAAAATTCTTTCTATGTCACACAGTGCTACAAGTTTATTTGTAAAATGTTACTTAAATTACGATTTTATAAAGATATTATATTATTATGTGTATTTCGTAATAGCTTTATGTATCTTGGTATACATGCATGTAGTTGTCTTGCATAATTTACCACTGGACATGCTCGATGGGCCAGTCAGGATAATTCCAGAATCGAATTACCTTAAATATTGCAATATTTGAACTTGACGTGGAACAATCCACTAATGTATTTTTGCACTGAATGTTGTCGGTATTCAAATAAGTTACTACAATAACGGAATATACATAACTACAAACAAAAGCATCCATTAAGACAAACATTGATACATGATTCAGTCAATAACTGATAAAATTGTCCATATTACATTGATATTAAATCTGCTTTATCTGATGTTACGTAAACAGCTACAGACGCAACTGCCAAGAAGGGTAGAATGTTGATGTGCCTGTCTTGTGAATGTTAAACTTGGGTTAGAATTTCAGTGTGAGTTCTTGTCATGAGTTTGGTTCTTCAAACTGCAAATTTTCTAATCAAGGTTTGCTGTTAAGGTCTGATTGCCAAATACTATAATAGACAGTTTGTGGGTGTTGAAAGGCATTGAGATAACTAAAATATTACTATGACTCAACAAATAAACACTGTTGTACAAGATACACATACTTGTCCGTACACGACCACTAGAGAATAATGATACAGCTGTGACATTAATGGAGACATACAGTAGATATTGCGATAGTTTGTGATCTATACAAAGCAAACAAATCGACAACCAAGTCATCAGCAGTTCTAGGCCTTCGGCGCTCACAGCGCTTTATGTTTTACTGTCGTCGTATTGGTTGACAAATGTAGACGAACCTGACAAATCCGAACTACTTCAACCAATGGAATTTCTTTCATGAATGGTATTTTAAGTATGTTAAAATTCTATTTCAATTTTCATGTTCATCCAAGTTTGACATCAAAAATATAAGTTTATTAAGTTTAAGGATTGTTTCGTACAAATAATCATGTGAAATGATGGGCGTACTTTAAACGTTCTATCTACTTAAAGTCTTTCATACGTTCATATCATCTTGAATGTTTCGGTCACCATAACACAACATTCTCGCGTTTCTTATTAAAATGAATTTCAGCCACTTTTGTAACAATATGTCATTAAACTGAGATATATTTTACACCATACTGAACAATGATAGGTCACGTGATTTGAATCAGTTATGACATCTAAACATAACGCCAACTTAGGCGAGAGGCCAATTTATAAATATTTAATCGAGTGGGATTATGTCTGGTCTAAAAGTATCATCATAGAAAGTGTAGTGCATACACGTAATGTCATCATAGCTAATGTAGCGCATACACGTAATGTCATCAAAGCCAATGTAGCGCATACACGTAATATCATCACAGCTAATGTAGCGCTTATAAGTAATGTCATCACAGCAAATGTAGCGCACACACGTAATGTCATCACAGCCAATGTAGCGCATACACGTAATATCATCACAGCTAATGTAGCGCTTATAAGTAATGTCATCACAGTAAATGTAGCGCACACACGTAATGTCATCAAAGCCAATGTAGCGCATACACGTAATATCATCACAGCTAATGCAGCGCTTATAAGTAATGTCATCACAGCAAATGTAGCGCATACACGTAACGTCATCACAGCAAAAGTAGCGCTTACACGTAATGTCATCACAGCTAATGTAGCGCATATACGTAATGTCATCACAGCAAATGTAGCGCATACACGTAATGTAATCACATCCTATGTAGCGCATACACGTAACGTCACCACAGCAAATTTAGCGCATACACGTTACGTCATCACAGCAAATGTAGCGCATACACGTAATGTCATCACAGCAAATGTAGCGCATACACGCTACGTCATCACAACAAATGTTACGCATACACGTAACGTCATCACCGAAAATGTAGCGCATACACGTAATATTATCACCTCAAAAGAGGGGCATACACGTAATGTAATCACAGAAAATGTAGCGCACGTGATGTCACTAACATGACATATCTTCCCAGTAAATGTAGCTCATACACGTAATGTCACTAACATGAAAATATCTTCATAGAAATGTCACTAACAGGAAATTTATCTTCATTCACAGTATATGTAGCGCATACTCGTGACGTCACTAACATGAAATAATATTCATAGTAAATGTAGCGCATACACGTGACGTCACAAATATGACAATAATATTCATAGTAAATGTAGCGCATACACGTGGCGTCACTAACATGAAAATAATATTCATAGTAAATGTAGCGCATACACGTGACGTCACTAACATGAAAATAATATTCTTAGTAAATGCAGGACCTTCACGTGATGTCACTTGAAAATATTTTCATGATTTTTGTTTAATTTTAATTGCATTTTTCATATAATCGAAACAACAAAAATATCATTTTTAATAAATGCTTAATTGTGGTCATGAACTTGATGATATTTAAAGACATATCTGAAACATTTAAGGGTGACATTGTTCGTTTTTGTTTTCTATTTTCGCGTTTTCTATTGTCGGATGAAAAAAAAGCAATAATAATACACGTTGGCAGGTGCTGTGGCACACGGCCAAAAATTGTTTTTGTGGTACGTGTACAAGTAGTGGGTCGTGTGTCTTTCCTTGCTTGAATTATTATATCACCAACAAATTTAAAGTAGATCACAATTAATCATCCGTCGTATATAAAGCTACTTGCTAGATCATTTGAGTATAACTTTTGAACGTTTAATCAGTCGAGGTAACATTAACACTCATTAAGATTAATTGCGCTGTCAAAATTCACAATGACTATAGGGCTGAATTCATATTGTTTTATGAAATGTGTATTTAGTGTCGGATTTATTATTATAATAAATAGCGTCACGAGTGTTGAGATTAAAATTGAGGCTGAGACGATGTCGGGAAATGTTTCAGACATTATACAAAGATCGCCTGCGTCGGGAGAGATGTCGGTTCATTTACTTACTGGACAAACTCTGAGCACAGACTTATGCTTGTTAACGCCTACGCAAATTTCCGGTGTTGAAGTGGTTTATTCTAACGACGGCGGCACGGATCGTGTACAGATCGCTATAGGAAACTTTGTTTTGGGTGAGATGGATACGCTGGGGTCTACGAATGGGGGACAAGGCTGGAGTCGCTATAGAACTAGCACTGAGACATTGTCATCAATAACTACAGTGGGACGACAGTCACTCAAATTAAGAATTATTCAGTCGGACTCATACGGTGTCGAAATAGATTTTATCAAATTTAATTTGAACAATACTCAGACTTTAGAATCATTAAAATGTGAAGCATTTTGTTTTCAAGATATCAAATACATGCATGATGGGGCAGTGTCTGGACCACGTGGTAGAGCCGAGCAGATGAGTGTTAAAACGTTATGCGCAGAGGAGGACAATGTCAACATACCAATATTCCATGAAAATCGGGGGAAATTTATCGTCACAGCACATATGCCCAAATATTCGTCTTTCTTAAACGACAGGGGACCTAACTGGGAGAACTGTGTCTTCAGTACTGCGTTTTGGTCGTTTAGAGATATACATCTTGTTACCAGTCGGACCATGAATAGTGACAATGCTCAACTTATCATGAGCTTGTCGGCGGGTCTAATTCTAGGATCAACGCGTATTGCTATGATAGAAGTTGACTTTGTTCTGGGTAAGGTCAGTTTGGGTTCCACTAAATCCGTTGTTGGAACACGGACAAAGTTGGCAGGCTTGTCATTTTCTGGCTCGGTTTCTTTCCAGTTTCAGTATTATGATCGATACAACAGATGGTCAACAACGCAAATTAAGACCGTAGAACAAGGAGAAACATCGGTTGAATTCGAAACCCCCGACCACACTTTCCGCGAAGGAGGCGGCAATAAAGTTAGAATAGAAGTGTTCACAGACCGACCTTCCATAGATGGCATCATCATCAGCGAGATATCTATGCGCATGCGTCAATTGGCACCTGATAAAAGCACGACAATTTACCAGGACGAGACGACAGTTATTGAAGGAGTTGACATGGATTTATGGTGGAGAGTAAATGAAACAATGACAGTTAATGTCGCTAATAGAACGTTTGGTGACGTAGACTACGTTCGGATTTATCAACGAATGCCTTGGGCGGAATCGAAAGTTACACAAGTGTTTGTTTTATACCAAGACGGAAATATTCGTCTTCTTCCGTTGACACCGCACGGATTGGACTGGATTCCGTTTGGTTCCTCTGTTATTATAGGTCAAACTGACCCGTCGTCACCGCGACCAAGTGCCCCCATTAATCACCTTGACATTGACCCATTTAAATTGAAGATCACAGTATTTTATAAAGATGGAGGTGTTGTTCCGTTAGAAATAAAAACGTCAGGTTCTGAGACGCAGCTAATTGTTTCGGATAGCCATTTTGTCGGGAATCCGCAGACGCAGCCATTTTTCACTTTCCGCTCGATGTACGTCACTTACGGAAATTGTGACGTAGATCACATAAGTGTTGACAGAGGCCAATCAATACCTATACTTGATCAGTGGTCGACACTGTACGGAAACTTCTTCGCCTTTTTCCGTAAGTGCATTTCTAAACACAACACACAGAGTCCTGACATAACGCTAGCTATTTTATCTTAATCTTGACTTAGAATTAAAGTAGAATTATTTTACAAGACTGCAATTTCCGAGGATTAAAATATATTTATACAGTCAATGGATTTCCACAATATAGTGTCTATAAAACATGCGTCAGTTATATGAAATTGTTTTTCTTGTTGTTATTTTGTAATACATGTGAACATAATATTTGTAACAACATCGCATTTTGTATTACTTTTTTCTATTGGCTGTAGCATAAAAATGTGAGACTTTCAATTCCTATGTTTTCCATTTTTATTCAATATTCGTACATGTATATTTATTGTCGGTTATATTGTAACATTAAGACATAAGCTAAGACATGCATACATTATATAATTACAATAATTCAAATAATTCATCCAGTTAGTTGAGAGACATAAATCGTTTTCTTTGTGTTGGTCCCGTCTGTCTTGTATGGTTAACACTAGAATACATAAAGCTATCGTACTCTGAGCTGATTCTGTGTCAAGTACACCATGTAAAAATTGGCTTCATACTGTGATAAATGTATTGTATATCTGTTATTTACCAGATAACTGTGATGTAAATGTTGCTAATGCTAAACATATACTTATTGATAAAATTGTATCTGTTTACATTCAAACTATTGTGTAGATAGGAAAGAGTAAGCCATGGATGTCACCGAACCATCAAGCCGAGAAGGCAACAAATTACGTCGTACATAGCGTTTATTGAACACTGATTTTTGCGTCGGAAATAATTATTAAATTATTATGCCCCCCGCGCTACGTTGCACCTCTATGAATAGAGACCGGTCGTTACGAATGTATTCAATTATAATATGGCCGAAACTATGCTGTCTGTGGCAACATTGAGGCAATTGTAAATGGTATATATTACATTTAATCTGAAAGGCCTTCACTGACTCAGTAATTTTGACAAAAAGTAGTCATTATTATGACTGTAATGATTGGAGTAAGTAATTTTGACAAAAAATAGTCATTAATATGACTGTAATGATTGGAGTAAGTGAATTATCAGAAACATGATCTAGAGAAAATATAGGGACTAATTACAGAACCGGGTTACCAAAAGTAGGCCCGATAAATATAATCCTTATACTTAGAGAGATATTTAGCATAGGCATTTCAGTGCAAGACAAACTATATCCAGCAAAATAAGTACATGTATATAACAATACTTACAAATACATTGTTGTATAACTATTGTTGATTAAAAGACTGATGACAGAAGACTCTAGCTGTTTACTAATACATCATAATTATTATACATCAGTTGTAAAATCGTATAACATATTACACGTATTTTTGTTTTACTTTTTTGTTTAAGTAACCATTGACAACTGTTTTACAGTTTATATGCATATATTATGTCATATTTATTACATAATACTGTGTAAAGTTCAATTTCTTAACGTATCATGTGATATTGTGATGTTTTATTGTAACGTCTAGTATCTTACAACTCTAATTAAGAGAGGATTTATACCAACAGTTAGCTCTGTATTTATGTTATTGTAAAATGTGTGTACAATGTATATAGATGAGACGAATAAATATTATATCAATGCATCATAAAGACAAATGGTAATTTGTAAAGTGGGAAAATGTATACAGTATATTACATTATAACACTACAACAAACATATGCACAAATAAGAATATTGTTAAAGCCATGGGTAGATGGTACATGCAATAGAAGAAAATGGAACAGACACGCACACAATACTGTATGATTTCAAGTGTTTTACATTTATAACGTTTAAACTTTTAATTATATTGTTGTTTTTAAAAGTGGTGTGGTGGTCGAGCGGTAAAGAGCTTTCCTGATCAAAGGTCGTGAGTTCGATTGAATTTGATGACAATGATTATGAAAGCGATTATTATATTTTTAAAAGTGACGTCATCAACATAACGTTTTCAATCATTTTTAGGGCGTTATGTACGATAACAATTATTTTCCCGCCCAATAAGATTGATGCACATGTGCGCCACATTCAAAGTTATTTATAGCGATATAAATAAATAAGTCTGTCACATGTTAATTGTAGCGCAATGCAATTACATTGTAATTATTCAACAATAGTTTTTAGATTGTCGGCCGCAGACCAGCAGTCTTTAGTACAATCATGGAAAGATCTACTTTATTGACACGTCCAATTTCACCGCTCATGCGCACTTTAACGATTCCATGTAAACGCGGTTAGAATTGCGGTGATCACTAATTTGGACGGAAGTCAAACAGGCCTTTTAATCGTAAACACTTGACGAGATTTAGTCTGTTATATATTGTTTACATCATTTGTACACTTTGGAGCTGAAACACTTATTTCACGATTGAAACAATACCCATAATACATTTGAGTACAGTACTTCGCATTACATGAGGAACCTACGGTACCTACGACACTGAGGGCGAATTTGTTTTGCAAGACCTGGTTAAGGTTTGAGGTTTCAGTTTTGTTGTAGTTTGGTTGAAAAACTTAAACCAGTTATGATTAAGATTGGTCTGCAAACAAGCAGATGGTTTAGTCGAATAAAAATGACCCACGTGTTTTTGATTGTACAAGAACTTACAGTGTCAGAAGACCATAACGATTTAGTTGACATAGTCGCATCAAAATGTAATTCCATTTACTGCAGTTTTAACTGCTAGCAATATTTTGATCGCAGACATGTGCTCGATAAGAAAGTCAGAGTTGAGAACTACATGTATGCAACTTTTGTTTTGCAACATTACAATGTGGACGATTTTATAGACAGGTTCCGACATACATTTGACCTGTAGGTTCGACCGTAGGTTGGTGATTTACAATAACATACATTTACTACTCTCTATACCATTCGTTGTAGTTTAATGTGCAAAATATATATACATGCATGTTTATGTTTCAAGTGGTGTAACATTACAAAAGGAAAAATGTTAATCACCAGTACATGAATAAATTAACGCGCATACAACTAAATGATGTAGTTTTTGGACGGTACCGTCTATAATAGTGGCAATTTGAGAGGCATACAACAATTGGTTCCCGTTTTCTAAACACAAATAAGACTGAAAGCCGGTAACATGTCAAAAACGTCCACATCATCCTAATTACTACGCAAACAAATTAGTTATAACGTTCACCGCACGAAATAATATCATAAACGTAACATATGGGCGACGCCTCCAGGAGAATGTTAGTCATATTAGATTTTTGAAGGAGAGTGCATGATACAGGAGATGCCCCAGTTCCAGAAGCACCCCTGGTTCTTTAACGTACTCGATGTAAAGCATCATACACGGGACATCGGTTTTTAAAGTCTCGTCCGAAAGACTATTAGTACGGTCAGTGATGGAGCGGGGAATCGAACCAGCTATCCCTGGATTACAAGTTCAGCGCGTTACCAATGGACCACGGATCCGCTACGAAGTATGCATATAATATGCAAATGAGCGGAAAAACATAAATAAAATCCATACGCTGCTTGTTTACAATTTACAAAACGAGTAAAGATGAAAAATATCGACATCGCTAAATTTTGATGCATTACATAAGAATCCTCATGATCACTGCAGCAAACGCAAAAATAAATATGGTAACATTTACCGTTAACATGCAAGTTACTAACATGACAAATTTACTAAGCATGTTCAGCAAAATTCTTCCAACGTACATATCCAATTCAGTGAGTTTATTCCATCTCAAATGATTCATGTTTCAGACGACATCAACTCATCTTCAGTTTACAAAGGAACTTTCAACAATAATATTTATCTTTGCACGAGGAGCTCAGTCCTGTATTAATCAAACTGTATTAAGTTCCGTACACTTGATAGCAATTCGAGTCAGAGAGATGGAATGGACTCGCAGATCGCGTGTATACTGAAATACTTCATTTAATACGTCATTTAATATATTTATCGATGACATTTTGAGAGGAATTGTTGTCCTTTATTTACGTTTTACAGCTACGCTTGATATAAGTGAATTATAATAGAAACTAATAATGATAAAATATTGATAGATTATGGATAATTTTAGAAATAATGAATTTGTGAATCGAACTACCTTTTCGGCCCTTTAATTCAATAGCCTAATTACTTTCGTGACGCTGTTGTCTATATTAATGAGGTCAAGTTTGGATGTGTTTTACCTTATTTTGTCGTTCAATAAATGCAATACTAAACACTCATTCAATACCCTCTCTGTATATAAACGTTGAAACTATATTAACCATACCGGATACATAATCTATGTGACTGCTTGTCATAATGTTTGTTTCTTCAAATTGCGAACTTTCTGGAAAGTAATGATTGTTAAATGCAGTTACAGACAGATTGTGAATGTTCTTATAATGTTATTATAATCACGAACATATAAACCAGGGTAAGGGTTATCACTGATGCACAAGATATACCGACTTGTATAGTCTGCACAAAATAACTAATGGAAAAATATGCTGGTAACATGATATAGAAATACATTAGTTTATATGATAATGTTACAAGATCTACACAGGGCAAGTAAATCCACAATTCAGCTATTTGCAGCCCAGGCTAACTGCGCTTTGGTTAAACATGACCCCACATATGAGTGGTACGGTCACCCGGCATAAAATCAGTCCACCATTTAGTTTAACTAGTACACGATTATTCGGATAAATCAAACCTGGCGGTAGTTCGGTCAGTTTGATTAACCAGTTTAAGATTAAATTTTGTTATAAACAAATACAGAAACTTGTTTTAGTTGAAACCCAGCCTTGGTTAAAACAAATGAAAGGTTTGACAAATCAGTTTTGGATTCAAACCGGTTTGGTACAAACCAATTTGCCCTGAGTATGCCCAGTGCCACGGACCTACGTTTGTAAGAACTGTAAGTATTTTTTCTGATTTTTTTTGTCATAAATGTTGTTATTTTGATGTTGTCAAGTCGCCAGTATAATCGCTACATTTATTTATTACACATATCTAGTTTTAAATATGCATGACATATCCTCTCTTGGCCCAATTGTTTGGTTGAATAACTTGTAAGGTGCTGACGTCGTCGGTCTCCCTAATAAGCGACAAGAAGCGTCCGGAAGCGACACGAAGCGACAAGAAAGAAAAAAATACATTTTATGAATAAATTATGATTATAGAACAGAACAGAATATTTAGTTCGACGTGTACATTGTGTCACCATTTACATATAAATACACAAAATAAACATACATTATTGTAATTATGTATAAGCATATACTATAAATCCAAATTACATTATATACACAATACAAACACAAGTATATATACCATTTACATTCAAAGTTTCTTATAAATACAAATATAAATCAAAGGTTAAAGGTGATCAACACAAAACATTTTTTAGCATTATGTTAAGTATAAAATTATGAATAGAATTCTATGCATAAATAGAAACTAAGCAACATTATTTACTAAACTGTTTCTCAACATCAATGCTTTTTTACAATTAATTGCTAACGGAAGTAGAATGTTTTTTATCCTGGCTTTTCAGTAGTTGAATAAATTTAAACATGTTTGATCTAAAATAAAAATATTGATCAAGGCATTGTTTTCTTAAGTTAGTATAGTAGTAAATTGTTTATTAAAGTGAAATGTGTATGAAGTTTACATGGGATAGTATACAACGGACAGCTGATTATAAAATGATATTCATCTTCAATATCTCTAGTATCACAAAAAATACATAGTCTTTCGTTTCTATCTATTCTATTTCTAGCGTATCTTCCTGTTTGTATGTTAAGGCTATGTGCTGATATTCTTATTCTTGTGATAAAAAAACGTAAATTGTTAGGTATAGTATCTAGGTATTGTTCATAATTAAAATCTGATTTACAGTTATTGTACAGTATCATAACTGGACTTATATTTTTTCTAACATGCCAACCCTGAACAAAACTAACCTCTGTTTAAAAACATATATAAAACAATTACCGTTAAACGTATCAGGTCGTTGCCATACATCGGCCAAACCATATTCACACAATAACTTTTTTACACTATACATCCAGTTGACTTTATTGTTTTCACAGTCATTTAATGATTGCAAGTATACATGTTTGATTATAGTATTATCAGTAGATAACACTTTAAACCAATATTTGATAATACGTACGTATCTAGTAATGAACAAAGGATAACGACCTAACTCACCATAAATACCTGTAGAGCACGTGCTTTTTCGGACGTTCAAGATTTGCTTACAAAATTTTAAGTGTGTACGTTCTATTTCTTTAGATTTGGTGAAGCCCCATATTTCAGATGCGTAATTTAAAATAGAACCAACAAAAGCATCAAATAATTTACATAGTAGCCGGGGCTTTAGATTAAATTTCGTACAATGGATAATTAAGACATTCAATGCTTTCAATCCTTTCCCTATAATGAATTCTTGATTTAAACTGAAGTTACCGGTATAATTAAAGACAGAACCGAGGTAGTTGAAATTATCAACCACTTCTATATGTTCGCCATTATAATTCCAAGATTCATTATTTCTTAAACCCCCTCGTTTTCTAAACACTATTATTTTAGTTTTATTTGTTTTCACTTCCAAACCCCAAGTATTACAGTAACTATAAACCATATTCAAATTGTTTTGCAGTTCCTGTGGTGTTTTTCCAAATATTGCCATATCATCTGCGAATAATAATAAAATCAGAAGTATTTCATCAATAAATATTCCTGAATTACAATCACTTTGGAGGTAAAGTTCTAAATCTTCTACAAACAGTGAAAATAAAAGCGGTGACAATATTTCTCCTTGTCTTAGACCAACCGCATATTCAAAGAAGTCTGAATATTCATTACAATTTCTTACACAAGAGTTTACCTTTTGATACATATCACGAACAATTATAAGCATTTTACCTTGGACACCAATATTAAACAGTTTATACCATAGACCGTGCCTATATATTGAATCAAAACATTTCTTCATATCTACAAATACACAATACAATCCCTTATTTTCATTCAAGTGGTTTTGTACAATAGTATAAATAGAGCGTCCACAGTTGAACGACCTTTCCTAAACCCAAATTGAGCTTCAGATATAACATTATTGTTTTCACAAAATATCATGATACGTTTATTAAGAACTGATGTGAACAATTTTGATAATCACTTACTAATGTGATCCCTCTATAATTGTTCACATCACTTACATTACCTTTTTTATGAAGTGGAATAATTATACCTTCCATCCATTTTTCAGGAGAATAACCAGAATCTAAAATAGCGTTAAAAATATCACATATATGACCAGCTAAAATATCAATAGTTTCGATTATATACTCATTCATAATGAAATCTATACTTGTAGCCTTTTCATTCTTTAATTGTTTAACTGCCTCAGCTATCTCGTCAATAGTGATCCGATTATCCAATTCGCTAAAAGCGCAATCGGAATTATCAAAATTATGCCGATTACAGAAATCTTCAGCGTCACTGTTGTTGCAATTAAAAATATCGTTTCCTAATTCTGCAAAATATCTTTTAAAATCTGCTAAAGAAATATCGTTTTTACTGCCGGATTTTCGCTTAAAGTATTTCTATTACATATGTAGGAAAATATGTTTATGTATTATTTCGAGTGATCCATTGCAAAATTATTAATTTCTGCACCGTTTATGCTGCTATACAAAGTTCTTATGACAGCGTAAAAAAATCCAACTCTATACAGTAGAAGTTGACTAACAACAAGAATAGGAATGTGTAACAGTATTGCATTTTATAACTCAAGTGTGATTATGTATGAACAAGCAAATGTTTATATATATTATACCGCTTTGTTATAATATAAAATAATTAATTAATGTAACATAAATCTTGCAACTTTCGGCTATTATCGACAGCGTCAAGAAACGGCCAATGACAAGAAGCTGTAACACCACACGCCTCATGCGGGTTTCATAGATAATGAAGACGGCTCGTTGGTTCCACACAAATTTATTTCACAAGTCTAAACGATCAACCCAAATGTTAAAACAAATCAAATTATAAATACGCCAGCACTTTAAAATGCCAAAGTCCCATGTTCAATTCGTAACAACTTATTAGCTCTAAAATACCGTCAACTTAAAACACCCCATCTTACAACCCAGGTTCAACATAACCCTCTCACTCTCAAAACTAATCTCCACTTCAAAACTCTAAAACTCTCATAGCTGTAAAACTAAACTAACTCTCTAAGTTTTTCGCTGGGTATTTATACCTTCTCTAGAAATGCATCGCAACAACATCTGTATAATTACTATTCCATATATAGAGGATCTTCCATGAGTGCTTATTTGTTATTGTTTTTATGAAACGAGTCGACTGAAATAATATGACGCGAGGCTCTGTCGAGCGTCATATTCGTTTCAGTCGACGAGTTTCATAAAAACAATATCAAATAAGCACGAATGTAAGATTCTATTTATCACATAACACCATAAATAGATTGTTTTCAATCTTTAAATAGACAGATCTTTTTTCGTCCTCATATACACAGTGACCGAATTTCTAATCCATACTTCCACTGTAAACAGTAGTCCCTATCAATAACCTTCTGATTTTATACAAAATTAGCAACAAAGCACTTATAACATTTCATTTATCGAGATTTATTCTCTTTCAACAATATTTTTAATAAATGCCGAAATTCAGAACAATTGTAAACAATATGCTGTCATTTCACTGCTTTATGCCACTCCTGGAGTGCAGGTTATGTGATAAGTACAAATAAACTTCAAAACAAGTCAATCAAAATGACCATTATCCATTGTATCTGATTCCTAATGGATATTCCATATTGACTGACAATATAAAATTATAATCAACATAATTAAGACAAATGTCAATTGATTAGTCAAAGCATTATTATGCAGGTGTTAAGTAATTAATGCATTCTGACAAGTGTCAAAAGTTGGTAAACAAAGTAATTAATGCTAATGAGCTTTGTTTCAGCAAACAACATCAATATTAGGTAAGTATTGGATAATAAAGAGACGTAATTAACATCAATGGATCTAGCAGATATGTAATTGCTACCACCCACATTATAAATTAAATAAGAAAATAATTAGCTTTGTGTATATTAGATCAGCAAGATAATTAATTAACATCAATAGATCTAATCAAGATTATTAATTACCATCAATAGAAAACTAGAGCTGAAATTGCTACCTACAATATCATTGTGTTGCATAGCGACAAGAAAAATAAATATTTTATGAATAAATTATGATTATATATGTAAGAAAATATGTTTATATATATTTTTTCGAGTGATCTATTGCACAAATATTAATTTCTGCACCGTTTATGCTGCTATACAAAGTTCTTATGACAGCGTAAACATCAAACACTATACAGAATGTTGACTAGCGACAAGAATGCGATGTGTAACAGTATTAGACTCATGCAAGTACTATAATTATTTACCCCCTTTTTATGGATTACCAAAGTTTGATATTCGAAAAAGAGCTCAATAATCATTTGGAATTTACTTTGTAATATTTCACAATTTCCCCATCTCGCCCTTGGAAGCGTGTTAAACGTGTTTAAATCGTCTATAAAAATAAATAAAAGAGAAAGAATATTGACAGGCTTTAATAATTAAAAGGCCATTTTTACAAAGTCTCGCCAAAATATTCAACATGAAGCCAGAAATGTTTCGTTACAATTCCTGAACTATCACCCTAATCATTTAGGCGTTTGCATATGACATGATGTGTACAGTTATGCACCAAATGTTTTACTTATTTTTGCCACCCAGAGCATAGTTCCACTGTCTTAATGAAGAAGAAAAAAAAAATGGCAATTTTAAAGTTCTTTTTAGTATCCCATTAGTTTTCTCTGTAATGCACGCCTATCTACACTCTTTGTTTATACTATACATGTGGCTTTTTAAACCAAAATAAATGGAATTTAATAAAACCTTCATTCTTCAAGGTTTTAAAATCTTGAAATTAAACCATCAAAGGAACTTCTCTGAACATGATTCCTCATTAGGGGTTTTCTTTTTAAGTGTATGTTGGTGTCCGCGTACTGGTTAAATAGCACGAATTCTTTTGGTTGTGACTGTAGCACGTGCGGTGCCAAACTGCGCATGCGCAGTGGACTGTTTACAATTACGATTTCCCATAACTTTTAGAGCAAGGATTTATCTAAAAAGTTCCAAACACCAGATGGTTTGAAATACAGCTGAGTTTACACAGTTATTAAAATGCTGTAAAAAGTGTTCGCGTACTGTTTCGGTCTGTCTATGTAAACAATGGGTCTTTTTACCAAAATGGACAGAAAAAGGCCTGAGCCCTTTCGTATTTTCTCTTTAACTTTAGACAGTGCTCTCAAAGCGATTGTTTGACTGCTGTGAAAGTTATGAATGCAATTAAAATAGACCTACATAACAATTTATGTCTGCTAATCAGTGCTATCGTCTTGGATATGGCAAATGACCTGTACAACAAGTTCAAGTACTCACTTACGTAAAGTGTTGTGGGGGTTAGACGGCCACTTGGTAAGCTCATTCGGTAAAGCACTGTACCATTGTTTAGGGGGTTGTAGGTTCGAGCCCCACATCTTGCGCACTTTGCGTCGATTTACTGTGGCAGCAGTATTTAACAGCCCATGGTGGTAGTGCCTCTAATGCCTGAAGGAGGAGAAGTGTAGTCTTGTGGGATTAGACAGCTGCCCAGTTGGTTGGTAGAGAGCACTGTTCTAGTTTAGGGGGTCCTGGGTTCGAATCCCACATCGGGTGCACTTTCCCCTTGATTTGCTTCAACTGGTACACATTTATGACCAATCAATATTTTTATATACAGAGATCATGAGGAATCAACAGAATATCCACAATGTGATACTTATCACGGCCTATTTATCTCCTGTTTTATCCTTTACAAGAATATATAATATTTGTGGTATAAACTAATTATAAACTGTCATTCTGTGTTAATTGTTTATACTCTCTCCATAAAATACTACTTTGCAATTGTACATGAACAAGTGCAGAGGATAAATGTGTCATATGTACAAGTGTAATATATGTGAAAATGAAAACGACGTCAGTGACGTCACTTCATTTTTAAAAATGTGCAACGTTCTTCAGGACGTCATAGCAACAAAACGGGAGTGAATATTTGAAAACAAGGGAGCTTTACTGAAAGAGCAAAGAATAAACTTCATGAATATGTCAAAAAGTGAAAATGTTAAATTTGACCCTAAGGTTGGAAATCGCACAGCAGAGCCCATATGCTGATTGCCTAGTAAGAGAGTTATAAATACCATTTATACATCTTGGGCATGACTCGGACAGGGATTAAATCCATGACTTCCAGCACTCAAACCAGACAACTACCTTATGAGTGATTGTGTTCTAACACTTTGAGGCGTGTTCATTTGGAGTTTACAATGTAGTACTAGGATGACATATTTAGGATATTGTAACTAAATATGAATATATATCAAACAAAAATTTCACACACAGAAAGACCAATATGTCTGTAATGTTTCTTCTAATGTTCAGCACGAAAAACAGCCATTTGATTGAAATCAAGCCAATTACATAACACCGCGCAGATATAAAAAGTCACAGATTAATTGAATTGTTCATTACCGATTGTTGCCGCCGTTTACCGTTTGCCTGGATAACGGCTTGGCATCTACTTCTCATTTACATAATGAATTTACAAATACCATTCTGGGAAATATTTCACACTTCCGTAAATATCATTTGGGGCCTGTTCTGCAGTGGATTAACTCATCGTGGACAGGATATGGAAATATTTTACTGGCAAACATTACAAAGTCTAACGGACTTGAACTTTCTGTCTTAAATTTCTATGTGATACTTTCATATTTAATTGCCAGGGGCAGATCCAGTATTTGGTTTAGGGGGGGGGGGGGGGATTTAGGGTGAGGGGTTGTAACTTTCTGGTCATCTTTTGATTTTGCTCAAGCCTTATAAAACGGTAATGACTGTGTTTTATTCTTTGTTTTTAAGATATCGAACATTAAAACCAATTCAGAAGGACTTTATTGAATACAACGCATTAGCAGCGGTGGAGCCATCCCTTTATATTTTCGTATTTATACTCGGACATACATGTAACTTTTGTAAGCTTGGGGAATTTAGAGGGGGTTGCGTAACGGGTGCGCCGCCCCCTCCCTGGATCCGCTAGTGATTGCAATCATAAAAATGTTATCGGAATACTTATATCTTTTATTAAGTGTACTTCTTATTAGTTCTTTTCTTATATGTAGCTTCAAAGTTCTTAATTGTGATTCTTTTTGCAGCCTTCATTGACAGACCATGTACTTCAGTCCAGATAAAATATGATCTACATTATATGAGATCCAAGAGTTGCACATGTAAGTGCATAGAATGGTGTAATGGAACTACTGCTACTGTTTGGAGCTACTATTCTTAAACATCAGTGCATCCATCAACATGTTTTAGTATTTTGTCCCTTTGAACCTACGTCTCCTTTTAGAACATAATTATGTAAAAACATTGTGGTTTATTTTTATAATAACAAATTCAATCAAACAAAATCTTTCAAATATATTTGATGGTAAGAAAAGAGAGGGAGAAGCACATGGGGAATGTTTTCTGGAAACGCTTCTAAAACACGGTAGCGTATGAGTACATATGAAGTATGAAATTATAACAAAAACTTCTCTGATATTTAAGGTATTGAGTATACACTCAACGACACTTCTAAGTCCCAACTTCGATGTTCACGGCTAACTTCGACATTTGTTGGAGTATTCGACCAGCAGCAGTAAAACTGTCACGGTTGAGCGGATTCGTATCCGATTGTTATTTTTGTTATGTTTTCATATAATAAAATATTTTGTTAAGATTGTGACCAGGTTTTATAAAAATACTCCAACAAATGTCGAAGTTAGCCATGAAAATCGAAGTGTGGACTTAAAAGTGCGTTGAGTATATATGTAACTTGGAGATAACCACTGTAAATTACAACAAACATTCTCTGATATATAAGGTATTGAGAATATATATGTAGTCTGGGAATAGCAACAGTAAGTTATAACAAAAACTAGTCGAGCCACCCATTCAGAGATGATCAACCTGACAGTCTTCCAACGCTTTCAGCGCTTTGATTATGTTAGTGTTACCACAAGACAGAGTTGTCATCAGTATACGAGTACACATACGTATCGCTTTAGCAACGACCAAGCAATTTCTGTATACCGTTTGTGTGCGAATGAGTGCCATATTTACCGAGAAAACAGGTTATATATACGCCGTGTTTGCGAAAAGTTCGATGTTTTCTTATTTGACATTGAGTTCTCGATTTTATTCATGAATTGAACAAGTTTGAATAATTGGAAATAAACTTGAATCTTCTTAAATAGTTCCTCCAATTGACGCTGTGCATTTTCTTAATTTGATGGAGAGTTTTTTGCTAACGCTAAATGCAGTTCCGATTTTCAATGGCTAACAGCTACGACAGTCTTAAATATTTTATTCTAACAGCCATGACAGTTCCTCAAGATAATCACCTGTTTTTTTAGCCCCAATGCTTTTGGGTTATTTGTG
The DNA here is from genome assembly GCA_032209605.1 of Mactromeris polynyma. Taxonomy (NCBI): domain Eukaryota; kingdom Metazoa; phylum Mollusca; class Bivalvia; order Venerida; family Mactridae; genus Mactromeris; species Mactromeris polynyma. Next base: position 6,465,059 of record JASFXZ010000012.1, read on the forward strand.
CATTACATACTGGTAAACTAAACTGCTTTCATTAATTAAGCAGATAATTCAATGTCAAATTAGAAAATGTCGAACTTTTCGCAAACATTGCGTACATACAACCTCTCGGTAAATATGGCACTGACTCGCAAACTAACGGTGCTGGTTCTGTTTTAAAACGATACGCATTAGTGGTTACTTTGAAAATATATACAAAAACACAAAAAAGGAAATACGTACCATTTGTCGATCTCGCACTGTTAATCTGGAACAGCCATCAACCAACAGAACTGCCAGCGATACAACAGGTTGTACGGTGTGATAATATAACAGAAAATACATGACAGGAGCTCAAATTGTACACAGCCAAATACTAACCGAAATTCTTCGAATGCTAATTTACATGTAGCGGTGCTGGAAACACGAGCTTCTATTTCTCAAGACTTCTTATTGTCGCTATGTGACAGTATTCCCGCCAGATTATATATGGTTAGAAATGCGAAAATTTCTATTTAAAGATATTTGTTAGACTGGTTAGTTTACATCGTGCCTTGTTAAAAAACGTCAAAGAAAGTATATGCCTTGAATTATCACATTAAAAAAAGGTGCTATTGGGAACTCAATTTTGGCCACTGACTGTAAGTATAAAGATCATATTAGTCACGGTATAAAATAAAAAGGTGACCCTGTGGCCCAGTGGTTAACGCTGCTGACTACGAATCCGAAGGTCGTGGGTTCAATCCCTCGTCTCGCCGGGCCGGATATAACAGAAATGCTTTTCAGTGTTTCCCACCTAACATATAGTACTGGCATGTATCCAGGAAAGTACTGGGTATATTCCAGGAAAGTACTGGTTAGGTGCCAGGAAAATGGTAACTGTACGATAGGTCTCATTGGCACTGTACAGTGACCGTCTTTGGCTTCAAAATTGTCTGTTTGATCTATACTGCTATACTGGCAGGTAAATTTCCCCCTTCGGTTTCAAAAAGTCTATTTATGGTGTGCGGGGGACATACCGGGTCGACCAAAATACCATAAAGTGCATGATAAAATGTGCGCGGCGACGGGCGACCTCATAAACACAGTAATACAAATACAAAATATAAAATAAAAAAAGAAGATGGGCGCATGTTTGACAATATGCTGTTTTAGCAACCAAACATTGTGGGTAGCCTTACGATGCATCCGGAATAAGATAAATCGTCCCACCTTTAAATTTCGCAGGTCCCTGGCATACTCGCTATTTTGGACTGGGGTTACAATTCATAACAGATTTCAGATAAATATAGAATCCATATGTTTAAATAACGTTTGAATATATCAAATAATATCACAATAAAACAAAGTTCATGTGTGAGTGAATATTGCAATCTTAATAACTGACGATATTTGTTCAATACTTTAAGATATTTCAAACTTTACATTCACGTTCCGCACTCGCACAAACCCCGATAAAACCTCGTGCTAGATGTTAGAGAACAAACCTCCTTCTACATCATGAAGTCAATATCGTGTTTGTGTCATTGGTACTTCACTTGTCTATTTAAGGAATGTTATGTACACTCAACAAATCCAATCACAATGTGGATTTTTACGTTTACTTTCAAATAGAAGCATGTCCAAGTTTCTGGCCTATTCCAGACCTCCATGCTATATAATTATATACGCTACTTCTGATTATCATCGTTAGCGACTAAATTATCCATCCCCGCCGTATATAGTTGCCACAGGCTGCACTGATTTATCAGTAGAAATGGAAACATAAACTAAAAGCACATTGAACCTTTCCGGTGCAGCCGTACTAACATGGTTTTGCTATTTTCATATCAATGTTGTACAAATCTTACGTTAACCACCAAGGCAATTTCTCTCCAACTGAACCACGGTTGTAACCTGGACGCGGATTGGTTAACCTTTCGATAAAGGGTACGTTACCTTACCGATATCCATTTTGGATCTGGAGTGACCAGAAATCGTAACATCTCGGCATTTCTTTTATGTTGCACAACAAATCTTAACCTTCAAATTGCGACGACAATCTTTTTCAAGATAATTCTTGTTTTGTCATATGCCCATTTGGATACACTTCTGAAGAGAACTTCGCCAATTCTTGACAGACAGGCAAAAATGTAGGTGTCGTAAGAAAGATAGTTATCCATGTAATAATTCGGTACATTTCATGGATATATTTTGATATTTGAAGTGCGATTTCAGCCGTGGAAAGAGGTAATATGTAAAAGACTCCTTATTTTCTAAAGAAGGGATATAGAAAGGGAGATCATTCCTTTAGTTAAGATGTTCTTATCCAGTCCAAGTTCTGTATTGCGGGTTGTATTGGCGAGTGTCTTACTTTGGTTTTATTGGCGATTGCCTTGATTGCACCAAATTTCAACCTCGCCATTTTACGTTCTAGCAGAATATTTTCACCGACTCTATATGATCAAGGTAAGCAACTCCAATTTACGAAATCAAAGAATAAACTAACTAAACAAAAAGTTATAATGTTTATTTCTTGCACAAGTATATTGTATAAATGGATCAATAAACCAGCTTTATTACATAATAATATTCTTCATTTTAAATGAATTTATGGATGACATTTCCCAACCACTGCACGTGCAGTGGTTTTATAGCGGAATATCATAAACCTATGTTAACGGCAATCAAATCTACCCCCCCCCCTCCCCCCCCCCCCCAGATGAAAGTTGTTCTCTTCTTTCAGACACAGAGTAAATTTGAAACTGTGAATAATGGTGTATTGTAATAAGATTTAAATTCAAAGCAATTGACATTTACACTTAACAATGAACAAACAATGCTGTAAAACAATTGACAATCAAACAATATAAAGAGCATCATACAGTCCATCAGAAAGTATGGTTAACAAGAAGATATCTGTAACAATAAAACAATTTCAGTTTGCATACGTTTATATACAAAATACTTTTGGAGAAGACCAAATATTCTCAAATTCTCCGAACTTTTTACCTCGGATAACAAAGGCATATTACATAACCTATCAATTTTTGTATACAAAAGTATGAAAAAAAGAGATACTTTTTATTATTTTCAATGAAATTTACGTGCTGTATGACGCATTACTGTATTTGTTTTTGAAGTTATACATGCATTTACTCTGTTTTTCTGTGCATCCAAAATTTAACTAAGACAAGGAGACACTTTTCTCCGTACTACATATCTATCCAAACTTGATTACAATATCTTAACTAATACACCTTTTGTTTGTTTGGTAATTGATTATGCTTTAATAATTTGTACATTGATCGAAAGCATTTATTTATAATTGTGTCACTATTTACATGTATGCACATGGGCAATATTGCCTTTTGCAATAAATATATCTACATCTATACAACCTGTTCTATACAAACACAATAAGATATCATTTGCTGTGAAACACGAAATATACACGATAGCAGCAGTCATAATTATTATTCTCACAACGATACAGCATTATTCTTAGCGGTTAACGCTGCTGACTACGAATCCGAAGGTCGTGGGTTCGATCCCTCGTCTCGCCGGATAAAACAGAAATGCTTTTCAGTGTTTCCCACCTAACATAGTACTGGCATGTAACCAGGAAAGTACTGTGTATCGGTGCTATACACCGGGCACATTAAAGAACCAGACTGTCTATTCGAAATAAGAGCTAGGCAGAAATGCCAGGCATGTCTGTATCACAATTTCTCTCTCTCCCTTCTGGGGGCTTTCTCTCAGTCTGTCCCTCTGGTCAGATCACGCTGTATCTGCACTGGTAGAGGATGCACCTGCGCCCTTGTGGCTGCAACAAATGGGGTCTATGTAAAGCGCCTGTGAACGTGTTTCGCATGAAACGGGCGCTATATAAATCTGGTATATAATAATAATAATTCTGATTCGTGAAGTTTTTATGTAAGATTAATTATCCATTGTCGAATGTTTTGTTTTCGTTTCAGTTTTAATAAAAACAATCAGCGTTTATTACGACCGTAATTTTGCATATTTATGAAGCGTGAGTAATAAATGAATACAAAATTACGCATTATGATCGATCACTATTTTATCAAAAAGTTACTTCAAAATAGTATGGTGGCGCAGTTGTGACATGCAAGATGTTTTTTCTTTCACATGCGAACTCAGTGTGTATTTAGCTTTTTAATCGGTGTTCTTTACATTGTTACTTTAACGCGAGCACATGACTTACGGTTATTTGCGCGTTAAGAGAACCACGTGCGCACGTGACAGATACTATGGACTCCCTTATACTGACAACTTTCGTTTTGAGGACTGAAATCTGCTACTTTAGTTTTGAGGACTAAAATCTGCTACTTTTGTTTAAAAATGTCAATGTCAAACCAACAGAAGGTCTTTTTGTAAAATGGAATGCAATTTGGGTGGTAAAACTGCCATATTGCTATCTGAGAAGAGGGAAAAACGTAAAGCCTTTTTAAAGTAATTAAAATTGTATTGTTTACAACTAATCAGATATTTACCCATTATATTCGTCAATTTTGAGCCTGTGAAAACTTTATTTTTACGGTAGATATAAGCAATCTACTTGCTGTTCCGGTTTCCAGGAGGTCCGTGTTCCCGGGTTGGGCAGGTCATGTCCTTCGGGACATTTGGCTGCGATCGTTTGTCCTCCAGCCGGTGATTCACGTGAGAAAGTTGTCAGCTGTTTGTAGAAGGGCAAGATACTATACTGGTTGTTAATTCATTCCATGAAAATTGCCTAGGTCAAGTATATAGCTGAAAAAGTGTTGATAAACGATGTTAAACCCGATAAAAATGTCATATGAACATGTCTCTGAATAGAACAGCTCAGACCGTTTTGTCCACGGTAGATCTTGTCAATGACCCATGGTTAATTCTAATCACACTTCCAATTTGAAAATACACAATATTGTATAGTTTTGATTTACGCTTCCAGCAGAGATCTTATACATACATTGAGGAGCACTCATACGAACCGTGCAGGTTGTTTTATTAATAAGTTGGTGGAATGTTCAATATCAAAGAACTAGGATTGCACAGGGTTTGACAAACTAAGCATCAAGAACTAAGATCCAACGACTTCCTAATAACAATAAGACTATAAAAGTTATGTCAATTAGCCATTGTATCATAATATACTTCAAGTCCTCTAAGCATGAAGAACTCATTTCAACGCCATCAAGAAAGCATACTGCCCCCATGTAATAACAATCAACTAACATTCTATGAATTAAATTACATAAAGTATTTTTGCCATTATTATATTCCATAATTTAGTGCAGTAAAATATCGCTGTCCCATCAGACGTTAGTCTTACAATATCTCCATTAAGGGAGGGGTATTGGTCGAGTGGTAGAGCGCCTGACTGCTGATCCAAAGGTCGTGTGTTCGAGCCCCGCTGGGTAGATTTTGTTCACGAACGTCACAATCCTAGGAGTGCTGCTTAGCAACTCAGGAACATAATTCATTGGGGGGTGATTGGTGTAAGTTGTAAGTACTTGTTTCACAATCGATGTTAAATAAATAACTTTAAACTATATCTTCATTCAAATCCATGTAAACTGAATAGTTATCTTTTACATCCGGGGACCTGCTAGACACGTAATGAAGAGTTATACACAATGGGGATAATCCAGGTAAAAGTGAACGAAATCGTAGTATGAAAATGGAATAATAATTTTAATTGTTTGTGGTATACCGAAGTCGATGTGTAATCACCTTGCCCGTTTGCAAATGAGACTTTTCCATGAGTACATTAAATGCCGTTGTATGTTACATTCACAACAAAGATTGTTTTGTCACAAATTGGATTATAGGCTTAAATAGTTAAGGATTTAAGTGCGTGTGTACTAACATCCGAATATTAACATTTTTGAAATACATGTACGCACATAAAACATTAACAAGATTGACGCCCCCGATATATCGCAAGTCTGTCCCTTTCTTATACACTTTGATCAGTTATATACGGTGGTGAAATAACCTAACCGATCATCGTTGCTTGATTTCCAACATGGACTAACTAGTTTTCACACGAATCACTTTGGGGATCGAGATGGGGGATTTCATTCAACTTAATATCATCAGTTGTACAGTACAAATCTTATCCAAACGAGTATACATTAAAGACAAACACTTCAGGTCATTCTAACTAATTGTTTGTTTACGGTTCCCAGACCGACCAATCATAATTGACCCAGTCTATTTTTACCTCTTCCATACAGGATTTTCGTGTAATTTTCTCCATTCCTAACCTGAGCGTGCATAAAATTCTGAACTCAATTGACTATTGTAACTCAGCGTGGTTAACTTTTTTATGTTAAAAGTTGATAAAAAAGAATGATAATTATTATGATAAAATTTAGTAACTTTATTTTGCTGACAAACTTTCAATAGTGTGCATGTATAACTTGTTTTCTAATTTTCGATGATTAATGGAAGAATAAGTGGTTTTGTTCCCATTAATTTAGATTCTTAATCAACTCAAGCTATTTCTAGCTGTTTTACTAAATTTAATTTTTCATTTACGAATAAACCAACAAATGAGTTGCTTCAAAATACAACCCCTTGATGTCTGACATATTGAGGGGAACGCTAACCCTGATTCAAAAGCGCTTATAAATGATTTTCAAATCAAACAATTAGCCTAATTCACTTAAATAAATATTTCCGTTAATATTCGCATTTTTTTGTTTGCTTAGCTATGAATTCGCTTAGTCTGGTCTCTTAAGAGTACGCCTTATGACTCTTAAGAGTGCATAGGTTCGTGTGATCATAGATATATGAACCGATCAAGTATTTCGATAAATACTCTATTGTTATAATCCCCGGTCCGTTTTCCACACCGCTGTCATCGACACGATCTTCAGCTGTCTTCTTGGACTAAATATAGATAGAAGATGGTCTAAATGTTTCAATATATGTTCAAGTGTATTTAGGGGACCCGATGTAGCGTGATGGATATTTCACTATGAAATGTATAGATATATTTCGAGTTGATTGATTGCTAACCCATCGATCTGTGTACAGGCATTGGTATTTAACTCATGATTTGCAAAGTAGGATCGCATTTTAAATGAGATTTTTGAACAGTGTAAACATCATGACGGATTACTGTTGGATTTTAGCATAAACTTAGGATATAATACTCTCCGGTGAGTTTGTCATCCTTAATGCATTAGTTGTTAGTATTAAAATGCTCCAATTTGGAGACAATGAGAACTATATCTGTATGTTTGTACATGTCCGTGACATTTTAATTATAGGACATGCCATTATAGCCCTTCAACAGTTATATGATTCAAGCGAGTAGTGTCCCTCCCTGTGTGTGCCTCCTGATCCCTTTTGGTATTATTTTCTCCTTCCCTCTGTGTGCCTTCCCCCTTTTCTTTTGTCAATATCTCCGGGAAGTTTCTTATTTATGAATGTGGCCTTCCCTTACTTTTACTTTGTCTTGTCAAGTTTATTGAACACGTGTTTATGCAGGACCGATGCAATTAGACACATTGTACATTGAAATACGTGGATCAATAAAAGGTCATAATGGTAGGTAAGAGTGTTAAGTTCAATTAGGTGTACTGACAGCAACCTGATCGCAATGCAAATATGTCACTGTAGCCTTTTGTAATTTCAATTTATTAATGAATACAGAATAATAAATTCATCATACAATTATATGATTCGGCCGAATTACCATTATGTGGGCTTTCAAAATGTTGCAGTACAATATTGACATATGATATATTCATGACATAGTATGCAGTGAAAGTACAGTCGAACGTCGTTTATTCCACAAAGTTCTATCTGAATATTTGATATAATCCGAAATAGATACCTGGCCCCGATGTATATTCTTAGACACGTCGAATTGAAATGGGCAATTTGAAACTCTGTATTAAACGAACTTAAATATCGGACCCGATGAATTCGAATGAACGAGGTACGAGTGTATTAAGGCAGGAAGACAAACTTTGACGCCAAGGTCACGTGGTGCTTGGGTTTTCTAAGGTATCTCGCGATTTGTTCATTCGTTAGTTTGTACAACTGTTAATCTGGAGGTCATGGGTCGGGGAACATAGTCCCGAGGTTCTAATCTAAGTTGGTGTTATTTCTGAGCTTAGTCTTAAATGAAGATGAAACGTTAATCTCAGACTGGTCTAAAAATTCAGTTTTAAAATCTCGACCAGAATAAGACACAATGATCTCCTGGACAATAATACACAATGCTCTCCTGGACAATAAGACACAATGGTCTCCTCGACAATAAGACACAATGATCTCCTCGACAGTAAGACACAATGATCTCCTCGACAATAAGACACAATGATCTCCTCGACAATAAGACACAATGATCTCCTCGACAATAAGACACAATGATCTCCTCGACAATAAGACACAATGATCTCCTCGACAATAAGACACAATGATCTCCTCGACAATAAGACACAATGATCTCCTCGACAATAAGACACAATGATCTCCTCGACAATAAGACACAATGATCTCCTCGACAATAAGACACAATGGTCTCCTCGACAATAAGACACAATGATCTCCTCGACAATTAGACACAATGATCTCCTCGACAATTAGACACAATGGTCTCCTCGACAATGAGACACAATGATCACCTCCACAATAAGACACAATGATCTCCTCCACAATAAGACACAATGATCTCTTCGACAATAAGACACAATGATCTCCTCGACAGTAAGACACAATGATCTCCACGACAATAAGACACAATGGTCTCCTCGACAATAAGACACAATGATCTCCTCGACAATTAGACACAATGATCTCATCGACAATAAGACACAATGGTCTCCTCGACAATAAGACAAAATGATCTCCTCGACAATTAGATACAATGATCTCCTCGACAATTAGACACAATGATCTCCTCGACAATAAGACACAATGATCACCTCCACAATAAGACACAATGATCTCCTCGACAATAAGACACTATGATCTCCTCGACAATTAGACACAATAATGTCCTCGACAATAAGACACAATGGTCTCCTCGACAATAAGACACAATGATCTCCTCGACAATTAGACACAATGGTCTCCTCGACAATTAGACACAATGGTCTCCTCGACAATAAGACACAATGATCTCCTCGACAATAAGACACAATGATCTCATCGACAAATAGACACAATGATCTCCTAGACAATAAGACACAATGATCTTCTCGACAATTAGACACAATGATCTCATCGACAATAAGACACAATGGTCTCCTCGACAATAAGACACAATGGTCTCCTAGACAATAAGACACAATGGTCTCCTCGACAATAAGACACAATGATCTCCTCGACAATAAGACACAATGATCTCCTCGACAATAAGACACAATGGTCTCCTCGACAATAAGACACAATGATCTCCTCGACAATAAGACACAATGATCTCCTCGACAATAAGACACAATGATCTCCTCGACAATAAGACACAATGATCTCCTCGACAATAAGACACAATGATCTCCTCGACAATAAGACACAATGATCTCCTCGACACTAAGACTGAAGATAATACATCTGAAGTTATTCATGCGTCCCGTTGTACGTGTTGAAATTTTAGTTGTCTTCGGAAGAACACATTAGCACAGTCTAGAGATATGGAAACGTTGATATGGTCAGCTATACGACGTATGTATATGACTGTAAACATAGTAGTTAAAATGAACATTAAATACATCAACTGGTTTATTACCAAACATTTGTAGACATACACACAAGAAGATACTTAGATACCTTTGATGATCTATCAAAGGGTGATGGACATTGCAAACACATACATATCACATTAAGACAAGATACAAACTGGGTTAATGTGTTTCTGAGATAAAGCAATTTAGTATTCAATATTCTTCAAATGCACTGTCAACAATATCAGACAAGTTTGAATCTCACTACACAGAAAAGTGTAGCTATCACATATCATCTACTTCCGTGTTTAAGTTAAACTTAAGTTTAAATACAAAATTATTTATTTTGCATCGATTGTATGAGAACATTTTTACAATTTGCATTAAGCATTCTCGCTGGCTTCTCTGTGGGTTGTGATGACCACGATCCATGGCGGGATGCGAACCCATGGACTCCGGATTTCGGCGCTCTAACCTATAGACCACTTGGTCTCCAGATGTTTCTGTTTTGTGTTTCCAAACATAGGGTTTGTTGAAGACGTATTCGCAGTCGGTAACTATTGGCCAACTTTTAAATAGACTGTCATATCCAATGCTTGGTTTGTCAAATGTTTTCAAAACAATTCTTGTGAGTTGTTCAGTAGAAACGAATATTTATTGTTGTTATACGTTCCTTGACAAGAAATATTTAAACTGATGATTTTTAGGCGATGTTAATCGAGATTATGGACAGATTATGAAATTTTTTCACGATATATTACATTTAATACTCACGGTTAAAATTAAAACTCGACCTTAGTAGTATTGCATTGAATAAAAAAAGGATTATTTTGACCTCTTACAAGATAAAATCACAGCCAGTCCGAGATAAACGTGCATGAAAATTGTCAACTCCGTAGTGATTCAAGTATACTCAGTCTTTAAAATGCTCGACGATATCTGCTTAAAATGTTAAAGCAGTATGGCATTGTCCCTGTGTTCACAGATGACTACAAAGAACATTGTAGTTTCCAACCATCAAACTCACAAAATTATATCGTACTACAAAAAGACATTCTATTAGTTTGTGTTTCCAAACCGAAAGTATCCAATTTAAGATATCAACACGAATTAGGGATTTTGATAAATCGTAGATGATGTTCTAACTTTTTTATCGTTTTGATTACGAAAAATGAATGACATTACGCTTTTTTCATACGTGTTTTCAAGTTAGAAATCGTCATATAAAACAGGTTATGCCTAGAGTTTTGCATTGACCATTGGTGAATTTTGCCCCCCCCCCCTTATGTACCTGTAGCGAAAAAATAACATTTTTCTACCATCATGATATCGACATATATCCAGTAAGCATGGCGATAGTTTTGCAGCATTTGCCATGGTAGATTGTTCTAAAGAATCAGCGTGAAAGCGTCGTTAGTTTCGAACCACAGAACACCTAAACAAGGGACAGCCCTATTTGTGACCACGTCTACAATGTACACCCCAACCGAAAATCATGTAACCGCCCTTGATGACAGCTAGGTAGTTTTATTGCAAAGTTTGTCAAATTCGATGATTTAGAACGTATTTTCATCCATTACCATTGTCTGTTCTTACCGACTATGGCAAACGTATACAATACGTCAAGCACGTTCTGTCGCTTTAGTTTCTATCCCGTAATACGTAACATACATTATTTCTCTGCAATGTGTACACCTTTATTCAATATTTATTTCTAAGATTCGGTGTAGGATGTTCTGAAATTATGTTTAACATCATATAGACAGACTAAAAGACATTGCTACCAAGTAAACAGACTGCTATGTTTAATGGTCTGTATTGGTTTTAGGGATGTCGATCATTATTCAGTAAGAAAAAGCATTAGGCCTAGACCGGTCTATCGAAAATATCATGCATATAATTTACTTAGATTAATCATTTGAATATAACAAATATTAAATTTTCCCTCAAGAAGACTACAATATCGACCTTAGATCTATCACTAGTCTTTTACAGCAATCAACCTTAGATCTATCTCTAGTCTTTTAGAGCAATCAACCTTAGATCTATCGCTAGTATTTTAGAGCAATCAACCTTAGATCTATCTCTAGTCTTTTACAGCAATCATCCTTAGATCTATCTCTAGTATTTTAGAGCAATCAACCTTAGATCTATCGCTAGTATTTTAGAGCAATCAACCTTAGATCTATCTCTAGTATTTTAGAGCAATCAACCTTAGATCTATCTCTAGTATTTTAGAGCAATCAACCTTAGATCTATCTCTAGTCTTTTAGTGCAATCAACCTTAGATCTATCTCTAGTATTTTAGAGCAATCAACCTTAGATCTATCTCTAGTATTTTAGAGCAATCAACCTTAGATCTATCGCTAGTCTTTTAGAGCAATCAACCTTAGATCTATCGCTAGTCTTTTAGAGCAATCAACCTTAGATCTATCTCTAGTCTTTTAGAGCAATCCACCTTAGATCTATCGCTAGTATTTTAGAGCAATAAATCTTAGATCTATCTCTAGTCTTTTAGAGCAATCAACCTTAGATCTATCTCTAGTCTTTTAGAGCAATCAACCTTAGATCTATCACTAGTATTTTAGAGCAATCAACCTTAGATCTATCACTAGTATTTTAGAGCAATCAACCTTAGATCTATCACTAGTATTTTAAAGCAATCAACTTTAGATCTATCTCTAGTATTTTAGAGCAATCAACCTTAGATCTATCACTAGTATTTTAGAGCAATCAACCTTAGATCTTTCGCTAGTATTTTAGAGCAATCAACTTTAACGTTGTTCAAACTCGTACTCCATGAAAATGGACATCTGAAGCTAGTGTATCCTAGCCTACACTATCAAGTCTGTTTTATGTGTTTTGTAGCATTGTTCGGTTTTTGTTCTAACCGTCTGACATTCTTCGTATTTGAGACGAAAACATAAACAACGATTTACAAATCATGTCCGACGAACCAAATGGTTATTGTTTACAGACAATACAATTGTATCACAATGCACATTTGTCGAAATCATGTAACTGAGTCATAAGACAGAATTAAAAGCATCTAATAAAATAATCTACAAAATGACAGAATTTATTCTCAAAATTGATCACGATTTAAACAACTAGTATTCTGCCATTCAACAAGGATCTAATGTAGTCCCATGATTCGACCAGCAGTAAGGGCCAGATTGAGTTGGTTATATCATTATTATAATTATTATCATCATTCTATTGTTATTACTACTATTATTATTATTAATATTATCATCATCATCGTCACCATCGATACATGTACAATAATTATCATCATCATCGTCACCATCGATACATGTACAATAAGTATCATCATCATCGTCACCATCGATACATGTATAATTATTATCATCATCATCGTCACCATCGATACATGAATAATTATTATCATCATCATCGTCACCATCGATACATGAATAATTATTATCATCATCATCGTCACCATCGATACATGAATAATTATTATCATCATCATCGTCACCATCGATACATGAATAATTATTATCATCATCAATTAAACCAATTTAAAGGGGCGGAATGCCCCTATGTTGGTTGTGGGACACACGACATCAATATCATGCATAAAACGAATCGATAAAATTCACGTCACTTAAGCCGCTAAGATATGTTATGACAAAAAACACTCATAATGGGAAATGAAAAATCTCAGGTTTTCATGATAATCCGTTAGCTTATGGTGTTTACCCTTTTCTTCAGTATATAAAGAGGTATGTTTCCAACTGAAGTGATAAATTAGAAATTAATACATAAAGCAGACATACTTGATCAGGAATCAGTTGAACCACATTAAACCTCGTGTTATCTCATAATTTAAAGCGATAATCAAATTTATATAGAGTTGTATCGGAATTTAAGTATAACCGTTTAGTAGCTCAAAATTTACACACATTTGGGGTTATTTACATTTCCCGGTTTCAGGTTTTCACCATGTACTTGGGTAAATGTAACAAAACAATTATCCGAATACTAGTGTAGTTCGGACTTTGTGCCAAACATGCACTCTTTCTAGTGTTTTCTATGCAGGCGTTTCCAAAGACATATTGGTATATCACATTGAGGCGTTTCCAAAGATATATTGGTATATCACATTGAGGCGTTTCCAAGAATATATTGATATATCGCATTGAGGCGTTTCCACGGATATATTGGCATATCACATTGGGGCGTTTCCAAGGATATATTGGTATATCACATTGAGGCGTTTCCAGGGATATATTGGTATATCATCACATTGAGGCGTTTCCAAGGATAAATTGGTATATCACATTGGGGCGTTTCCAGGGATATATTGGTATATCACATTGGGGCGTTTCCATGGATATATTGGTATATCACATTGGGGCGTTTCCAGGGATATATTGGTATATCACATTGGGGCGTTTCCAGGGATATATTGGTATATCACATTGGGGCGTTTCCAGGGATATATTGGTATATCACATTGGGGCGTTTCCAAGGATATATTGGTATATCACATTGAGGCGTTTCCACGGATATATTGTTATATCACATTGAGGCGTTTCCAAGGATAAATTGGTATATCACATTGGGGCGTTTCCAGGGATATATGGGTATATCACATTGAGGCGTTTCCATGGATATATTGGTATATCACATTGAGGTCAGTTTATAATATTTGGTTCAGAATAAATGAAAACAATAACCGAGATTCGAACCTACAGTCTTCAATCCAGCAGTTGAGTGCTCTACCGACTGAGCAGCCGGGTTGAGTTGATTTGTATATGTATTAAGGACAAATGAACTGATATTGTTTGGATGGTTTGGTTCTATAACTGGACTGAATATTTGTGTAAATAATACGCTAGAGATTTTCTAAAAAGCCAACTGTGCGACTGAGACAGTATCAAACAGCTGACATGTTCCTATCCTGTTGGCCAAATAGCACAATATGCTTAATACGTTATCGGGCAGACGATTCGAAATGTATACAGCATTGCTCATGCTATTCAGGTAGATTTTTGTAGATTAATTGAAACAATCCGTTATGGTTTATATTGTAATCACTAATTGATAACACATTCGGTTTAATTAGTTATGAGCAAAGCCGATTATAAAACTGCATTTAAGACGTTTTGCTCAACGTTTGGATACTTCATAACGATATATTTCAATCCTACAACAGTAATTATACATTAGATTGACAGCGAACACGTACATGAACTTTCAGGACTCTCGTGCGAAAACTATAGCAACTGTTTGCTTTACTTTGATATCAAAACACAATTCTCCGTCAAGCGCACGGACAACACGAACATATCAAGAGGAAAAATCAGCAATAAGTAGGAGACATTGAGTAAATGATTCAGGCCCAGAATAAAATGCAAATTACGGAAAGACACGTTCATGATGCAGAACTCCCCTACACATATCTCAGCAACGTAAACAGGAGGTGGAACACACAGGGAGGGGACACATAAAACAATTCTACACGGACCATGGGGCTCACACATTGAACTTAAATCATAGGAATCATCAATAATAAGTTTATCAATAATTGGTTGATTTGGAAACGGTTCATAGTTTATCAATAGAAAAATGAACTGCCATACCGACACTGATTTTATAATCTTTATCGGATTGTTACACTGATTTGATCATCTATATCGGATTGTTACACTGATTTAATCATCTTTATCGGATTGTTACACTGATTTAATCATCTTTATCGGATTGTTACACTGATTTAATCATCTTTATCGGATTGTTACACTGATTTAATCATCTTTATCGGATTGTTACACTGATTTAATATCATCTTTATCGGATTGTTACACTGATTTAATCATCTTTATCGGATTGTTACACTGATTTAATCATCTTTATCGGATTGTTACACTGATTTAATCATCTTTATCGGATTGTTACACTGCTGATATCATATTTATCGGATTGTTACACTGATTTCATCATCTTTATCGGATTGTTACACTGATTTCATCATCTTTATCGGATTGTTACACTGATTTATGATGACTTCAATCCCGGCCTCTACAATTAACAAATGTTTATCCGACAAACGAATATGCGTAGGTCACAGATGTAGTAGAAAGTTTACAGTTTGCAGTTTATTTACATATCTCAGTTCATGTAAAACATGACAACATGAGTAGGCCTACATAATATTTGCTACGCCATAATTTGTTAAATAATTTCTTTTTTTTTAAATTTATAATTTCATGTGAAAACATGATTCGATTGTCACAATATTTCATATCAAATTGTTTTTTATCGACTTTTCATTGCTGTCTTCTTGAATAAATTGGTAAAAGTTTGCACTATTTTATCAGCGGTTGATGAAAAATCGATATTGTGTTAAACGGCCACGGAGAGGCACCGCACAGGGTAGTAAATGAGACGCTCGAGTAGTTAATGGTTAAAATAATCTTTAATTCTTTAAAAAAACATAAAATAAAAATAATATTTGTTGATTTCGACGGAAGATCGAATTTTGTATTTCGCCATTCGTGAAAATATATATTTATTTTGACCACTCGTGAAATAAAATTCGATCTTCCGTCAAAATCAACAAATATCCTCGATAAGATACATTAAAGTTCAGTCAGGATTTTAACCGCGTCTTTGTTTTGGTTGCGATTTGTACATGATTTATTGGTATATTGTTGTTTGTACCCCAGCAATAATGGATACCCTCATTTTATTCCAAGGTCGATGTTTTGTGTGCACGTTAGAAAACAATAGACGACAGTAATGTCTTTAAAGAACTTGTTTATCAGTTAAATGTAATGTACAGTAAAACTTCGAAACCTCGAACAGTTTTGGGTCGAACACAGTAGATACCTCGAACAGGTTCTTAGGTCCCAGCAAAACCCCTTCTTATTTCATATTAACGAACAGTAGATCACTCGAACGGAGATAGGTCGAACACTCGAACAGGTTTTGCGGTCCCTTGATACCATTTCATTCATTGTTCACCCCAGATAGGTCGAACAATACAATAATTCACACCTTTCATGGACCGAGCGATATTCTATTATTGGATGACAGGTAAGATTGGTGACACGTGTTATTCGCACGTAGTGATAATTACTTGATGGTTGCACTATAAACAATACAGTGTACAAGTCATATACTTATGTGACAAACAAATCACTTAATGGATCTATTAAATATCTTACGAAACAGTAAGCTTATTTTGTATGTCTGCCACGAACGACAACTGTGTTAGTACTGTTTGTCTTAAAATAGAACTTCGTAATTGTTTACTATCTTGTCTGTATAATATCCATGTGTGTAAAAATAAACAAGTCATTTACTTAAATATGTTTTAGTTTTCTTTCATTTCTGTTTAATTATTATGAATAATGCTGTGACTATTGATCGACGTGCATTCAGTATGAAAACACTAACAACACACAAATGCCATGCGTTCAGCATGCTTAGAACACTTGCACAAGTGACAGTTTGTACATATACACGTATACGGTAGATGGCTCGAACAGGTAGATGGCTCGAACTAATTGCTCGGTCCGATGGCAGTTCGAGGTTTCGAAGTTTTACTGTACATATTACCCGGACAAAACAGCCTGACTGCTGAACGTCGTTCTTCATTAACATCATTTCAAACATCACTGAATTTCTGTATTTTTGGTTGGTAATGTGCGAATATCTCACGGAAAGTTTATATATTCTGCGTTATCGCTGTATAACACATGGTTTACTTTTCAAGATTCGAGTACTTATTGAAATAATTTGAAAGTCCTTCAGAGTACAGACGCAGTCAAACAAGAGTCACACAGTGACATTACGTATTAGATTTGATTCAAAATTATCTGCACGACTCACAAGTTTTCTAATATATAAATGGTCCCATACGTGAAATAATTTTACTATAATAATTTGCACACATTTTCTACCCATCTGACATCTACTTGTTACAAACAAAAGCAAAAAAGGAAACCTTTTATCCAATTTGTTCATAGAATTTAAAATTATTCCTACAAACGAGAATCGGATTTGTCTCTAGAAAATGTGAAACTGCAAATTGATTCATATTGTTGGTCGTACATTCAATATTTTGTTGTTTCAACATATTTGTGATCATTTTCACATTTAGGGGGTCCAACAATTACAATAAAGGATTTAGGATTAAACAGGGTTTTATTCATGAGTTTCATATAACACAATACACATATATATACATATTGCTTTTGATAGAATAACATGGAAAAGATGAACTCACTCTCAGCTATTTGAGTCAAACATTGCAACCGCAACATCATGGCAATTTCTTTACAGTTCGGAAATTAAAATAAAAGCAGAGTTGATCCGATTGCAAATATTACTATATCTAAGGGAGACTATTCGTGCACGTAGAAAATAACAAGATGCAAGCATACGTAAACGTTATATTTATCTTGAAGTTAATATGTAATGTTCACTAATAAGATCGCGTTAAATGCAACATAAATAAATGTAGTGCTGTTTTTTGACATTAAGAACTGAACAACTTGGAAATGCTTGGGCCTGGTGTTATAATACTGCGTTTGGAGACAAAAATGCAGTCTTGCTATTGGTCAATTTAAAGAGTACGCTTAGAATGCACCAATCAGAAGCTTGAGGTTTGAGACTTGTCAGCTGTATTATCTCGACCTTGGTTATACAAGGTAATACCTATTAAATACATTTTCTCGAATATTTTTAAAACATGTACATCTCAGGTGATAATGAAATGAAACTCGTCCGCAACATTTATTACTTCGCTAAATACAAAATAGCCTTTATTGCGTTTCAGTCTGTTATGTCCTGAGGGCATGTGTCGACAATCTTATCTTGGCTTGAATTAGGCATTAGTTTGACTAATATTTATAGCAAAGAACTTTAAATTGAGTTGTGTACGTTAAGACTGATAAAAAAATCATAAATTCCACCAACAAATTCTCATTTGACTTAGTTACGCATGTCATCTACATCCATACATGAGCCGGTTTGTCAGACATGGTTACAACAGGAATTTGAAAATATGTACATGTACGTGGGTCACTTAAATTAAAAACTATTATTTAGAACTCGTACATATGATTCTTCCGTCTCAAATGCGGTTCAGTTGTGCAGGATTGGGTTATTGTTTTTAATAGTGTTGCAATGCATAGAACGGTATAGATAGCAGTGTGCCTGTAATGCATAGAACGGTATAGATAGCAGTGTGCCTGCAATGCATAGAACGGTATGGATAGCAGTGTGCCTGCAATGCATAGAACGGTATAGATAGCAGTGTGCCTGCAATGCATAGAACGGTATAGATAGCAGTGTGCCTGCAATGCATAGAACGGTATAGATAGCAGTGTGCCTGCAATGCATAGAACGGTATAGATAGCAGTGTGCCTGCAATGCATAGAACGGTATAGATAGCAGTGTGCCTGCAATGCATAGAACGGTATAGATAGCAGTGTGCCTGTAATGCATAGAACGGTATAGATAGCAGTGTGCCTGCAATGCATAGAACGGTATAGATAGCAGTGTGCCTGCAATGCATTGAACGGTATAGATAGCAGTGTGCCTGCAATGCATAGAACGGTATAGATAGCAGTGTGCCTGCAATGCATAGAACGGTATAGATAGCAGTGTGCCTGCAATGCATAGAACGGTATAGATAGCAGTGTGCCTGCAATGCATAGAACGGTATAGATAGCAGTGTGCCTGAACAAACATTATTAAATTGCGACGCCCATTATGGTTATGTGACTTCAAGTCTGCAGCCATCATATCTGGTTTGTAATTGATTTGTTGAAATCCAATTATACGAACAATTGTGCTTAATGAATAAATTACTATATGCGACTGAAGTACGTGAAATGAATCCAATTATTGTATTAATCCGTGCCGAGCACGAAAATAACGCAACAATTGGGATCAATCGGGCTATATCGTTGAACAATTATTTGAAACTTAAAACATTCGATCGATTTTTTAGGACAGGAAAGAACAGACGGACTAGCAATTAAATACGCAAGCTAAACTAATATTATATAGAATATCAGGGATTCGATTATAGTAATAATCCCAGGGATTAAGTGGAGTGCGCATAAATCCATTAATGCTTTTGTGTGGTAAACACACTAGAACTGTTTAACTGATAAATTGAACAATCATATATAATATCTGACATAATTTCATATAAGTCAACTTGATCTATAAGGACAATAATATGACTTAATATGAACAAGTTGAGTGATTGACTGTATCTGCTTTGTCCAATTAATGGATCCGTGGAAGGGCACAACTATTCTAACGGATGTACGCTGTTAACATGTAATTAAAAATGACGTAGTGAGACTTCAGTCTTTGGATTTTAGTACAAATAGAGTCAGTGATACAAACATAAAGATATTGTAAACAAAAGTAAGTAGACAATGCATTTGTTCAGTTCAGTTACTCGTAAATGCAAACATTATCTTTAGGTAAACAATGTTTATCGTTATAAAGCACTAGCTTGCTCTTTTTGCCAACGTACAAACTTGACAAGCAAAAATGCATACAAAAACAATGTTCAAACAATTAACATTATGTATACCATATAGTTTATAACTTATTGTTTTATCAGAGGATTGATAGATCATATTATCACACAAACCGTACACGAGTGGTTGTCAGTCTTGTGTTAGGGTCTGGTTGTCAGTGTAATGTTTGGGTCTGGTTGTCAGTCTTATGTTAGGGTCTGGTTGCCAGTCTTATGTAAGGGTCTGGTTGCCAGTCTAATGTTAGGGTCTGGTTGCCAGTCTTATGTTAGGGTCTGGTTGCCAGTCTAATGTTTGGGTCTGGTTGCCAGTCTAATGTTAGGGTCTGGTTGCCAGTCTTATGTTAGGGTCTGGTTGCCAGTCTAATGTTTGGGTCTGGTTGTCAGTGTAATGTTTGGGTCTGGTTGTCAGTGTAATGTTTGGGTCTGGTTGTGTGTAATGTTTGGGTCTGGTTGTGTGTAATGTTTGGGTCTGGTTGCCAGTCTAATGTTTGGGTCTGGTTGTCAGTGTAATGTTTGGGTCTGGTTGTGTGTAATGTTTGGGTCTGGTTGTCAGTCTAATGTTTGGGTAAGGTTGTGTGTAATGTTAGGGTATGGTTGCCAGTCTAATGTTAGGGTCTGGTTGTGTGTAATGTTTGGGTAAGGTTGTCAGTCTAATGTTTGGGTATGGTTGTGTGTAATGTTAGGGTCTGGTTGTCAGTGTAATGTTTGGGTCTGGTTGTGTGTAATGTTAGGGTCTGGTGGTCTGTGTAATGTTTGGGTCTGGTTGTCAGTCTAATGTTAGGGTCTGGTTGCCAGTCTAATGTTTGGGTCTGGTTGTGTGTAATGTTAGGGTCTGGTTGTCAGTGTAATGTTTGGGTCTGGTTGCCAGTCTTATGTTAGGGTCTGGTTGTCAGTGTAATGTTTGGGTCTGGTTGTCAGTGTAATGTTTGGGTCTGGTTGTGTGTAATGTTAGGGTCTGGTTGTCAGTGTAATGTTAGGGTCTGGTTGTGTGTAATGTTAGGGTCTGGTTGTCAGTGTAATGTTTGGGTCTGGTTGTCAGTGTAATGTTTGGGTCTGGTTGCCAGTCTTATGTTTGGGTATGGTTGTCAGTGTAATGTTTGGGTCTGGTTGTCAGTGTAATGTTTGGGTCTGGTTGTCAGTCTAATGTTAGGGTCTGGTTGTGCGTAATGTTTGGGTATGGTTGTCAGTGTAATGTTTGGGTCTGGTTGTGTGTAATGTTTGGGTAAGGTTGTCAGTCTAATGTTTGGGTAAGGTTGTCAGTGTAATGTTTGGGTATGGTTGTGTCTAATGTTTGGGTCTGGTTGTCAGTGTAATGTTTGGGTCTGGTTGTGTGTAATGTTTGGGTAAGGTTGTCAGTCTAATGTTTGGGTATGGTTGTCAGTGTAATGTTTGGGTCTGGTTGTCAGTGTAATGTTTGGGTCTGGTTGTGTGTAATGTTTGGGTAAGGTTGTCAGTCTAATGTTTGGGTAAGGTTGTCAGTGTAATGTTTGGGTATGGTTGTCAGTGTAATGTTAGGGTCTGGTTGTCAGTGTAATGTTTGGGTCTGGTTGTGTGTAATGTTAGGGTCTGGTTGTCAGTGTAATGTTTGGGTCTGGTTGTGTGTAATGTTAGGGTCTGGTGGTCAGTGTGATGTTTGGGTCTGGTTGTCAGTGTAATGTTTGGGTAAGGTTGTCAGTGTAATGTTAGGGTCTGGTGGTCAGTGTAATGTTTGGGTAAGGTTGTCAGTGTAATGTTTGGGTCTGGTTGTGTGTAATGTTAGGGTAAGGTGGTCAGTGTAATGTTAGGGTCTGGTTGTGTGTAATGTTTGGGTCTGGTTGTGTGTAATGTTAGGGTAAGGTGGTCAGTGTAATGTTAGGGTCTGGTGGTCAGTGTAATGTTTGGGTCTGGTTGTGTGTAATGTTAGGGTCTGGTGGTCAGTGTAATGTTTGGGTAAGGTGGTCAGTGTAATGTTTGGGTAAGGTGGTCAGTGTAATGTTAGGGTCTGGTGGTCAGTGTAATGTTTGGGTAAGGTGGTCAGTGTAATGTTAGGGTCTGGTTGTCAGTGTAATGTTTGGGTAAGGTTGTCAGTGTAATGTTAGGGTAAGGTGGTCAGTGTAATGTTTGGGTAAGGTTGTCAGTGTAATGTTTGGGTCTGGTTGTGTGTAATGTTAGGGTAAGGTGGTCAGTGTAATGTTTGGGTCTGGTTGTCAGTGTAATGTTTGGGTAAGGTTGTCAGTGTAATGTTAGGGTCTGGTGGTCAGTGTAATGTTTGGGTAAGGTTGTCAGTGTAATGTTTGGGTCTGGTTGTGTGTAATGTTAGGGTAAGGTGGTCAGTGTAATGTTTGGGTATGGTTGTGTGTAATGTTAGGATAAGGTGGTCAGTGTAATGTTTGGGTCTGGTTGTGTGTAATGTTTGGGTCTGGTTGTCAGTGTAATGTTAGGGTCTGGTTGTCAGTGTAATGTTTGGGTCTGGTTGTGTGTAATGTTTGGGTCTGGTTGTGTGTAATGTTTGGGTATGGTTGTCAGTGTAATGTTTGGGTCTGGTTGTCAGTGTAATGTTAGGGTAAGGTGGTCAGTGTAATGTTAGGGTATGGTTGTCAGTGTAATGTTTGGGTCTGGTTGTCAGTGTAATGTTTGGGTCTGGTTGTGTGTAATGTTAGGGTAAGGTGGTCAGTGTAATGTTTGGGTCTGGTTGTGTGTAATGTTTGGGTCTGGTTGTGTGTAATGTTTGGGTCTGGTTGTGTGTAATGTTTGGGTCTGGTTGTGTGTAATGTTTGGGTAAGGTTGTGTGTAATGTTTGGGTCTGGTTGTGTGTAATGTTTGGGTCTGGTTGTGTGTAATGTTTGGGTAAGGTTGTGTGTAATGTTTGGGTCTGGTTGTGTGTAATGTTTGGGTCTGGTTGTGTGTAATGTTTGGGTCTGGTTGTGTGTAATGTTTGGGTCTGGTTGTGTGTAATGTTTGGGTAAGGTTGTGTGTAATGTTTGGGTCTGGTTGTGTGTAATGTTTGGGTCTGGTTGTGTGTAATGTTTGGGTCTGGTTGTGTGTAATGTTTGGGTCTGGTTGTGTGTAATGTTTGGGTCTGGTTGTGTGTAATGTTTGGGTCTGGTTGTGTGTAATGTTTGGGTATGGTTGTCAGTGTAATGTTTGGGTCTGGTTGTGTGTAATGTTAGGGTCTGGTTGTCAGTGTAATGTTTGGGTCTGGTTGTGTGTAATGTTTGGGTCTGGTTGTCAGTGTAATGTTTGGGTCTGGTTGTGTGTAATGTTTGGGTAAGGTTGTCAGTCTAATGTTTGGGTAAGGTTGTCAGTCTAATGTTTGGGTATGGTTGTCAGTCTTATGTTTGAGTATGGTTGTCAGTCTAATGTTTGGGTAAGGTTGTCAGTCTAATGTTTGGGTATGGTTGTCAGTCTAATGTTTGGGTATGGTTGTCAGTCTAATGTTTGGGTCTGGTTGTCAGTCTAATGTTTGGGTAAGGTTGTCAGTCTAATGTTTGGGTAAGGTTGTCAGTCTAATGTTTGGGTATGGTTGTCAGTCTAATGTTTGGGTATGGTTGTCAGTGTAATGTTTGGGTAAGGTTGTCAGTGTAATGTTTGGGTAAGGTTGTCAGTGTAATGTTTGGGTAAGGTTGTCAGTGTAATGTTTGGGTATGGTTGTCAGTCTAATGTTTGAACCTGGTTGTGTGTAATGTTTGGGTAAGGTTGTCAGTCTAATGTTTGGGTAAGGTTGTCAGTCTAATGTTTGGGTATGGTTGTCAGTCTAATGTTTGGGTAAGGTTGTCAGTCTAATGTTTGGGTATGGTTGTCAGTCTAATGTTTGGGTATGGTTGTCAGTCTAATGTTTGGGTATGGTTGTCAGTCTAATGTTTGGGTATGGTTGTCAGTCTAATGTTTGGGTATAGTTGTCAGTCTAATGTTTGGGTAAGGTTGTCAGTCTAATGTTTGGGTATGGTTGTCAGTTTAATGTTTGGGTAAGGTTGTCAGTCTAATGTTTGGTCCCTGGTTGTCAGTCTAATGTTTGGGTATGGTTGTCAGTCTAATGTTTGGGTATGGTTGTCAGTCTAATGTTTGAAACTGGTTGTCAGTCTTATGTTTGGGTATGGTTGTCAGTCTTATGTTTGAAACTGGTTGTCAGTCTTATGTTTGGGTATGGTTGTCAGTCTTATGTTTGAAACTGGTTGTCAGTCTTATGTTTGGGTATGGTTGTCAGTCTTATGTTTGAAACTGGTTGTCAGTCTAATGTTTTGACTTGCTCGCAACTGTTTTGTTTGGTCCCTGGTTGCGATTCTTTCGTTGGAAGTGGTTGCCAGTCTATTGTTTAAATCTTTTTGTCACATTATTGATTGAGCCTTATTGCCAGTCCATTGTTTTGTACTGAATCCTGTTTGGTCGGTGTCGGAAATGAAACATCCGTGTAAGCAATAGTACCGAGTTATGTTATTGATTAATATTGCAATTATCCGAATATTATCATTAATTGCCTATTATTAATTTCAATAAGCAGGTAAAGTATTCATAAAATATCAAACATGCTTAAATACCTTTGGTCTATTTACAATTATATCCTTTTAAAGTCATGAAAGTGATTTTTGTTGACACTGAGAGAATGTGAATTTTTAAATCTTGCAATACATGATAACATAATTTATTTTTTTCATATTTCTTTCGAAAAAACTTTTTATTAATGATACGCACGAGTTATGCATAAATTTCACACATATGTGTATATTCACGCGTGAATATATACAAATACATCTCAGGAGAGATTTGCATATCAGTAACTGTATATCAGAGGCTATAGGTCGCTGGTACATAAACCCAAATTGGCTTAAGTAGTTTTGTCCTTTTCAGATTTAAAATTGAGCGAATGAAACTCGAGTGGATTTGAGCTCAGAACAAGAAGTTTATCAGGACCATAAAAGTGCACACATTGAACGAGTAGAAATAACCACTTGAATTTTTGTAAGATCTTTTATGTAAACTAGACTCCGTGGGGTTAATAAAACGTTTGTATTGCAAACATCTTCATTCATTGCGTTATATACTGGATTCAGGCATTGACCTTGGCCTCGTGTTTTTACAAAACTGTAAAGGGCACACTTGGGATAATTTATTACAATTGCATGTTGTATTCTTTCACTTGAAGTATAAAAAGGTTGTTCAACGAAGTAGTTAAAGTTGTTTATATAATAGGCCAAAACTTCAATAAAACATGATAACAATACTATATCCGTATACGTAGTACTTACCAGGAAATAAATACGTGTTTATGCAAATCTTTGAAGTTTTAAATTTAAAATTTCAACCTTAGATCATAAGGTTATTTACGGGAAAGATCTAGTTTTGTAAATGTTATCATACCACCGTTTTTAACAGTATTACAATCACAAGTAATCAAACCAATGTTCGCGGGTATCCATCCAGTCCAGTTTATCCGCATTTACATATCCCGAGCAACGGACACCTTTCAAATTAGGTATTATGCAAATGCATACATAAAACCAAAATAATTATGAACATGTATTTCTCTTAATATATCAAATATATCTTTTGATTTTATAACATTGAGAGTAAATTATGAAAAGTAACATTGAACATTGGTGGTGTTAGCATTTGCGTATGATAGCCTAAACGTATATCTACATATCTATGGGGTTATATCAAAAACAGTTTTAAGATAATTATCGATAAGTTTTTTCCCATACACATTCGGTATCCTATAGTCTTCAGTTCGCACTCGACAATGTATTCCAAATTCTTGTACGCATGCGCGGTAGTGATGTATATGCGCTTTGTATGTCGGAACGTTTATCACTTTATTGCCGACGTCATCAGACAACGGTTTGCTCACATGGTGTATTCCAAGTTCAAATATCACTTCCGGTTTCACGATAAGTTTGTGTCTGCGAAAACTGAAATGTTTTGTACGATTAGTTCTTACCACAACGTTCATTTCATTTGAAAACACGTGCCTAGAAAATTCATCCGCATAAAACGTAGATTTGAAACTAAATCCACAAGCATTTTTGAAAAGGTCTGGATCTTTTTCACTGATGTCGTTGATGACGTCATCCCAGGTCGTCATATTACCTTGTGGAATGATAAATTCATCGAGGTCAACAAATGTTAAATATTTGAAATCCTGCATGTTTCTATAGAGACAATCATTGATAGCCAACGACTGTCCGTGGTACCAGATCGCATCCGTTGTGAATGGTAAACGCCAGGGTATTGGATTGACTATGTTTTGTTCCTTATAATAATGAATAACCCGTTTGATATCGGGCATTAAGTCATTTGTTTCGTATAATGTAATTATATCGGCCCCGAGTATTCGATTAAATTCGATGAATTCAATTAATTGCTTCGCAGTCACCGTTCCGTAAATTGGTGGTACACAAACTCCGAAGGTGAGCTTCCGTCTAGAGATATTTTTATCGCGTGATATTACACATACTTCAGAAAAAACCTTGTCCTTCGTTTCATTTCCATCTACGAAGGAAATTTTCACTCTGTCTAGAACTTCCAGTTCCATACCGCTTGGTACTTGGCAGGAAAATATCCATCCGCCGAACTTTTTCTTGTGGTTTTCACACATTTCATATGATTTTAAGCGAACACTTACTACCTCTGTATAATTCATTTCAAATACACACCTCAATTTCGTATCTAAAAGCTGCTTCGTAATGCCCTTAGCTACAGCAGCGATCACACGCACTGACGGCATTTCTGAGTGTTTCCTGTTGTCTAAATAGGCCGAGTATATATAAATGTCACTGCTAACTCGACTAAAGCGAGTAGGGTTGTCAGGATTACACCATATATCATCAACCGACCCCATTTCGACAGTTTCTGGGGCTTGGATCTTCTTAAAGAAGATGGCTTCTTCTTCGCGCCATTTTGCGTCATTCAGGTCGTGACGAAAACCCGTATCGTTCCTTACAAGGGTACGATGATTGGAATAAGTGATTGAATCGGACTGACTAAGCGGAATGCACTTATAAATCAGAACCAGAGTAAGTAAATGGCACAAAGCAATTGCACACGCAAGTCGAACATGAAGTCTAACCATTTTCATATTGCACAAATTTTCAACTTATTTGAATTTCCTGACAATTTACCAACGACCCGCCGAACGTCACCCAAATGAATTTATTTTACGTCTCTGTCACCTCTAACACTGAATAATCCTTCATGATATCAATACTTGATTTTAACGTCTCAAACAATACAATCCCTCATATCATATGAGTTCCTTAAAGTGTCCGTCCGATCGTTATAATGGTAGTACGTAATGATGTAAAACAAAAATGGACATTGTCGATGTTACGGCGTTATCTTACAGTACCGTTGCTACAGGAAAGAATGGGGTATGTAACAACCAAATGTATAAGATATTATTGATACATTCGACTGGTATTCACCGTAATTAACGCCGAACGATCATTCATAATTGATTGTTGTATGCAAAAGGAGCTGAAAGATCAAGTAATTTATTGATTTATCGATACAATCAATTATCTTGGTGTGTCAATGAATTATATATAAGAACCATATTGCCACTTTGACACTCGCTATACGTTATTTATTTCCTTTTCTTAAGGTAGTAATGGTTTGTTTACACTAGATTGATGCTATTAGATAAAGGGGTGAAAATGTCGAAAATGTATTACTATAGATATGTACGCAATTGATTATATTGTACACTATGTTTTGAAAAATCATAATCATGCCTGGACCCGGTTGTTAACATAATCGTTGTCAAATGTAACTCTCTAATATCCATGGCAGAGGACTCTGCATCGAGGATCACTTTGGTCTTACATGTAATTTTTTTTACCTAAAGGTAGTACTTACCATATCCAGCCATTATTGACAAATCGCTGGCTTATTGAGATAATTGTCACCCCGGAAAATACGCTATCGGCGACATTGATAAATCAATCGGGTCGAATCTCATCAAGAGAAATATAGAAGGAAAAAACGTTAACCTCATAAAAGATAACATTTCAATAAAATAACAATAAATAAGTTTGGTAAAAAATGTAGCTTCATTTCGTCCGTATTAAAGGTTCATCACTTATTAAGATAATGACATTCAAAATTGTACTTTACAGTGCAATATACTCGTATGCCGCATACGTTGCATCGATTGATGAACATTTGTATTTGATGCACTTCTTCAGAATATTTAATCATATTTTAAGAAAATTTTGATTGGATTCAAACTCGAGGGCTAATGGGTGAAATAATATTATGTTTCACTAATACATGCATTTGAAAGAAATGTGATCATTACAATTCCATTCATTATGTTTATTAATCAAACTTTGTGGAAAGAAACCAGTATTTTCTTATTACAGCTTATCGTCAAAATCGAGTTTGTTCATCTGTATAACAAAATATACAACTGTCTAATATAGTTCTGATCTGATCAATAGCTGCAATTCGAATAACAAAAATACAAGTACATAACAGCGAAAGAATATTGAAATTTATTAAATTAATCGTTGTAAAGTGTTCATAATAATACTATAATTATGCTAATTTGATCATATCCTTACTCATAAATATATTATGTAATATTTTGAAAATCATATGTAGGCCCTAATTGACGGATAGCATGTCTGCATTACCAAAACCTTTATTGTACCAAATTCATATTTACATACAATCGTAAACAATAATGTACATGTGTTGCCTTTTCAGCTGTTGTGCATGATGAAAGAAGAACAGGATACTCAACCAATGAGTCGTGCATTTTAATTAGACAATTACCGCTTTACATCCGTTTTCCATATTGCAAACTTTATTTTATAAGTAATGAAGTATACATCAAAATAATAAGGTTTCACATTCTACGGTAATGTTCACAAGAAACCTAATGACATTTCATTGGGAATCCTCAATGCTATTAATAAACCGGTAACTATCACTGAAAATTGGTGAATATCGTATGATACGGACTCGAAAAATTTACTCCTGGGCAAATCAGAAAACGTTTATTAATGAAGAGTACTCTATTATATTATATTTATTAAACCCGCATACATGTATATATTTCACATGAATATGATACGATCAACAGCTAATACCGTGACTATGGTATTGATCGGATTCGAGATAGTATAAAATTCATCGATAAGATTTAGTGAGCTGAAGGGAAACCCTCAAAGGGCATAGAGTCAGGGGAGTTCACTCATGCATTATATCGATAATTTCTGGACTTGCCGCCGCAAAATGGAAAAAATACAGAGCTGGCCCATATTTAACAAATATCTACTGATGCTGATATCAAAATGTCGCAATAAAACTGACAATTTTACAATATACGAAATGTAATGATAAAATTATAATTACATTAATTAATACTAATTATAACAATTATATAATTAGTTTCCTAATCCTGCATGTAGTAAAAACAAGTTAGAGCGTTACGATAGTGTACGTGTGCACTGTATCATGGGGCATCAGTGCTCGAGTACTCGTGCAGATAATATTTAAACATTGCTTTCACCTGTATGAACAGTGAGTAGTTGTGGAATTACCATCGTCTGCTGTCGTATCTTGTTACAAGCTATTTCCGTCCGACACACAACATTGCCAAAATGTTCGTTATGCGCATGCGCGTATACCTTTGTTATTCGTACGTGTTTTAAGATATTATGTTAATACTAATACTAGATAGTGATTAGTGCTCAACAATAGGGATATGAAGCTTATAAGAACAACAGTACTCAGTGTTTAAATATTTTAACAGGATATTATTAATTAAATTTATCGAAGAATTTAAATTTGGAACAAAATGGCGGATTTTCCGATACTTTCTTAGCAGTCGGTGAACTGGTCCAAAAAATGGGCCGATGTATATACCTCTTATCCTAACAGGCGGGGAGTGCTGGTAATTGATTCAATCTCAGACGTTGCGTAGGTACTTATGTTGTTTTATTCTACTCAATTAAATACACACCATTACATTATCTCCTACGAATTGTAATCATATGTGTTTTAAATTCATCTGTATTTCATGTAGTCTAATTGTTTTCGATGCTACTGACAGCAAACTACGTCATAACTAGCGGTTTGTTTGTACTTAAATGATATTCATCACCGATCGCTTTGTGCTTACACAGTTCGCATTTTCCTCGTCTTCACCGAGTTTGATACAATGTTAAAAATCCATCTGTATCATTCAGCTTGTTTAAAACTAATGATATGCTCGTCAAGTTAATATAGAATAGCGGGTACCGATTTATATGCTTGTATGGAAACAGAAGAATTACTCTGTCGAAATCCAGTTAAGTTATAAATAATAAAATTAACGTTGTGATCCGTCCGTATCCCAAACGTCACATTATGTATTCCCTTCAATTATTGTCGTTTACTTACAGTGAAACTCCTGTTATGAAAACACCTGTTCTATAGATAGAGTTATTATCACATCGCATTATCACGTGCTGGCATACGGAACATGTTAACAGCTGTGGACAATCTCGCCATTAGCAAAAAGTCTCCAAATACTGCTAACGGTGCCTTTCAAACTCATTCTGTATGTATTCGTATACCTACAAGGAATCTTCTGTTTTGCTAACATCGACTTTTTTGCGGTGTATACAAAGTAAGAATAATTAAATGTGGTAATATCAAAATGAACAATGAGATACAACCAGCAACAATGTCTGATATTTGAATACAGTACAACATTTCCAGAGCCGTCCTCTCATATTCAACAACATCTCTAGAATGGCCATCTCTAGATCATCAATCTCTCTCAAACAACGGTGACATTGTTTTCCTTTTATAAGAATTACTATCGTAGATCAACTTTATTATGAAATTACAGTGCAACATGTTCAGAGTTGGCCTCCCTTGTGCAACAACTTGTCTTCAACAATATCATCAGTTTCCCAATAGTTACTGAAATAAGACTGAAATTTGCAGCTACCGAAGGCCGTTGCTCTAGAGAGGTTGTCCTGTATTCGAAACATGAGTGTTCACACATGGTATAGCTTTAGTGATAAAGTAAGATCTCAGTGACTACCTCGTTTAGAAGACCAGTTTTTAATATGTCTTTATATAAATGCATTAACTCGATAACCAGACCACCTCAAAACTTGACTTATTATTGAGGTTTCACTGTACATTAATTTAAGTTGTACAATAAGTTGATGTCGGCAATCATTCTGTGAGATGTCCCGTTCTATTACATGAAATAGGAGAGGCGTTAATCTAACAATCATAAATGAGAAAGTGTATTAATCAAAATAGCTCTTTCATATTAACTATTTATTGGATTTACATTTTGGTGAATCATTTCACAGCGGGAGAAAACTCGATATGTAATGAATAATTTCAATCAGGGTTAATCCGGTACGGAGTGAAACTCTCCATTATGATGAGGTACTTTTAACATAACCAGTTATTTACACAGGTTTTGGGTGAATAAAAGAAACAAAATAGTTTGTATATTAAAGTTGGCACAGCAAACGACCCGATATATGTCTATAAACAATTTATTATTGGTATGCATGTACATATTATATATAAGTACGCCTAGATGAAACTTCCAGTATATATTTAATGATTTCACTGACTGGGTAATGCGGTAGGAATTCTGCTTCCTGTATTTAATTCAATGGTTCAACGATATTTCAGCGACTTCTTTGAAAAAGCTCTGTACATGTATACTGATGTTGCACTGAATTTGATATCTGCTTCCATCGATGCTCTGACATACGATATGGCGAAGTGCTGTGGCAAAAGGTTAAGTCACTCTGATTGTTAACATTGTTGGTGGGTTTGTGGGTTTTGTTATGAATGAATAGCTCAACGTCTGGTACAATACTTGAGTACATCTATTCATGAGCGTAACTGCATGATCATTATAAAATTTCCCTGTAAATACAGACACAAGTATTTCATCGAAAATTATGAATTTATAAAAAATATTGTAAGTTTGAAATTTTCACCGTTAAAAGATCGGGTTGAATCTAGATATGAAGGATACAAACTCTGATTTAAGAAATTGTACCATACGTTAGGTGTTAAAACAAGTATTTAACATTGAGTATAACCACAATATCAAAAATGTACTGTTGATCCGTAGATGATCCGTAGATGGAACAGACCTAAACAGAAGACTTATCAATCATAATACAGGATTACTTTATTGCACAAATACAAGACGTGGTAATTATTCATTTGAATCTATTATCATCCTCTTATTAATAATTATGTTGGTGTTGTTTAATTACTGGCGTAACGTACCATCGACCGCAACTTTACTGAATATTTATTTAATATTTAGTAATGTTGCGGTCGATGGTACGTAATTAACACGTCATTCACCGTACATTGCATAATTGCAATGATTTATACGCAGTAGTGTTGTTCAATGGTAAAACATTTGTTTCCGCTGCACAGACCAGACCCGTTTTCGTGACTAACATCTGAAGAGATCGACAAACCTGCTCATCCCAAAATATTTGGGTATGCATACTACAAACGAACGTTATCACAGATGTCCCTGTATTGTATATTAGCAAAGTGTTAATTACTGTTTGCATGCTATATGCAGATATTATTTATAGGTATAGTAATGTAATGTGCATAAAGGGCGTGGTTTTATTATTATACAACTGTTGTGTAAATGTTGCCAAATAAAAATACTCTTGCGTATTTTAAGCTTGAAGCTATGGAGCAATTCGATTTCAGTTAAATACGCTAAGGCCGTGGCTATTAGATACATGCTTTCTATGATGCGGATGTCATGTATTTAAAATACATTACACAGTGTCTTGCTCAAAGTTTATCTCAACTAAAACTCATAGATTGGTGGGCTTCTAGTTCTGTATTTGTCCGTCCGTACGTCCGTAAAGCTTAACCTCATATGACATCTAAAAAAAAATGAGTAAATCTCAATCGAACTTAACATGTTTACGTTTTAAGTTTTATTTTCATTTAAGTCCAGTAAGCCATATGGCCCATGAGGACAAACAACTATATACATACAGTAAAACCTCACTTAACGACCACCTCAATAATAAGACCACCTCAATATTACGACCATACTTTTCAATACCATTTTGAATGTTCCGCTCTTTATTCAACCTCAATATTAAGACCACCTCAGTATTAAGACCAGTTTTCAATTGTCCCAAGGGTGGTCTTATTATTGAGGTTTTACTGTATGTACAAACATATATCTATGAGACGGAAAAGGAACACTACAACACATATACGAACATATAACGTTATAGTTGAAGACACTGGCATTCACGGTTATTTAACAAATCTGGACAACCAACAGAAAAAAACAAATTACTGGTCAGAAAGTAAAGTACTAAAGTATTGAAATCTAGAACATTGATTGTTCAGGTCTGGTTAAATGTGTAATATATTTAGATAAATAAAAATATATTACTGATTCAAGGACGATAACATATACATTTTGTGTTTCATATGTATTTTAATTTAACGATATGTGATAAATCACCAAACCGTTTACACATCAGCTATACATGTATGTACAATACTTAACACGTAAACACTTAACCTCACTAAACCCTACCCTATTAACAAGACGGTTTTTGAATGGGCAATATTTCATTTTTTCTTCTTCCACATGTAACTCAGTAATCAAACCACCTCATTTATAAGACTGATTTTCTTCAGAACCATTGGTGGTCTAATAATTGAGATATCCCTACTCTCCAAAAATCTCCGTCGACTAAGATCACACACCTAACGTCATATGTCCTCTGTCTCCGCACACTAAGATCACACACCTAACGTCGTATGTTCTCTGTCTCCGCACACTAAGATCACACACCTAACGTCGTATGTCCTCTGTCTTCGCACACTAAGATCACACACCTAACGTCGTATGTCCTCTGTCTCCGCACACTAAGATCACACACCTGACGTCATATGTCCTCTGTCTTCGTCCACTAAGATCACACACCTGACGTCATATGTCCTCTGTCTCCGTCCACTAAGATCACACACCTGACGTCGTATGTCCTCTGTCTCCGTCCACTAAGATCACACACCTGACGTCGTATGTCCTCTATCTCCGTCCACTAAGATCACACACCTAACGTCGAATGTCCCCTGTCTTCGCACACTAAGATCACACACCTAACGTCATATGTCCCCTGTCTCCGTCCACTAAGATCACACACCTAACGTCATATGTTCTCTATCTCCGTCAACTAAGATCACACCTTCCGTCATATGTCCTCTATCTCCGTCAACTTAGATCACACACCTAACGTCATATGTCCTCTGTCTCTGTGCAGTTACGATCTCACACCTAACGTCATATGTCCTCTGTCTCTGTGCAGTTACGATCACACACCTAACGTCATATGTCCTCTGTATCTGTGCAGTTACGATCACACACCTAACGTCATATGTCCTCTGTCTCTGTGCAGTTACGATCTCACACCTAACGTCATATGTCCTCTGTCTCTGTGCAGTTACGATCACACACCTAACGTCATATGTCCTCTGTCTCTGTGCAGTTACGATCTCACACCTAACGTCATATGTCCTCTGTCTCTGTGCAGTTACGATCACACACCTAACGTCATATGTCCTCTGTCTCTGTGCAGTTTCGATCTCACACCTAACGTCATATGTCCTCTGTCTCTGTGCAGTTACGATCACACACCTAACGTCATATGTCCTCTATCTCTGTGCAGTTACGATCTCACACCTAACGTCATATGTCATCTGTATCTGTGCAGTAACGATCTCACACCTAACGTCATATGTCCTCTGTCTCTGTGCAGTTATTCGACTTGACTGCCTACACTCCAGCTGTTGTCGAGATGTATGTTCTCTGTAACAATTTGACTGCATATAACACATCCAGAGTCATTTATCCTCCACCTCTGATTCATGTGGGAATGTTGCTTAATTAATTTATAAATAGATTAATATTGATTGGTAACCCAGCAGCACTAGTTAGTGTCAACTGACAACCCTATATAACTGAAATACTGCTCAGAAACAGCGTAAACATCCAGAAAATGCTTGTCTCGGACATTTTATTTAGGTGACTTTCAACACTTAAGAATAAATCAGGAAGCACCACACAAAATTACTTTAGCCTTACATATTGAAGAAATATACTTTATTTACTACCAGTTTGCATGGGCGTGTACAGCGTTTCACGATGGATGCAACAATCGTTGTGTGAATCACCGAATATCTCATTAACTAATACGAACCATGCTTTTCTCCTGAAGTTGGTTAGCAAAGTAATGTAAACTCATATAGGTAAATACTGTCAGAGACCTAAATAACTGTTTTATATGACTCTTAGACTTTACTAGTACACGTATAACTGTTTTATATTACTCTTAGACGTTACTAGTACATGTATAACTGTTTTATATGACTCTAAGACTTAACAATTACATGTATCACTGTTTTATATGACTCTAAGACTTAACAATTACATGTATAACTGTTTTATATGACTCTAAGACTTAACAATTACATGTATCACTGTTTTATATGACTCTTAGACTATACTAGTACATGTATAACTGTTTTATATGACTCTTAGACTATACTAGTACATGTATAACTGTTTTATATGACTCTTAGACTATACTAGTACATGTATAACTGTTTTATGTGACTCTTAGACTATACTAGTACATGTATCACTGTTTTATGTGACTCTTAGACTATACTATTACATGTATAACTGTTTTATATGACTCTAAGACTTAACAATTACATGTATCACTGTTTTATGTGACTCTTAGACTATACTATTACATGTATAACTGTTTTATATGACTCTTAGACTATACTAGTACATGTATAACTGTTTTATATGACTCTTAGACAATACTAGTACATGTATAACTGTTTTATATGACTCTTAGACTATACTAGTACATGTATAACTGTTTTATATGACTCTTAGACTATACTAGTACATGTATAACTGTTTTATATGACTCTTAGACTATACTAGTACATGTATAACTGTTTTATATGACTCTTAGACTATACTAGTACATGTATAACTGTTTTATGTGACTCTTAGACTATACTAGTACATGTATCACTGTTTTATGTGACTCTTAGACTATACTATTACATGTATAACTGTTTTATGTGACTCTTAGACTATACTATTACATGTATAACTGTTTTATATGACTCTTAGACTATACTAGTACATGTATAACTGTTTTATATGACTCTTAGACTATACTAGTACATGTATAACTGTTTTATATGACTCTTAGACTATACTAGTACATGCATAACTGTTTTATGTGACTCTTAGACTATACTAGTACATGTATCACTGTTTTATGTGACTCTTAGACTATACTATTACATGTATAACTGTTTTATGTGACTCTTAGACTATACTATTACATGTATAACTGTTTTATATGACTCTTAGACTATACTAGTACATGTATAACTGTTTTATATGACTCTTAGACTATACTAGTACATGTATAACTGTTTTATGTGACTCTTAGACTATACTATTACATGTATAACTGTTTTATATGACTCTTAGACTATACTATTACATGTATAACTGTTTTATATGACTCTTAGACTATACTAGTACATGTATAACTGTTTTATATGACTCTTAGACTATACTAGTACATGTATAACTGTTTTATATTACTCTTAGACTATACTAGTACATGTATCACTGTTTTATGTGACTCTTAGACTATACTATTACATGTATAACTGTTTTATATGACTCTTAGACTATACTAGTACATGTATAACTGTTTTATATGACTCTTAGACTATACTAGTACATGTATAACTGTTTTATATGACTCTTAGACTATACTAGTACATGTATAACTGTTTTATATGACTCTTAGACTATACTAGTACATGTATAACTGTTTTATATGACTCTTAGACTATACTAGTACATGTATAACTGTTTTATATGACTCTTAGACTATACTAGTACATGTATAACTGTTTTATATGACTCTTAGACTATACTAGTACATGTATAACTGTTTTATATGACTCTTAGACTATACTAGTACATGTATATCTGACAAGAAGCGTTAATTTACATGTTCATACGGTTATTGTTAATAGATTTAGTTGCGTTTTTAAAGTATCACGAAGATAAATTAGTGGCCTAGTAAATAAGATCTCATATCTATAAAATTCGGGGACAGTGGTACAAAAACGTTGGAGTGTGAATTAATTTGTATACATTATGCAAAAACAATGATTGGACGGGTTATGAAATGGAGGTTAGTTTGATTGATCATGATTTGGTATTTTTATAATTATGTTTTACAGAAGAGCTTTTTAGAGACGATTAATTAGTTGTTGTTGCATTATACGTAAGTTCGCAGAAAAGAGAAACTGTATATGATGGCATTTTTATGGTGAGATTGATGAATAAACGACATTTTTGGCAAAATCTTTATAAAGTCAATACAGTTTTTCAATGTACTAGACATAAATCCAAGAGTCTGCACATGTCTGTCGGAAAATCGTCCAAAAGATAACGTAATTGATACTTTTTATTTGAATATATGTTTATTTTTTATGACGAGTCTATATTTAAGAAGCATGACTCGGAGACAATTTCATTTCAACGAATGAAATGAGTATAGCACGGAAAATCTCGAAGATTTCCGAAATTGTCTTTCAAACCACGCAGTTATTAATGGATCTGTTCTCAATATAAGGATAGACTGAACTATTACGAAACTATAGCAAACCACGTGCTTTACTTAGACAAACGTATCCACAATGAAAACAGACGCTCTCTTTGTTTCAAGATGCAGCATATGCTAACGGTTAAAGGGAGAATTTTTATTTCTGTTACCGTTATACTTGAAATTACGCAACAACTGACATATATTATGTCTTCTGCGAAATTTCGACGCACCTAAATGTCTTCCACTAGGTACGGACATAGTTTATGAACATGGTTATTTACATACAGTTGAACCTGTCTGAGATGGCAGTCTGGAGATTATAGCATACGATATCAGCATACGTATTTGCAAATAGTTCCAGGAATGATTTAAGCGAAACAAATAATAATAATAAATTCTTTATTTTCAGAAAGTAACATATTAATGTTGAACAGTAAATTGTACATCTTATTTTCAATATGCCCTTCTGTTAATAAGATACAACGCAAAAACGAAAAAGAATTCACACACGCACATGCACATGCACATGCACAAACAAGCAAGCATTCACAAACGCACACACAATAAATTGTACAAGAGCATCGTGTATTAACATCAGGATGTAAATGAGACTATTAAAAACTACAAAAGTTAAATCTCTCTGCATATTTATTTTTATGTTGGTCTGCATATTTATTTACATAGTGGCTGTTGTTTAGATATTATTGTTCAATAGGGAATTCATGCTACAGGAACGTTGATACTGTTGTTGAAAGAGAGGATGTTGCTGACATGAGGGCCGCTCTGGAGAGGCTGCACTGCCCTGTTGAATGTATTGCTTGAAGTGATCTGTATTTTAGACTAGTTTATAAGTTTATATGCGGATTTGAACGAATATTTATGACTGTCTAGTTAATATATTCCGGTTATAGCTGTTTAAACAATGATTACACCATTCTACACAGAAAGTACAAAACAATGCTGACCGGTTATATTTACAAATGCAATGTTCGACGTAGCAAAGTTCGAGTGTGGAATTTACGGATATTTTAACTTCTTGAACGAAACATGTTGTATTTTGATAGTTAATATGACAGTTACTTAAACACAACTTAGCATTGTACCAGAAGTATATATATACTTTATAGTGGTCCTCTCCTTGTAACTGGAACAGCATTGAGATGAAATGTTTGTAACCAAACAAAGTAATAATTGACTTAATGAGAGGATTTGAGTACACTGTATACACTTAACAGAACTTAAAAGTGTACAGGACTTGATATGACCGTATCTCGGTCAATGTTAGTCTGGTCTAGTTGAAATTTTCAACAAATATAGCGTAGATACCTGGCATAATACATTTATTATTTTAAGTCATAAATTCCCAGAATGAACAAATGCAATCAATAGATGTGATTTGAGAAAATAAATACTGCAGCCCCCACTTGAAGATGATAATAGCGCTTTTCAATTTATGGTTCAACGCACCGTGTTATTTAAATCAAACAATTTAACCTGAGAATCATGATCTAAACATAGTGTAGTCAATATATAAAACTTCGTGTAGAAATGTTCATCAATAAAAAAGTTAGACGGCATTTAAAAGTTTTAAAAGTGTATACATGTTTATGTCATCACATGGTAGTCCATATCTAATTGTAATTACAAGATATTATTTGAATTTTCTTTATTCAAAACTAAACAAAAGACCCATTGATAGACTCTGTTAATTTAAAGTGTGTGTTGTTTCATCCAGATTCATTTAATGCTACAAACAAAACTAACGCATTCGTAGACACATCGCCGTCAGGTTTCATTTTCGTGAAGCATGTTTTGAAAAGCAAAAGAAACAGCATTTCAAGATATTTTTAGCTTTCAGGTTTTATTTATGTAAACTAACCATTTTCTTTTCCGTTTATTTTTCAGACGAAAAAAACTCACACTACAAAAAGCAGCCGACATGTAACAGACTGCAAGCCGTTGCCTTTCTCTCTTCATTTAATATCGCTCTCCAAAGTAAATGCAAGAGATTTACGGATTGAGGGAAGTTATACCCTTCCACAGGTGGTTGCGGAGCAAGTCTTGAGCTTAGTTTCGCATTAGTTTTTACGAACAGAGCGTCTGTGTGATAGAGACTTACATTTTTCCGTGGGATTGTTGTTACCTGTATGTACTTAGCTGGCTGTCGCTCTTTCAATGTGAAGATAGTTATCGACATGAACCTATCTCTACACAGCTGTAAAAGTTAGCAAAAAATAACACAAAAGCTTTTCTCATATATATTATATATTATGTGTCGGGCTGTTGTTTACCTTGGAATGAGCGTGCGCTCGGCGTAACGTTTTGATGTTCACCCTGGTGTTTCTGCTACGCGGGAAATACAGAAATCCGAGACAACATCGCGAAAAGTGATACAATAAGGTGAATCAGATGTGTTGCAATTTGTTAATAAAGTGTGCCTTACGATGTTGCATTTTAAATCGGTTATTCAGGATGTATTACAATATACGTAATTATTTTAAACTCGACACATAAAGTGAAAAGGAAAAATGTGTATGTATTCATATGTTCGCTCCGGTGGATTTAAAGTTTGTGGGTTGACCATTTCCTAGTTTCCTTTGATTTACCGCTGTTGTTGTTTTTTTCTACCTCAACTAAACGTGTTCAATGTTTGTATATGTTGACGTAATTTTTCACCTGGACGTCGATAGAATGCAGAGGAATACAATGCGGCCAGCACCGAACGTTGCAGTGATGACCGCTAAGCCACCGAAGCCGCCATGTTGGCGCGATTTCGTCACGCACAGCCTCGTTGCGGAATCCGATTTTACCGATATTAGCAAAATAGCACGCAGCTCGAATGACAGTTTCAGTTCGGACGGGCATCCGAATAAAATGGCGGGAAAGCCCAAAAGATTGCGCGCGAAAATCCATAGAACTCGAAGTCAATTTGCCATTGAGGAAAGCGATCTACCGGCGGAAACACTGACAATGACTTTAGCCGAAACGAAGCCAGACGACATTGGACTGTGTCGTGATACGTCTTTCAATGAAATGATATTCCAAGAGGACAATAACCGGAAGTGTCAGACATGGTTACAAAGTGTTGAAGCGTGTAAACCACTGGAGGTTGTCAGTTGTTACGATTTAAGTGGTCTCGAAGGCGAGGCGGTTTCAATTGAGATTCCAGATGATACACATTCGTACGAACAGACGGACAGTAGCACTAATAATAAAAGCAATAATAAAAGTGTTTATCTGCAAAAATTGACTCACAAATCATCATCGTACGAACAATCACCTGGTGTTGTGTCGAACTCTAGAGTTATTCCTCTTTCATTAAAACACGGCGCTTCTTTCAAAGATGATAATTTGATTAATACTGGGTAGTACTTATCATTCAAGCGAAGACGATTTTATGTGCAATTTATTTAAAATTGATAATATTTCTGTTCAAATATAACAAACATAAGTAATGTGCCTCGGTCTTATATTACAGAGTGGGCGCTACAAGGTCATGTGTTGCCAAGTGTAATCGATCTGTGACTAATGTGATATAACACCAGTCACGCTGTACATTCGGATTTCCTCGTTTTGTATCATTTTATCAAACCCAATATCGAGGATCTACTTTCATTTGTTACAATTTTGTAACATATTGGTTGAAAGGCCAAACTAAGAAAACATATACCCCCTCCCATGACCCATTCTATTAAAGATTGGGTGGGCAGTTAGTTTTTGGGGATTTTGGGGGATTCTTATTTCTTATTACAGTTCTTATCAACAAACAAAGTTTGTGTTTAGGTGGGGAAGGGGAAAATATTAGTTTACATGTTTAGGTCACGTATGTTTACATATATAGGGCCTACTGAACGAGATAAGTGTTTACGTCGAATATATACTTCCCATTTGTGAAATGGACAAACAAATAAAGACACATATGGACATCAAACCCCTCTTAGCGCTTATCTCCCCTTTCGGTACATAAATCACTGCCGTGACGAATGTCACGTGATAATGGGCATTGGAATAAAATGAGCGTTAAACCTTGAAAACATGGTCGCTATTATCATTTTGTCTCGTGTTACCACCTGCATTATCATTGATGAAATATAACCAGAACATTGTCAACATTTCATATTAAAACGAAAGACAAAAAAGAGTATTGTCAAAGTGTGAGAGCAGAGGTCTATGTACGTTGTAGAGGTATGTGTACGTTGTAGAGGTCTGTGTACGTTGTAGAGGTATGTGTACATTGTAGAGGTATGCGTACGTTGTAGAGGTCTGTGTACGTTGTAGAGGTCTGTGTACGTTGTAGAGGTATGTGTACGTTGTAGAGGTATGTGTACGTTGTAGAGGTCTGTGTACGTTGTAGAGGTCTGTGTACGTTGTAGAGGTATGTGTACGTTGTAGAGGTATGTGTACGTTGTAGAGGTCTGTGTACGTTGTAGAGGTCTGTGTACGTTGTAGAGGTTTATGTACGTTGTAGAGGTCTGTGTACGTTGTAGAGGTATGTGTACATTGTAGAGGTATGCGTACGTTGTAGAGGTCTGTGTACGTTGTAGAGGTCTGTGTACGTTGTAGAGGTATGTGTACGTTGTAGAGGTCTGTGTACGTTGTAGAGGTCTGTGTACGTTGTAGAGGTCTGTGTACGTTGTGGAGGTATGTGTACGTTGTGGAGGTCTGTGTACGTTGTAGAGGTATGTGTACGTTGTAGAGGTCTGTGTACGTTGTAGAGGTCTGTGTACGTTGTAGAGGTATGTGTACGTTGTAGAGGTATGTGTACGTTGTAGAGGTCTGTGTACGTTGTATAGGGAAGACCAAGTCATGCTTACACTCAAATGCTTTATCTCAGTTCTTAAATTTACATATTTTTCAAAATAAATACAGTCAAATTTAATTTCTTATCCACACCTAAATCATTTGAAACTCAAAATGCTCGCATATATAGTTGTGAAAAAAAATGATAACCAGCAAAAATATTGGGGCGACCAATTAGAAAAAACGATTGCTTTATTAATACCAATTGATTTTAATTCTTACAGTTGCGATGAATACGGGAATACATGAAATTACCAGTTTGAACCACTACATGTATATCGCTTTTGGACATAACGAAGTACTTGAGTTTTGTGACGAGATTTGGTGGTGACCAGTTGAATTCCCATGCATCCGATTGGTTGTTTCCGAGTTCCATCTCAAACTGACCAATACTTCAGATATTGGCGGGTCGCAAAACTTAGTTCTTTAACTGATTACCAGGTTGAGCGACCAATACGTTAATATATCTACTTCTACATTTTCTTCGTACATTGTACCCCAATCGGAATTCGTTGTCTAAAAATATGACGCTCGAAACTTTGGGAATTTTACGTTCAAATTATTGGTCCATGCTCCAAATCTGCCGAAATATACTTGTAGCGTTTCTACAATAGCATTCGGATTAAAGTCCGGTCTTGCACTGCAGTGAGTTAATAATGGTAAAAATCCGTTAAGGAATCATTGATATAGTTTATCAGGCCATGGAACATCATAAATGCGACCTTAAAATATCTATGAGGTCATCTTTAAAAATCATTTGCAGCACGCCAAACCAGGCGTTTTGAGAATTGTAGGTATTTCTTTTATTTTGATGCATGTTTAGATTTTTCCAAGAAAAATCCTGTATGAAACAGCCAACATTTCAGTCGGTTCAATGCCTTTGGACAAACAATGTCACGTTCAAAGCGTGGCTTAATAAATGTTTACAACGTAGACATAGCACTGCCAGTGGACCGAATTGCTGAAATGAACTTGACCCGTCAAATAAGCCCGCAAGTATAGTCGATTCAAAATATCTTTCAAAACCGCCAGAATGTACCATTTCTTGATTTGTTCACGCCTCGGCGAGTGCTCGTACATACGCATACATATACAGATATTAAATAAGCGTCGCCCAGCAAACATGTCCCTATGGGTCCCATTTGGGCAATATCTGGGCAAGCCCATATGGGTTTGTTCATATGGGACCCTTATGGGCTTTTTCAGGGCAAGCCCATATGGGTTTGTTCATATGGGACCCTTATGGGCTTTATCAGGGCAAGCCCATATGGGTTTGTTTCTAATGGGCAGCCCATACGGGACCCAGATGGGTGCCCATGTAGTATGCCTGCTTGGCGACTACAAGGTATGTGTTATAAGCGCATTGCGAAGAGTGGTATGATGAGCTTAGTCCATCATGTTATCTAAGGGGTTCAGTTTTATTTCTTTTACAAACGTATAGCTATCGTCATACTGAGTGTACAATGGATACACGATCCTATTGTACAAGTTGGCAAGTACATTTTAATTAAACTGAATGTACGTGTATATATGAGATTAAACATATTTGTGTCTACCAAATGTTACGTCTGTAAGCGGCAAAGATATGAAGCAATAATTTCCATGTCATTTGCCTTTGTGTCACATATTTATGGCATATTATTCCATGTATGGTAGTAGAAAAGTTTCCTTTTCGAATATGTATTTGAAAACCAACAATGATCGATCATATTAAGCTAGTATTCTTCAAGTATATATTAATTTTCGCATATGAATATTCTTAAGATGTTGTTCTAATTAGCCACAATTAAGGTTAAACGATAGTGACCAAGCTTTCAACGCGATTAAACGGGATGGGCACCTGCTCTTCACTGTATTCTGTAAGGGAAAGTTACCATTTTGGTATACAGAA
This sequence comes from Mactromeris polynyma, assembly GCA_032209605.1. Taxonomy (NCBI): domain Eukaryota; kingdom Metazoa; phylum Mollusca; class Bivalvia; order Venerida; family Mactridae; genus Mactromeris; species Mactromeris polynyma. Next base: position 6,509,603 of record JASFXZ010000012.1, read on the forward strand.
TCTCTTACCACAGTGATCTCCCCTTTATATGTAAAACAAAGAGGGACAACCGCGACTGGTAGTAGCAAATACAATACTTCGTTTCCGATTTATTTTATTTTATTCAACTTTAAAGAGTACCCGATGTATTGTATATCATAAAGCTGAATTATCGTCTGACTGTAAAGAATCTGATGTCCTTGGACGTGTTGTATCATCACGCTATGTCTTAGTATTCCCGCACCTGCAACAAAAACGTACACAGTCAACAATACAGAATATATCAGTTAGAAAATTTACTGAAAATCAGAAGTTTCTTTGCATTCCATATTTATCTTTTTGTGTAAGGGGTGACTACTGTGAAGTAGATTGTCATTATCTTCACACAATTGTCTCCCTTTACAAAATATTACTATTTAACCCAGCAAACGCCTGACGTAAATACGAAGTTGGCCCAACGTTGGATTTTGGTCATGACGTCGCCGACGACAATCCAACGTCTTACAAACGTTAAAACCACGACGTCCGTGCAACGTCGATTTACGACGTTGTCGTAACGTAGGATAGTCGTCGGAAGCGTATATAAATTTTCATCATACATATCGATCTATATGGTTACGATAATTTTATACAATTTAGTAATATTTAACCTCTACCATAATAATAAAACTGTGAATATTTTTTTACTTAATAATATAAAAAATTAAATCCAAAAAATCTAAACTAAGCAACATACCAGCTCTGCATATTGTAGAAATGGCGGTATAAATAAGAATACAGAGTTTGGAAAGCGAAACGCTGCTGAGTTCAATTGCTGTTCCATCAAGTATGTTGATAATGTATTAAATGCATTTTACATTTGTTATGGATACTGTGTTTAAAATTGATCATTAAACGCATATTTTATCATTATTTGGTTGAACTTTCATTTCTCATTTCATAAGGAAATGTAGTCCCGGATCAGGGGGGGGGGGGGGGGGAGGCGAGTGTCCTGGAAATGGATATTTGTCAAAAATGGTCGTAACTGCGAAATTTGCAAAACCAACCAAATCCAAAGTTAAACTAACGTTGGTGTCCAATGTCTCTGCAACGTTGAGGCGACGTGGGAGGGAGGTGGAAATTGTTAATCACAGTACACGACTAACTGAAACGAGAAATATTGTATGGAAGGCGGGTAATCAATGAGGCAAATTATTTTTAAGATAATATCTTGACTGAAAAATAATTAAAAAACTGCAATACAGTATATATAGTTTTACATCCAAACCAGAGCTTTTAGAAGCACGCACACACGCACCTACGCACCCACACACACATGTACGTACACACCTACACACAAACATATTCAAGATTTCAGAAAACATTAACATAAGCTAAACACATATTCATCTCTAACAATATCAACTGTATGACGAACATACATCAAAATTGGTAAGCAACATTTGTGTGCCAAATGGATTCATGTTCAAAGTTGATATTACCAGCGGCTACCGTCATATTAAACACTCGCGTCATATTTGGAGGGGGGGATTAATGGCACTTTCTCGGGAAAACCAGATTTTTCCCGTTTCACCATTTGGCTAAGTACTGGAGATCATGTTGATTAAGAACAGTTCTTTTCTTCGATGACGGATGGGGAGCTTTCGGCATCGATTCAGTTTCCTTCAGGGGACCGCTCGGGATGGCTAAACGATTACGAAGCCTCGCAGAAGACTTTCCGAAGATGCCGAGTTAATGGCGATGGGTTCCCGAACGTCCCGAATGGTTGCCGATGGTTTGCCGAATCGTTGGCGATAGAATGCTGAAATGTTGCCGAATTGAGATTCGGGGTATATAAACGATGCCGAACTACTATTTTGTTATCAGTTGCTAGTGGGACACCATGGATGTTAGAGGCCTTCACCTAGCAATTCAGTTTCAAATCCAAGCTGAAATGGATGCCATGCTTGCCTTGGCATTGTATTTGAGACAGAGAAGAAGAAGACGTCATCGATGGTGGCTCACAGACGACAGGAGGCTTCAGTATGGACAGTACAAAACATAGATGCAGGAACTCCGAGATGAAGATGTCACCCCCTTCAACAAGTATTTGAGGATCACGCCAACAATGTTTGACGACATACTCGCATTCAGAAAAAGGACACCAGGTTCCGTAACGCCCTTCCTGCTGGCCTAAAGCTTGCGATGACGCTGAGGTACATGGCATCTGGGGACACGTACGCCTCCTTGGCATATGAATTCCGTGTTGCTGCGAAAAGTGTATGTCATTTTGTCCCAGAAGTGTGTTATGCCCTGCTTCAGGAGTATAAGGATGAAGTTCTAGCCATTCCCAATGCTCCAGAGGCCTGGCTAAAAGATTACGAAGCCTCGCAGAAGGCTTTCCGAAGATGCCGAGTTAATGGCGATGTGTTCCCAAACGTCCCGAATGGTTGCCGATGGTTTGCCGAAGATCCCGAAACATTCGGCGTCCAAATTTTAAAAGTTTTAAAATTTGGATGCCGAAGTTTTTTCGATCCCGATTGGCCCCGAAGTGCCGAGAAGGTTTCCAGAAGTCTTAAGGAAGGACACGGAAGGGTTCCAGAACATCGCGAAGACATGCCGAAACATCCCGATTTTGCGAATTCCGCTTTCGGGAACCCTTCGGGGGCCTAGTGGACGACAGGTCTTACGCTGTTCACTATTTTGAGAAAAAGCGCGTGATTGGAGGGCGTGTTATACTAATCACTCTCGATGACTGCTTCCTGGCTACCAACCAGTACTCGCGCCAAATTTAGGGATTGTGAAGTTCGTTATCAAACCCCACTCACGACCCTCAACCACTGCATCTCCCTTTTTACAATGACCTTCAATTTTGAAAGTCCAGGGAAAACACTGAAAATATAACCTAGTGGTCAAAATTACGTCACGTCAAAAACAGACGACAATGTTTGGCGTCATGAAGAAGTCCCAATTGTTTACGCGCAATTACCGTTCCATTGAATTGTCCCGTACAGCTTCTTCGACTATGGCGTAACCATTGACCCTGTGTAAACAATGTAGTACTCGGTTACTGGTTCACCGTTCTTCTGCATTAAACTGTTCACTACTAAGTGATTACTTTTGTAATGATGAGTCGCCAGGTTGAATATTTTCATTCACACATTTGCGCCATAATGTCACCGTACATTTTTTGTTGCATCTTCAACTGATAATTAAGCTCTTCTCAAGAGAATCATATTCTGTGGATGGATCCAGCTGCCACTAAGTCTTGTGCCGCCACCGTTGGCATTCGTGAGAAAATTCAGCTGCATCACAGGTTGTGTCCGCCTGGTTTTCACGGAAAATATCGGCGACAAATACTGACTTAAAACTATTTGCTTGTATTTATCTCGCGAGCTCGCATTTCGATGTTATACATGTAATAATGGTTTAAAACAACTCACCATACGATTCAACGTATTATCAGGAAGAAAAACACATTTATATGACATTGTATACATGCAGTCAGGAAGGAAATTTCATAGACATGTTCCCATTTTGCTGTTAAAATGTTTACTTTATTTTCCAATATACTCTCTGTATATAACAAGATGTGGAGGTTCAATATTGTCGCTTGACCTTTTGAAACTTCCGGCTATCTAAATGTCATTCGGATATATTCGGTATCTATCAACATTATACTTATAAATAAGGGAAACAATTCACCAGGCTTGTATAACTAGCCTGGGGTCCTGGCTCACTGATTGCTAACTACGCATTTGATTTTGCGCAAATTGTTACACTACCACATCACTCTCGTCAGATGGGTCCTCTCTGACAAACAAAATGTTACACTACCACACCACTCTCGTCAGATGGGTCCTCTCTGACAAACAAAATGTTACACTACCACATCACTCTCGTCAGATGGGTCCTCTCTGACAAACAAAATGTTACACTACCACATCACTCTCGTCAGATGGGTCCTCTCTGACAAACAAAATGTTACACTACCACACCACTTTCGTCAGATGGGCTCTCTCTACTTACAGACACACAAAATGTTACACTACCACACCACTTTCGTCAGATGGGCTCTCTCTACTTACAGACACACAAAATGTTACACTACCACACCACTCTCGTCAGATGGGTCCTCTCTGACAAACAAAATGTTACACTACCACATCACTCTCGTCAGATAGGTCCTCTCTGACAAACAAAATGTTACACTACCACACCACTCTCGTCAGATGTGTCCTCTCTACTTACAGACACACAAAATGTTACACTACCAGAAAGTTGGCGTGACTAAGTCATTGTTTTCCACTGATCTTAAACTGTATATACTATTGGATGAAAAATTTAATAATAATCGAATATACTAGGGACTCTCATTGCAGTAAGCTTTGTAGACAAGGACTGAAGAATGATAAAAACATCTATTTTCAAACGATATCCAATTTAATTTTATTAGTAATTTTGAGTCATCAAGGTTGGCAAACTCCTTTTGTATTAATCTAGCTACACGCGCTTGTAATTTACCTAAATATTTATAACATTTTTTTCCAGTACTCCAAACGGTACAACAGTAGTCCATTATAGAAAGAATATATGCATTATAAAATAATATTTTCATTTCAAATGATAGATACGGCGTAATTCTTTTTAAAAGTGCAATTTTTGAATTGATATGAGTACATATTTTTGTAAGATGGGTATTCCATGATAAGGTGTTATCAATGTCAATACCAAGTACGTTTTGAACATTTACATTTTGCAATTTTGTTTTATTTATATACAGCGTTAGTTCAATATCAAGGTTTTTTAGACGGTTATTCGACGATAGAATCATACATGTAGATTTATTAGGATGTAAAGACATGTTATTTAATTGGCACCAAGAAATGATTGCATTTATATTTGTTTGAAGAGTGGCCTTTATAGTTTTGATATCAGTGCCAGGTGTAAACAGGGTGGAATCGTCAGCATAAAGGTGGATATTGGCAGTTGGTATTTCATATGCAATATCATTTAGATAAAGAAGAAATAATAGAGGGCCGAGGATTGAGCCTTGGGGAACTCCAGACCTTATCTCCATTGTTTCCATTTGTTATATTCGCATGCTTGATAGTCTGTGTTCTATTTGATAAGTAAGACTTAAATAGAGTAACGGTGCGTGGCGAGAAGTGATACAGTTTTAGTTTATACAAGAGAATGTTATGGTCAACTAGGTCAAATGCCTTTCTCAAATCCAAAAATACTGACCCTACATATTTTCCTGAATCGATATCCTTTAACGACGTATCTATCAAGTAAATGAGTGCTGTGTGACAAGGTGGAAGATGTTTTTGTGTGCCAAAAATACAGTCCACATATTATAATAAAACTACATTCAACATTAGAATATGATGCTAAAGCACTGTGTCTCAGTATCATTGATGGTGTTAAATTGGAAATATAACAGTCAGCCTAACTTCTGAAGGCATATACATGTATACGTCTTTCCATGCCTCTGTTTCGGACAATAATACATAAAATAACCTCAATTATTAGATCCTATAGATATGCTCCATTACATCATAGAGGCACCCCGTCATAAGCATAAAATGTCTTTTGACACAAATATTACCAGCATGTAATAAACATGTTATTCAGGGTTTGCCCACGTCGGTGGTAAACCACTGCATTATAAACAGCTTCTAACTTTCTTCTTTCAAATGCAAAGTAAAAAAACTCATTTGTAGCTCGTCTTAAATAATGTATGTTTTTCCTTTTTAATCAGTTTTATCATTTGTAACCTAATACCTTGTTAAATTTTATTTGTTTAGCTTTTTCATCAATTATTCCTGTCAGTGAGAACTTATTGTTTTATTGTTTCATCGTTTTATCTATTTATAAACATGTAACACAATGTCTTGACTGTGATAACTTTATTTATAACATATAATTCTTCGTATGTCACACAATACTATATATTAAGGACCACAATGGAAATAAGAGTTTTTACTTGTACTCTTTTTTGTGTTATCCTTAACATATAATGTTGATTGATATGGCTTTATTGATTCATGCATATTGTTGTTATTAACATATGTCTTAATTTTATGGTGCCATGTAAATTGAACATTATATGTTGAAATAAATCTATCTATCTATCTAACAAACTGACTCACATGACAAATCATTTTAACTGGTTGATTCCTACTCTTAGTCTGAATTCCGCCTCCAATATCGAAGCTATTGCTAGCGTCAGCACATTACGCTTGTCGTTGGCCTGACTCATACACAATACAACCATCAAACAATCTTATTTTGAAGACTCTGGCTCTACGCGACCATTTTCTTTGATCACAGAACGCCACATGTATCGAGACGGTCGATCAATACCCTCTTAAGGTCACACCGAACTAGTTTTCAAAACGTCCGAACCCGTCCTTAAAAAGTCGTAAAACGGGTTGTGGTCTGGCTAGAACGTATAGCGTTGGCCGGACAATGTCTATACTGCGACCCTAGTTAGTTCATAAACAGTTCTCGATATGTCCATCTTGTCTTTATCCCGTGGGTAAAATTGCCCCGTTTACCTCATGGGGACACCGTTTCCAAGCAGTCCAAGCCCGTCTGTAGTCAGTTTAAACCCGTTCGTAACTATTTCTACTTCGTTCCTTATACGTCGAAATCCGTTCTAACTAGTTCGTAACTCGATCGCCTACTCTAAAGATCAAGTCCACAACAGTTGTGACAAGCATCGTGACCATCGTTATGATCAATACCTCCTTGTGATCATCATGCCTCCAAGGAAGAGAGGAGCCAGACAGACGGGGCGTGTTAAAGCAGCCACTACCCGAAGATCCACAAGCTCCTGCTCAACTGAAGTCAGAAACAGATGTAAACTGTAAAAATGTTGTGCCTAAATGATGAACCAGTGAGAAAACGGCCCCTATTTATACCATACCTTGTCTGATTGTACTGCAGACGGGATGGACGTTTTGCGAACTGCGTAAGAACGCAATAAACGTACTCAAAAAGAGTAGAGCCTGCGAACTTTTAGAACTGACACTTGTTCAGAACTCGTTATTTTGGTTTTTATTTTATTTGGACGCAATAACGACGCACTAAGGACGTAATGCGGTCGAGTTGGGTATGTCTGTGAACGGGATGAACGTGCAACAAACGGACCTGGTCTGCGTGCACACGTACTGCCAATTGACGCCCGATCGCACCACGTCATAGCACGTCCTAGTACGATCCAAGTACGGCAATTCCGTTCGTAGTACGTCCATCTCGTTTTAGTACGTTGTCACTCCGTCTAATTGCAGGACGGGATGGTCGCCCGAAAATGTTGAGCAGGCTCAAAGTTCTGGAGCACCATTCAGTTCGTATACAGACCGTAAAAAGTTGCTACTACGTCCACTCCGTTTGCACACAGTTAAAGCCATGGTCACATTTACGGTCATGCACGTAGTTGACCGTAGTTCACTTCAAACGTAGTCCACCGTAGTGTAACTACGGTCAACTAGGTTGAAGTAGGTTCGAAGAAGGTTCAAAAATGGCAAAGAGGATATATAGAAAGTCTAAGTAGGTTGAACTACGTGCAAGTACGGTCAACTACATTGAACTACGAGCAAGTGGCTAGGGTTAACTACGTTACACTACGTATTAACTACGTTAAGTACACACAGCTACGGTAAACTAGGGTCAACTGCGTTGAGCTACGACAAAACGTCGTTGCTGCGCCTGCGCGGTACGGGTTAGTCAAGGTCATTATGCTTTTGGATGTTGACGAGCTCCTAAAATCAACATTTCTTATTAGTTAGCCCTAGTTAACCGTACTATGAACATACATGTACTTCAAACGTAGTCCAACTCTAGTAGTCCCTAGTTGACCGTAGTGTTAGCCGTAGTGTTAATTTTATTTTTGCCAGATACTACGGTCCACTACGGTGAAGTAGGGTCAATTACGGTTAACTAAGGTCAACTACGTTCAAACTACGGTCACAGTAGGGTATTGGCATCGTAGTTGACCGTAAACAATTTTTGAACATGTTGAAAAATCATGTGCTAACTACGGGCAAATCATAAGTTCGAACTACGTTTATTACTACGTGTAACTACGTTTAATACGTTCAACTACGGTCATTCCCCACTACGGTCAACTACGTAAGATGTGACCACGGCTGAAGCCCGTTCGGCTGCATTTTTCAGAACGTAGTGAGAACGAGTTCGGTGTGATGGGGCTTTTAGATGCACGTTTTCCATGTTTATACGAAATCCGGTATGGTTGTCAGTTTATGTATGCCTTTGATAGTGCGAATTGCATCCCATGTGTGCTCGACAGAAATGTTTACTTCCTTGGACGCTTCTTCTCGGAAATAGGCTATATACAGCCGATGCTTCACCTCCTCTATACTATACGGAATCACGGGCGGAATTAATTGTTTAATAAAACATACCATAGAGATAAACAGTAACAACAACTATTTAACATGGGTGTGTAGAATATGCTTCAGTATTTGTGCGGTAAATTAATGGTCAGAATCCATTCCGAAATATTGTTACGACTCGTCTGCCGAGCGGATCCAGGTACAAACTAATGTTAGGTCTATAAATAGCGATTTCGTCATTTCCGCTAGCGGGAAATGTTTAAGAATGAAAGCGAACATTTTGTATGAATGAATATCGTAGTTTCGCAATATTAACACATGCGCAAAACGGGCAGATGTTAATGGAATGGATTATAGGGGATTATTCGGAAAAACAATCGAAAGGATTTTATTCATATCCGAGCCTCGCGAGCAAAATGAAAAAAAAAGGAATAAAAAATAGAGTCGCCGTCTTCCGGTTGGCAATGATTTCTACCACATTCTCAAAAAATGGAGACGTCAATTGTTGACAAACAAGAACTAGCAGGATGATGCTTCTGATACTCAGGCTTTATTGCAATAAAGTAAACATTCATATCTTGAATTAAACACAAAAAGTAACAAACGTAATTACAGCATGATGTCTAGTCCTGGTTTGATAAAGTTGAATGAAAAAGTAACTTAGGATTACGCTGTAAAACAATTAACCAGTGTCTGAGCGGTAAGGTAACACAAAGTAACAATATATTACATAACATCTTGCTTTTGTATCACTTTCCGAAGACTGATCAGTCTCAATTAATAATTATGGTCACTACATACTGAAAACGATGTTAACAAGTGAATGCATCAACTTTTTCAAGTGAGTCAGATTGGACAAAAGATGTATGATCCGATTATTAGTTTGGTACGCCCCCATGGGCTGATTGCCCGTGGCTGATTGGCTCCATGTGGCTGATTGTCCCCATGTGACTGATTGCCCCCATATGACCGATTCTACGGAAGTTGGACTTAACCTAAATCTAGAGATTTAACAAAATATTTAACCCCATATGACCATGTTTCTTAGCCTATGATACATAAAGGCAAACAGTCTGACCATGTTAAATGTAGATTATACATTGCTGATAAATTAAACACTAAATGACATACCAATTAGAGTCGGACAGAGGAAGTGTGAATTACATAAGATTAGTGGTAATATACCAACACAGTGTTGGATGTTCCATTTGGGAGGTGTCGTTATCAACAGTGTATTTTAATATGCACCGATATTTAGTAGTTTTTTTGCCAGGACAATCTTGTCATGTCGGATAATAAAGATTGTCATTATCAAAATGTCTTTGTTACGGACAGTTTATATACATGTAGTATTTGATCAGATGACAGTTTGTTTTAGGGCCAATATGACTGTTTCGTACTTGACCCAAAGATAAAATCTAAACAGATCAGGAAGAAAATATGGTCAAAAAACGTTAACAAGGTTTTTTCAATGCTTGAGCACGTGAATGTGATTCGACTTAATATGACTCGGTTTCGATTGTGACTTTCAATCAAGACAGTATTCTGGCTGCATTGCATAAACATGAGGTAAACATGTTACTTTATGAATGTAAACAAGGTATTAATGATTCCTTCATCCAGTGCCGAACACTACACTGAATTCTACTCCTTACCCTGGTGGTTACCTACTGTGTTGCTTCACATGGTGGTTACCTACTGTGTTCCTTCATAAAGATTAGATGTGGCCTTCAAAATGTTAACACCGGTCTACATTTTTTACAAAAAAACACACTTCCATTGTGACCTAGAATTTATTAGGTCTAATTTATGAAGATCAAGTAAAAATTGTGATAAGATTTTCGTGTTTGACCTGATCTGGATTTACACTTGACCTATATTCAACAAGAAATGGGCAATGCCCCCAAACCAGGTTTAGTATGTAGTTATTTGTAACCAAGGCTCAATTTGTATAACGAATTCATGATGATCATCAATGCTAAGGTGCCATAGGTGATACATGCATATACACACTCACACTTAGGTATATTATATATATATGCAACAACTATACACCAAGTTTGATGTCAATACACCTGCGCATAGCGAAGATATTAAGTGGAAACTGATTTTTAATTTTAAGTGACCTTGACCTTGGACGGAACGAACCCAAAAGCAATCCCATGGGAGCTCTCGACATGTTCTTACTATACACTAAGTTTCATGTCAATATGATCAATGAAACTTCAGTTATTCGCCGGAAACCAAATTGATAAGTTTAGAAACGGTGACCTTGACCTTTGACGAAACTATTCCAAAAGCAATCCCAAGCGAGCTCTCCACATGTTCTTACTATACACCAAATTTGATGCAAATATGACCAACAAAACTGAAGTTATTCGCCGGAAACCAAATTGATATTTATAGTAACAGTGACCTTGACCTTGGACGGACTGAACCAAAAAGCAATCCCAAGCTAGCTCTCCACATGTTCTTACTTTACACCAAGTTTGATGTCAATACGATGAACAGAACTCAAGTTATTCGCCGGAAACCAAATTTCTATTTTTAGTAACGGTGACCTTGACCTTTGACGGACCGAACCCAAAAGCAATCCCAAGAGAGCTCTCCACATGTTCTTACTATACACCAAGTTTGATGTCAATACGTTGAAAGGAACTAAAGTAATTCGCCGGAAACCAAATTTCTATGTTTAGTAACGGTGACCTTGACCTTTGACGGACCGAACCCAAAAGCAATCCCAAGCGAGCTCTCCACATGTTCTTACTAACACCAAGTTTGATGTCAATATGACGAATGGAACTCAAGTTATTCGCCGGAAACCACCAGTTTGACGCCCGCCCACCCGCCTGCCCAACGACATGCGCTATTCTAATAACCTGGTTTTCGTTGAAAACCTGGTTAATAAAAACAAGAGCGTCAAACTGTCACAAAATACGACCGTCATAAGTCAGAGCTCAGAGCTAAAACTAGACAAATTTTATGTAATTTCTAAAATCAAAGGGTGGTAACTTCCGGGTGACATGAGCGATATGACTGGTTATCGAACTTGGCCGAGATATTATGCCCACAAACATTTTCACCTAGTTAAGATCAGATGAAAACTGTTTGACTTAGAGAGCGGACAAGGCTAATTTGGCCAATTTTTGATAATCCAAGGGCCATAATTCCGAAGTACCTTGGCCGATGTGGCTGGTTATCGAACTTGGCCGAGATATTATGCCCACAAACATTTTCACCTAAAGATCACTCCTGTGAAGTTTGGTCATAATCCATCGAGTGGTTTAGGAGGAGATGTTGTTTATTTTCCACTATATACTGGCAGCCATTTTTTTTGACGGAACTTAATAATTTATGCAATCTTGTAAGAGGACCACTAGACAATGCTACACACCAAATATCAATGCTCTAGGCCTTTTGGTTTGGGACAAGAAGATTTTAAGTTTACACTTTTAAAATATATTTTTAGCTCCTGTAACCTACTTAGGCAGCAGACCGGAATGATATATCCAACTTAAAGAGGCCCACCCAAGGATCATTCCTGTGAAGTTTGGACAAAATCCATTCGGTTGTACAGATGTTTTTTAAAGAAAATGTTGACACACGACGTAATATTCATGAGACGTAATATTCATGACGACAGACATCCAAGGATCCTAAAAGCTCACCCTGAGCACAAAATAAAAGCCATTCAATAGTTTAAGAGATGTTGTTACATATAGGCAAAAAAGCAAGGCTCCCTGGAGGATCATTCTTTGGGTCAAAATATTTAGTGGTTTAGGAGATGTCGTTTTATAATTTCTACTGCATACACATTGGGAACACAGTCCGCACCCTGGCGGCCATGTTTTTTGACAAAACTTAATAATTTATGCAAACACAAAACAATGCTACATATCAAATTTTAAAGCCTTATATTGTTTTGGATAAGAAGATTCTAAAAGTGTAACCTACTTATGCAGCAGACCGAAACGATAAATGCAACTTTGAAAGAGGTCCACCCAAGGATCATTCCTGTGAAGTTTAGACGAAATCCATTCAGTGGTATAGCAGGATATGTTGTTTAAAGACGGATGACAGAAAATGGACGACGCAAGACATTGAAAGGTCCGAAAAGCTCACCATGAGCACTTAGTGCTCAGGTGAGTTAAAGATGACCCTATATGGCACACCCGAGTCACCAAGCGCAAGTTGGAAAAGCAGATAAGCATACACATTCAAATGATATCAACACTGAGAAGAAATGATGACTTAACAGCAGTGTTTAAGGTTTCTATATTATTTTACCAGATAACCTGGATTTGATCTTCTGAGTATTCTGATCTAGTCCAATGCCCAACCCAGTTTCAAATAAGTCAAGAAAATATATGAATCAATATCTGATCATGTTTTATGACTACAGGGTAGAAATCCTGGCCTATGAACAGTTCACAAGTTCTTTCTATAACTTGATCTTGTGACCTTGTTTTTTTTACCCAACATGACTAAGTACGACTTCTATTAAGGCAGCAATGCTGACCAGATTACATGTATGCTAGGTAGAAAATGTTTGATGAAGATCAGGTAGTAAATGTAGTCTCTAGTGTCGAGAAGTGTTTTCCTCTATTTGACAGTGACCTGGTTTTTGACCCCACGTTACCCAGTCTCAAATGACTTGCAATTCATTCCAACAAATATTCTTACAAAGTTCATGTACCTCTTTTTTTCAGGTAGAAAATGTGATCCCCAGAAAGCTGACAATATTTCTATGATTTGATCTACTGATCAAAAGTTTGGAACCAACATGAGCCAGTAGCAAACTAGGGTGTGCATATTAATATAGCATAAACTAGGGTGTGCATATTAATATAGCATAAACTAGGGTGTGCATATTAATATAGCATACAGGTTTCATGTACACCATGAAGAAAATGTAACTAGACCATATGACCTAGTTTTTGGCCCAATGCGTAAATATGGCATTCCTATAATCTGACCTAGTGACCTAGATCTTTACCCAAGATGATCCTATATCGATCTTGACCTAGAATTTGTCCAGACACACATTCTGATGATATTTCATGAAGATAACTTGCAAAATGTGCTCTTTCAATGGTGAACATGATTTTCCAATAAACTGACCTAGTAACCTATTTGTTTTACCCTATAGAACCCAGTACCATACAGTTTAAAGCAGACATTCTGACCAAGTATCATCAAAATTAGGCTAAAATTGAGGCTAGCAAAATAGTGTGGACAACAACGGACATCCAATAATCTTAAAATAATGAAAATAAAATTCTTATACCTTAAAATAATGAAAATAAAATTCTTACACAACAATATGCTTAAAATATCACTGTAAAGGAGTAAACCATGTAGATGTTAGACATGTGAGTAGTGGCATGTATTTGTGTGCCATGTGCATGACTTCGACAAGTGAGTACATGGGTATGCATCACTTGGACGTACAAGTGATGTAAAAACGTCATGTGAATAATGGCATGTAAATATTTGTCATGTGGAAATGTTAGTCATGTCATGTGAATAATGGCATGTAAATATGTGGATGTGTTAATCATGTCATGTGAATAATGGCATGTAAATATGTGGATGTGTTAGTCATGTCATGTGAATAATGGCATGTAAATATGTGGAAGTAGTGTGAGTCATGTCATGTGAATAATGGCATGTAAATATGTGGATGTGTTAGTCATGTCATGTGAATAATGGCATGTAAATATGTGGATGTGTTAGTCATGTCATGTGAATAATGGCATGTAAATATGTGGAAGTAGTGTGAGTCATGTCATGTGAATAATGGCATGTAAACATGTGTCATGTGGAAGTGTTGGTTATGTCATGTGAATAATGGCATGTAAACATGTCTCATTTGGAAGTGTTGGTCATGTCATGTGAATAATGGCATGTAAACATGTCTCATTTGGAAGTGTTGGTTATGTCATGTGAATAATGGCATGTAAACAATTGTCATGTGGAAGTGTTCGTCATGTCATGTGAATAATGGCATGTAAACATGTCTCATTTGGAAGTGTTGGTTATGTCATGTGAATAATGGCATGTAAACAATTGTCATGTGGAAGTGTTCATCATGTCATGTGAATAATGGCATGTAAACAATTGTCATGTGGAAGTGTTAGTCATGTCATGTGAATAATGGCATGTAAACAATTATCATGTGGAAGTGTTAGTCATTTTGCTATATATGTGAATAATGACATGTATGATGTAGATATGTGTCACATAAATATTATGGGGCATATGAATATTATGAGGTTAGTGAACCATTAACATTAATAACATGTTATACATATCACAAATTCCAACAGCTCAGTTTATGAACTAGTGTATTTTTGTGACAACTTGTCAAGCCATTTCATCCGAGTTAGTCTTACGCAACAATCCAAGTTGGCTCCAGCTCCAACAGCACAATTGTTTACAGGAGCCACAGGACACGGCCTTGCTGATTGCTCTGTAGATCTTTGAGGTGTATCAGCAAGAAAACATGGACTATTAACTAAATCAGGAATCATATTCCCATTTCCAGAAACATTGCACTTCACAAGTCCATTTTCTTTGCTATCACTTCTTCTACGCACAGTCTCCACAATTTCACGGATGACAGTTTTTTTCTTGTGTGGCTTTTTAACCAGTTCACTGAATTTATTCCAGTTTCTCAGTACTATTTTTGGTTTTCCCTTTGTTTCGAAAATTTCAATTCGAAAACTTTCGTCAAAACTTTTATCCTCTTTAGCACTTCTGTTAGCACCTCTTTGACCTTTTCTGAGATATCTGGTTTCACTTCTCTTCTTCTTATTTCCTTCACCTTGATTACTTTCCATAAGTTTCCTCTTATTCTTCTGTTCTTTGTAACCTTTAAATGTCATGTTGCTGGTCCCAGAGTTTGGACAAATATCAACATCATCAGACATTTTCTTTGTTCTTTGCCTTTGGCATTTTCTGCTTCCTTTCAAAATTTTCTTTGTGACGAGATCAGAGTTTTCATGTACCTTTTCCTTCATTGATTCGTTAAACCATTTAGTCATGTGAGCCTCTGCAGTCTTAATAAAATTTCTACGGGAGTGTCGAGTGTGTAGATGGTCAGACGTGGGCCAGAATAATGCTAAAACAGACACATTTTTGGGGTAAATTCAAAAATAAATCAAAATCAAATGGGACTAGTTTTCACAGAGGTATTATTTAATTTCAACAGGAAATGAGCTGCAAAGTTTTGGCAATTACTTTCTTTTTCACCCAACACATTTCAATATCAATATTTTTGTTAGAAAAAATCCATGTGCAAGCAATGCTTAATACCACACACAGTTACTAACTGACATATTTCATAAAAACAAACATTCTGACTAAAGTTCATACAGATCAAGTTAAAAGGTGTCCTCTATATAGAGTGTAAAATAGCTGCTTCTATGAGATGACCTTGTGACCCAGTGGTGACCCAATTTTACCCAGTTCCAAACAAGATGCAGATTTCATGATCAAAATCCTGGCCAAGTAAAAAGACAAACACTTTGAATACATGTCACATAGATCAGCTTTCTGTGATTTGGGTTTTCTGACCCAACCTAGTTAACACATAAACAAAATATACGTTTATAATAGAACCGAATTGTTTTTTTTTCCTTTTATAAATTGTGTGAAATAATATGCTACCTATAATCTGCATCTATTGAACATTGGCATACAGTGAGTGTCAACAACTGTATGCCCAAGGCAACATGTCCAGCCGCACAAATTAAGAGATTAAGAGAATGATGGTGATCATTTCTGCCAAGTAATTTGAAAATTCCAAATTTATGACAGTTTTATAGTACAGAATAGATGTTGTATACACATTTATTTATAAGTGTGACCTTGACCTTTCATGGTGAACATTTGTGCCAAATTAGTTGAAAATCTCCCAATAAATGACAGAGAAATGGTCCAGAAAAGAAATCTAGACCAATTTTGACATTTGATCACAAAGTGTGACCTTATCCTTTGAGCTACAGACACATGTCTTGCCCGCGACACGCCGTCTCATCATGCTGAACGCTTGTGGTAAATAATTTGAAAATCATACAATAACTGACAGTGCAATACTCAAGACAAGATGTTTTAGACCCATCTTTGACCTCTAAGTGTGACCTTTACATTTGAGCTATGGACCAAGTCTTGCACGCGACACTCTGTCTCATCATGGTGAACATTTGTGCCAAGTCACTAGAAAATCCTCCAATAAGTTAAAGACTCATGGTCCGGACATAGAAAATCTGGACAAACAAACACGTACAACAGACCGCCATTGTGGCAACTATGTCGAGCTGACTGCAAGCCAATCGCAATTAATTTGCACTTACTGGGCAAAACCATACATGAAACCCCATGAGCACAACTACGCAGGCTGGTTAACATTCCTGTAAAGTTTTATGACTCTGGCTCATATACTATTGGAGATATGAGTGACAAAAGATTGCATACTCTATAGGCTATATTTTAACTAAGTCAAGAGCCATAACTTTCTACTTACTGGGCACTGCCTGACATGAAACCCCAGGTGCATAACTACACATGCTGGTGAACATTCCTGTAAAGTTTTATGACTCTAGTTCATATTCTTTTGGAGATTTGAGTGACGCAAGAGTGCATACTCTGTAGGTTATATTTTAAGTAAGTCAAGGGCCATAACTTTGCACTTACTAGGCACAGCCAAACATAAAACCACAGGTGCACAACTACACATGCTGGTGAACATTCCTGTAAAGTTTATGACTCTGGGTTATATACTTTTGGAGATATGAGTGACACAAGATTGCATACTCTGTAGGCTATATTTTAAGTAAGTCAAGGGCCATAACTTTGCACTTAGTTGGCACAGCCAAACATGATACCCCAGTTGCACAACTACACATGCTGGTGAACATTCCTGTCAAGTTTTATGACTCTGGCTCACATACTTTTGGAGATACAAGTGACACAAGATTTTGTGACAGACGGAAGGACGGACAGATGGACAAGGGCAAATCTATATGCCCCCCCCTTTCGGAGTGGGGGGCATAAAACGTTGCATATAGCAAACTTACCAGGAAAAGTAGTTTTAGCCCCATCATTGAACTTCTCAAATCTGAATACATCATTTACTCTACTGAAAACCAAATATTTTCTTATGTACTTTTCCATCATGGTCTGTATTTCCTCATCACTCTTGTCCACTTTCCTACAACCACCAGCAACATGGCAATTTTCAGGCAAATCCGATACATCTTCTTCTGTGTCAGGCATGTCTGGCTTATCTTCTATTGTGATAGGTAAGTTTAGACCAACTTCTGTTGGGTTAGATAAGTCTGGTGCATCTTCTATTGCATCAGATAAGTCATATACAGATACATCTTCTATTGTGTCTGGTTTTAAGTATCTTTGTAGGTTTAGGTCTTCCGACTCCGTAAGTTGAGATGCTAACAATTGCTCACCTTCGTAACTCAAATTATCGATGAGACAATTTTCATTAACAATTAAAGTATTCCCACTATCTGTTTCATTAATTCCACAAATCTGCATTGTTTCACTC
Organism: Mactromeris polynyma; assembly: GCA_032209605.1. NCBI lineage: Eukaryota > Metazoa > Mollusca > Bivalvia > Venerida > Mactridae > Mactromeris > Mactromeris polynyma. The sequence goes on from JASFXZ010000012.1 coordinate 6,527,489, forward strand.
AATAAGTTATTATTTTCATCCTTACATACATTACCGATTTCTTTTTTATGTTCAGCATCACTTTCAATAAATTTAACTGCAACCTGATCTTCACTGTCAATAGCAAAAGATGCATTGCTAGAGCTTGAATTTTTTTCAACAACCAAATTAGATTTGAATAATTCAAAAAATTGGTCATAGTCTCTTATGATATAATCACCAGGTTCAAGTACCAATGCTGAACTGAGATCACTCTGACAATTCGAATGATCTGCCGCATCTGGATTCATTCTACTTTTCTTCTGCATCTCCTTTTTCTTAACAATAGGTTTCAGTGGCTTTTGCTTTACGCTACTTTCATAGTTGAGACCAGGAGGCAATTCCCATCTAGTCGTTCCTCTTGTAGGTTTGATCTTCTTTTTTGAATTGCATCCAGCACAATTTTGATGAAGTGCTAATTTCCTAGCATTTGCTCTTTTATCCATAATAAGGAACGGTTCATCTTTCTGAATTACACAATTAAACGCTTCAGTATCCACATAAACCAGCTCAAAAGATTTTGAGTCAATAGCAAAAGAATGGATAGTGAGGTCCACGTTTCTGCAAGTCACCATGGCAACCGAGAAATATGCATACTCTCTCTTAGCAATACAAGGAACAAGACTTGGATCGACTGCACTTCGTTTTCTTCGTTTTTTGAACATTACAACAAGATTGTGCACAGTCTCAACATCAACCCAAAATGTATTACAACTCAATTTATTACCATTTTTCAAATGATTGTTAATCTCCGTTGGAGCAGTTATCGGAAGAACGTGTAGTTCTCGCATTCCTTTCTGAATTGCAGTCAACTGGAGAACATTACACATCACAATATCTTTGAAACTCAAATAGATCTGGTCCTTCAATGTAAATGCATCCATTTTTGTATTGCCAACGCTTACAAATCCAACAGACATTTCAGTTAAATCATATTCATTCTTCGCAGTTTTCTCAATAACTGGTATGTTACCTAAACTAGTTGCGTTATCATTCATCTTCATTGATTCATTACCATTCAGCATGCCACATTGAGCACATAAAGCCTGCCTAACATGATTCTGTTCACATGGAGAGTTTAAAGCAAATTCCACAATAACAGGATTACAAATATTTGAAGAAGTGAATTTTTTACAGAAATGTTGAAAATCCTCAATGCTGATCAGGTCAAGACATGAAATATTCTCATTAAAGCCACATTTCTGTTGGAGCAACATAATTTCACTTGACTCCAGAGGAGATAACTTAATATCAAAAGCACTGACAAAAGCCAAAAATGCTTTATTGGCAGCAGTGCCAATAATCTGCATTATTGTGTCCAAAGGTATATGAAGAATCCCTGCTCTTTCAAATGCATACAGCTCTAGATTTCCAAATTTAATAACATGTGCCTGGGTTAGGAAACGCATCTGTCCATCTTGTTTCATTCGTTCTATCGGACCTTCCTTCTTTTTCTGACTTGTACAACTGCACATAGGTTCAGCCATTTTGAAATGTATGCTATATAACTTAGTAGTAATAATTCATCTGAGCTAGTACAAGCAGAAATGATGTTGGCTTAAACCATTTATTGAAATTCATAATCACAATTACATTCCATCCCTTAATAACGTTTTCACAGATATTGTTCATGGAATGATGCACACAGATATTGTTCATGGAATGATGCACACAGATATTGTTCATGGAATGATGCACACAGATATTGTTCATGGAATGATGCACACAGATATTGTTCATGGAATGATGCACACAGAGATGTGATATGGAATTGTGTCATGTAGGGCAGGTTTAGGTAAAATGATTTTCCTCCAGCACCCATATTATGACTTTAAATATCTTTGACCTGAAAAAATTGAAACAAATATTTAGTTACAGTTGGCCCTGAAAAACATTCCTTCTCTATTCATATCAACGAGTGTGGTTTTTAGTTGTTCGGTAGATCTACTAGTTCTACGGCAATTTTTGACAGTTGTGTCACTAAACTACAAATATTAAACGGCGCAAGAATAATGTGTGAGTGAATCGGTTAAAAAATAGTCCAACATCTGAGCGTCTTTTTTGTGATATCAGCTGGAAAATTGATTTGAGTTGAAATCACTTATGCAATAGAACAAACTCCAAAGAACTTGGCAGTTTAAATTTTGCGATTACAGAAAAATGTTTTCCTGATCCGCAGCCACTCATTTGATCATTAGCGTATAATGCGTGAAGTGCATGGGAAAAGCAAGATTCCGTCATATTTCCATTGAATATCGATGATTTACGGAAACTGTTCTAAATTGAATACTTTTTGTTTTATTGTCCACTGTGAAATATTGATGATTGAAATATTAATAAAGACAGGTAGAAAAATGCAGTTCAACAAAAACAAAATGCTAAAATAATATTTTCCTTGAAGTATAACTTAATCACAATTTCCCATAGCAAACAAATTGGCAGCATCAACAAAAATGCACAACAACGGAGAAAACATGTGAATTACAATGCACAGATGAGATGTGAGACCAGTTGCATAGAAATAGAACACTGCTGTACTGGTACTTCATTTTACCATGCAACAAGAAATGGGCAATGCCCACAAACCAGGTTTTAAACCTAATTATTTGTAACCAAGGCTCTCTTTGTATAATGAATACATGATGATCATCTATGCTGCAAAGCTGCCAGAGGTGATGCATGCATACACACTTACACTTAGATATATTTTATATATATATATGCAACAACTATACACCATGTTTGATGTCAATACATCCACACATAGCAAAGATATTAAGTCAAAACTGATTTTTGAATTTTAAGTAACCTTGACCTTGGACGAAATGAACCCAAAAGCAATTCCAAGCGAGCTATCCACATGTTCTTACTATACACCAAGTTTTATGTCAATATGATCAGCGAAACTAGAGTTATAAGCCGGAAAGCAAATAGCTATTTTTAGTACCAGTGACCTTGACCTTTGACGAAACGAGTCAAAAAAGCAATCCCAAGCGAGCTGTCTACATGTTCTTACTATATATACACCTAGTTTGTTACAATATGGTCAACGGAACTCGAGTTATTCCCCGGAAACCAAATTGCTATTTTTAGTAATAATGACCTTGACCTTTGACGGAACAAGTCCAAAAGCTGTCCCAAGCGAGCTGTCCACATGTTCTTACTATACACTAAGTTTGGTTACAATATGATCAACGGAACTCAAGTTATTCGCCGGAAACCCCCCGTTTGACGCCCGCCCGGCCGCCCGCCCAACGACACACACCATTCTAATAACCTGGTTAAAAATATTGCATTAATGATTCGTGTAACTTGTACAGAAAGTGAAACTCAATGACAGTTGTCAACCGCATAAACCTGGCACAGATTGCCGAGTTTGACATGTTGATGATGCCAAAACAACAGATTTACTACACTCCATCCTACAGGTAAATTTTATGTAAGATTCTGATTTTGTAAGTCGTCCAAGGTCGGATCCAGCGAAATTTATGAATGTATTCAAAATACGTAACAATCTCAGTCTGCTATCAAATAACAGGCGAATGACCTGTACAACAGGTTAAATTACACATTTACTGTGTAGTGGTGTGAGGGTTGGAAAGCTGCTCGGTTAGCTCAGTCAGTAAAGCGCTGTACCAGTGTTTAGGGGGGGATTATGGGTTCGAGCCCAACATCTGGCACTCATTTCACCCTGGTTTACTTCAATAGTGGCAACATTGTTTGACGGGCCATGGTGGTAGAGCCTCTAATGCTGGAAGGTAAAAAATGTTCAGTTTCAACCTTTTCATTTTTCATTGATTGCAGAGAAAGCTGCCTTCAGCTTATATGAACTAATTGTATCCTGGGTTTCTAACCAGTAACACCCGCCATTATTTTAGGGATTGAGCACATCAATCAAATCTTGTCACTGCAAGACTTTGAACCTGGGTGAGATGTTAGGTGTCCTTGGTTTTTTGTTTGAAAATTATGTCTGATGAAAGTTGTATTGAAGTCTTACATGTTTGGATCATACTAATGAGGAAGTTGTTAAAGCCATGACCATAATTATTCATATTAGTCTCCAGGCCCTTTTCTATAGTTCCCTTGGGTCAGACTATCTGACCCATTCCCAAATTTTCAAATCAGAAAAAAAATCCCAATCAGAAGCACCTACGAAAAAATTGCCTACTGGAGCGAAATTGGTTTATATTGAAGCTCCCCGAATAACTCTGGCCATTATTGTCCCTTGTATCTACAATTTATCAAGGGTATTTTCCCCAAAATGGACAGAAAAAGGCCTTGTCTCATTTACAGATAAAATATTGATTGATATACAGGTATGATCTTTATTGAGCTCTATACTCTTGTTAAAATTAACAGAATTTCATGCTACAGCATTAAATCATTAAAAACTAGAATGCATCCATAGGACACAGATGCCACCACTTGCAGCCTTTGTCACAAAAACAAATGCTATTATTCTGCTCATAGTTTGAGAATGGATATCAAAATTACCAAGTGAACAACTGTACTGATTATGGTGATAAGTCAAGGGTCATAACTTTGCACTTACTGGGCATATCCATACATGAAACCTCAGGTGCACAACTATACAAGTTGGTAAAGTCTTATGACTCTAGCTCATATATTTTTGGATATATGAGTGACACAAGAGTGCATACTCTGTAGGTTATATTTTAAGTAAGTCAAGGGCCACAACTTTGCACTTACTGGACGTATCCATACATGAAACCCCAGGTGCACAACTATACAGGTTGGTGAACATTCCTGTAAAGTTTTATGACTCTGGCTCATATACTTTTGGAGATATAAGTGACACAAGATTGCATACTCTGTAGGCCATGTTTTAACTAAGTCAAGGGCCATAACTTTGCACTTACTGGGCACAGCCAAACATGAAACCCCAGGTGCAAAACTTCACATGCTGGTTAGCATTCCTGTAAAGTTTTATGAATCTGGCTCATATAGTTTTGGAGCAATGAGTGACACAAGATTGCATACTCTGTAGGCTATATTTTAACTAAGTCAAAGGCAATAACTCTGCAGTTTAACTGGACACAACCAAACATGAAACCCCAGGTGCAAAACTAAATAGACTGGTGAACATTCCTGTGAAGTTTTATGACTCTGGCTCATATTCTTTTGAAGATATGAGTGACACAAGATTGCATACTCTGTAGGCCATGTTTTAACTAAGTCAAGGGCCATAACTTTGCACTTACTGGGCACAGCCAAACATGAAACCCCAGGTGCAAAACTTCACATGCTGGTTAGCATTCCTGTAAAGTTTTATGAATCTGGCTCATATAGTTTTGGAGCAATGAGTGACACAAGATTGCATACTCTGTAGGCTATATTTTAACTAAGTCAAAGGCAATAACTCTGCAGTTTAACTGGACACAACCAAACATGAAACCCCAGGTGCAAAACTAAATAGACTGGTGAACATTCCTGTGAAGTTTTATGACTCTGGCTCATATTCTTTTGAAGATATGAGTGAAAAAAGATTTTGAGACGGACAGAAGGATGGACGGACAGACAGACAGACTGACAAGGTCAAATCTATATGCCCCCCCCCCTTTTCAGAGTGGAGGGCAATATAAATGTGGAACATTTTTTCGTGTTTACAGATGTCCAGGCCATAATTAAAAAAGTCTTTGTTTGCCCTTTACCGACCCTAGATTTTAGAGTTGGGTAGGTAGGTAGGAAAAATATTTTATTTTATTGTGGAAATTTTAATATGTTTTAGTCGAAATGTACATATATGGCCCAATATGTGCACCTCTGCGCAAGTGGGTCCATTAGTAACCTACTCATTCCTTTGGTAACTGAAGGTTACTTGTTCTATCTCTTTGGTTACTTCTCACATTTTTAGAGAATTTGGAGAATTTCTTCAACATTACCCAAGTATAATGCTTAAAAATATGAAAAACAACCCATGCATTAGAAACTTTCTCATTCTATCAAAATATGAAAAATCAACCCTTGCATTTCCAGTTACCAGGTTACTGCTCTATGTCTTTGGTTACTTTGAAGTTACTTTTGGTTACTAAGTCAATTTAATGGTAACTTTCTCATTCTATCAAAATATGAATAATTAACCCTTGCATTTACAGTTACCAGGTTACTACACTAAATCTATGATTACTTTGAAGTTACTTTTGGTTACTCACTCTATTTAATGGTAACTTTTCTCATTCTATCAAAATATGAAAACAGACCCTTGCCTTTCATTAAATAGAGTGAGTAACCAAAGAGATAGAACAAGTAACCTTCAGTTACCAAAGGAATGAGTGGGTTACTAATGGACCCACTTGCGCAGAGGTGCACATATTGGGCCATATCTAGAAATGTATTGTTCGTGCGTGGTAATTTCGGCACATGGTACATTGGGTGGGCGGGTACAGTAAAATAATTGTAAATATTAAATAAGATACAATTAAATGACATGTGGTTGTCAAAACATGGTTAACATAAGCTCGGATCAATTCAGAAAAAATTAATGTTGGTAAAATGAAAGCAAAATTGACACTTTTATGTGTACTTATTTTTAATGCTTTTATAGCCTGTCTGTTTTAGTGAGTATGAGCACGAGGCTTCAATAATTACTGATGAAAATATTATAAGGGCAACTATGACCATTTTTGTGTCATACTTTTTTCTAACTTTGGGTTCCAAAGTTTTTCTAGCAAGAGGAAGTTATCATAAGGCAAACATAATGACACAAAAATAGTCATTGTTTTGTAACTAAGAAGAACAAACTGCACACATCGTAGTGTGACATAATGGTGTATAGTCGGGTTTATAACAAAAAAATCCGAATTTTGCAATAAAATCTTTTGAGTCGGCGGCCAAATCTCGGGTCGGTCGGTAAAGGGCAAACAAACCTAATTTTAATTTAGGCCCCATGGATATTTATAGTTACAGAAGTTCAACACAGAACAGAATGATGAACATTTACTGTTTACTAATTTCCATTACAGTATGTTGTATTATGTACTGGCATGGGATGACCACACCGCCACCCTCTTCACTAGGGGCAGGCCAAGGAGGAAAACTGTGAACAGGTTCCCCAGTTATGACAGCATAAATCTGCACATGTTTTATAAGTACAGTTCTGAAATAACTAGATAGACTCTTTGGCACATGTCCTATTGGAAGTCCAGCGATGTCCTGTAGTTCCAGTTGGCGTTTTTCATCAGTATAATTGTCATAAATGTCCGTGGGAAAATGATCCAGTGGAGGCAGCCACACTAAACATGCATTTTCATCATGTGTATTGGAGTATTCCCTGTCTAAGGTCAGTTTAGTTTGTAGACTCAGAGTAAAAAGGGTTTTATTTGAAACACATATCCTTTTTTAGCAGCATTTTGAACTGTCAGGCAGTCCACATTGGATGAAGTTTTTGGAGATATTCCTCCATGATCAAAGGAAGTTGATGAACAAGGTGTTCCAGTGGCAGGTGTAACTCTAGTACAACTACTGTGTGCGCTGGCAGATGGTCCACTTTCACTACCTTGACTAGACTGAAATATACATTTCAAATAATACGACTAAACATGCATTTAAATGTTATGAATTGTATGGTGGCATATTTCTGCCACCAGCTTACTACATAAATAACTAGAAAATTGTGGTTTTCACATTAAAGAAACTAGATAACTACTTAGTTAACTAGAAAATTAAATGTGATTTACTAGATAAGCATCGTGATAAATTTTAATATCATAAGGCCTAAATGAAATAAAATGTATGGTTCCTGTGACATGTCTGAAAAAAATAGGGTAGGTAGGTCGGCCAGAAGGCATGAAGCCGTCATGGGTGGCTGCCATGTTTTTTCACCTCAACGAAAAAATCCGAACACATCCGGTTGATTCGTACTCACCGCTTTTGTACCATTCAAATTCGCATCTGTGATTCGTACCGATTCGTACTTTTTTGATTCCTTTTTTTTTCAAAATTACTCAAAAAAAAGAGTATGGTCGGCGGGTAAAATTTAATGTCGGTCGGGTCTCCGGAACCAAACATATTATTTTATTTGGCTTAACACAAAAAATTGTCTGCCACCACATACCCCCTAGGTTTTCAGTACGGACAATCTATTTTAGATGAGTGTTAGTTAACACGATAGATAACAAATTAGCTACATAATTTTAGGTAACTTAAGTAGTTAACGCAATAAGTATCTAGTTAACGCAATAAGTATCTAGTTGATTATCTAGTTAACTAAATAGGCAATGCATTAGCTACATAATTTTTAGGTAACTGTAAGTAGTTAACGTGATTTGTATAAGTATCTTGTTAACTATATGTATACTTTCCTAGTTAATTAAGTGGTTAACAAGTTACTTTTCTAGTTAATTAAGTGGTTAGCGAGTTAAGTATCTACTTAACTTCATAATTTTCTAGTAAATTATCACATTAACTAGATATCTAGATACTTTACTTGCTTACCACTAAATTAACTAGAAAATGCCCTTCATAGGGTCTATTTAAGGCGCCATTCTATACAGGAACTACCTAGTAGGGCTGTAACGAGTATCCGAGTACCCGAGTACTCGCGAGTCAGAGCAAAATATCCGACACAAATACTCGCCAATGCCGAGATCGCTGGATCGCGATTCAAGTGCAAAATTTAATTAAAGAATGAAATAAAATGATTTAATTTGATGCAAGCAAGTATTGCGATGTTTTAAAATAAATAATAATGCATTGTTTATCCGAAATATCCGAAAAACGTTACACTGTTGCAACCAGAAGTCGATTCATGCAGAGCTAGCATTCAATTAGTTGTGCGGTGTTCGAATGAATAATGCTGTCTCTCAAGGTTTTGACGATTTATAATGTTTTAAAAAGTATACGCTTTAAGAAATTAGAAATAAAATGTCAGAGCACGTAAGAAATTATAAAAAGAAGAACTACGATATCAAATGAAAATGCGAAATTTCGTGTAAAGAAAGCTATCATAAATTATCGTCTGCAGAGTGCAGTAAATGTCAACATGGCATCTTCAAATCCACAGTACAGAAATGCACCAGCATCGTTTACTTCCAAAATTTATTCTGTATTCTGTAAATGAAGACTGTTTTTAAATGTTTTGTAGCATAAAACATTAAAAATGAGGTTTTAGTTATGTTTATTTTATTCATTTACTTTCATATGTGTATTGCTATATATCCTAGTGAATCGTGAATCGATTCGTGGATCGCAAGTCAAAGATCGCGATTCGAATCGGATCGCCCTTTGTCTGGCAATACACAGCCCTACTACCTAGAGTAAATTCCCTGAGTGTTTTGTACGCAACTGACTGACTTTCCCACTAGTATCATCAGCGAGATATGAATGACCCTAGAAAGCTGCTTTACATGGACTGCATCAATAATGATCTCCAAATACATCCAATCTTTTTTTATATCTATTATCATTGATTAGGTTTTAATTGGGTCTAGATTTAATTAACATTTGTCTCAAAAACATTTAATGCAGCTAGAATCTATTAGGAAAATGTATGATAAATAGTTTTGAAAAGTCAACAAAAATGTCTGCTTTTTATGCATTACATGTACAGTACAAGTATACTAACTACATGTATATAGACTAGAGACAGCTTACTTTATTTGATTTATTATTTTCAACAAAAATTTGTGCATCTTTTTCAAAATTGAGATCATTAAATCTGTAGATCAACTTTCCCTTTTAGAACACAAAAAATATTCGCTACTGCAGGTTTACAACAATAATTTTTTTTTGAGAAATGTCAATTTTGACAGTTTAAATAAAGTTTTAGATGATCCCCCCAAGTGCTTGCTGCATGCACGAATAAACCGCTATTGGCAACTCAACTATACATTAGTTTCCATGTCCGCTATGAAATATAAGTTTAGATGTAAAAATATGATTGTACTATAATCTAGATAGATAGTACTTACCATCTACATGCGCATTCAATGAGTATTTACTTCTGAAAGTTTAGGAAAATGTCTGCAACGCTGAAATACAAGTGTTGAAAACGAGGCGATCAGGTAGACGTTAGGTAGCATCTCCCAAGCATCTTGTGATTTTGATGATTGTTTACTTTCGATTTTAACGAAGAACTTCGGTACTAGAAGTCGGATAAACATTTTGTATGGTGGCACATTCAGATAAAAATGTTACTGGCTAGTTAAAAAAATACGAGGTATTAATTAAATATTTGTTCCGCTATTTGGGAAATTCCGCTATTGGCGACCTCACTGTACACCTGTATTACGGAGAACACTAAATGGATAATAAAACAAACTTTAAAATGGCCTTTTATTTTTTCTTCTTCATAAAATGGAACTATGCTGTTAAGGTGGCTGAAATATGTAAAACATTTGGCGCATAACTGTACACATCGTGTCACATGCAAACGTCCAAATGATTAGGGTGATAGTTCAGGAATTGTAACGAAACATTTCTGGCTTCATGTTGAATATTTTGGCGAGCTTTGTAAAACTGGGTTTTTATTTATTAAAGCCTTTTAATGTTATTTCTCTTTTATTGATTTGAAGATGATTTAAACAGCCAGCCATAGTTTGTTTACCCGTTCAGGCCGTGGACTGCAACAACAATGTTTGTTTACGTTTCTCAATCTGAGTTCTTCTGCTTGCAAGTTGTAAGTTAAAAACCCGGAATATTACAAATACGCGTTCGATACAGTACCAGATTACGGAAGAAGAAAAAGTACAGTGCGAATAAATGCGAGTTATATTGACGTCCAGGGGCGTAGCTGCCTATACTCGAGTATGCGGCTCAATCCACATGATTCTGACAAAATGCACCATTGTTTTCAAAAATTTCCGGGGGCCATGCCCCCCGACCCCCCTAGCACAATTATGAATCAACATGAATAAAGGGCTAGCTACGCCCCTGATGTCAGTCAATTAAGTTTTTATCGTTTAAGGAGGTGTCCGCGTACTGTTTATTATCAAACGACACCGATCTGTATCGAAAGACGCTGCATAGCAAACAACAATATTTTCCTCCCTTTACATGCACAGTTGTTCCGGTCTGTCTATGTTAATCTAAGAACTTGCAGAGCGAAATACCCAGTATCAGATTATCTACCGTAATTACGCTGTTTTGCGCATCTTAAAGTTTTGGGACACTCATAGAAATCGCTAAATTATTATTTTTATACTGAAAAGTAATTTTAGTTCATAATTATAACGACATGCGATGCGGGGCGAATAAAATTTAGGGCGAAGGTATTTTGTGACGAACAATTTACCTCAATTATGATTGTCTCATATCATGGATTCATGTGATACTACAGATCCTTCGGTCGAAGTTCTCTCCACAGGTAAGTTATAGCTGCATAGAAGAGTTGATATGAATACGAATATACGTGGACATCAAAACGATGTCGTCTGCAAAGACACGATTTAGTAAATCGTGCGTTCCCGCGGATATTCTGTCTGGTACTCGATATTTTGGTATCAGGACATTTCGGACCATGGACATTTCGGACCAGACACTTCGGACCATATTCATGGATAATTCGGACCATTATATGGTTACTTCGGACCGTGATTTATAATTTTAGTCAACACTTTGTTACAACATTATTCATGTTTTAATTAACAATTGTAAATTAATACTTGCTATATCTATCAGTTATATGTAGAGGTAATCTTTGTGTATTTTAGCACATATTTATGGACACTTCGGACCATGATTTGGAGTCATTACTGGCTATCTTTAGGGACACTTCGGACCATGATTTATAATTTTAATTTTAATTTTAGACTTTGTTTCATATTTAAATAATTCTTGTAAATAAATACTTGCTATATCAGTTATATGTAGTTGTAATCTTTGCGTATTTTAGCACATATTTATGGACACTTCGGTCCATCTATATGGACACTTCGGACCATGATTTGGAGTCATTACGGGCTATCTATATGGACACTTCCGACCATCTATATGGACACTTCCGACCATAATTTGGAGTCATTACAGGCTATCTTTATGGACACTTCGAACCATCTATATGGACACTTCACACCATGATTTGGAGTCATTACAGGCTATCTTTAGGGACACTTAACACAAGAACGGATCTTTTAATAATCCTGAAAATTACAGAGGAATCACTCTATTAAGCGTTTTAGGGAAACTTTTCACTAGAATTTTAAATAATCGTTTATGGGCACACGGACTTATGTATATACATGTCCGTGATGGGTACAACATTACAATATTTATGTTGAAGCGCAAGCTGGTTTGTACAACGGATAATATTTTTGTTTTACATGGACTTATTACACATATGATCAATACAGGAGATAACTGATGTTTTGTAATTGTATCGATTTTAGTATTTAAGCCTTTGATAATGTTGAAAGAAATAGTTTGGGGTATAAACTGCTCAAACTGGGAATCAGAGGTAAAATGTTCACGGTCATTAGAAATATAGAATCTATATAGCTCTATATGATAACATAACATCTCGTGTTAAATATAATAATATGAATAATGACGATTTTCCTGTATGTAAGGTGTGTGACCAGGAGAATGTTTGTCTCCCTTTCTATTTTGCATGTTCCTAAGCGATTAAGAAGAGTATTAAATAGTGTACGTTTTGAAGGTATTGACATTTTAATGACGAAGTTATTCCTCTATGCTGAAGATATTGTATTTTTTTCTGAGTCAATTTAAGGTCTCCAAAAAGTTTTAATTTGTTATATGATTATTGTAATAGATGGCAGTTAAGAATTAACGTACAGAAGACTAAATATTTAAGTTGTTGTGTTTAGGAAAGCATGTTTATTGCCGCACCGCACTCAATTTACTTAAGGAAGCGAAATAATAGAAATAGTTAATTAATACGTTTTCGTATCTTGGAATAGTTTTCACACAAGGTGGTTCTTTTAATGTAACACAAGCTAGTCTAGCAGAAAAAGCACAATGTTAAGGCCATTTTTAAGGTTAACAGATACCTTCTAAATTTTCCTAATACATGTATAACAATTAGTCATAGATTAGAACTTTTCAATAAACTGATACTACCCATTCTCAATTATTCCTGTGAAGTCTGGGGTTTTCATAAAGTTGTAAATGTGGAAAGAGTATATACTCAAAATTGTAAACGTATCCTGAACATAAAACGATGCACTATTATAAATATTTTAAAATAATTAAATACTGGGTGAATATTCTATCAAGCAATGATACTACTAAACTGTAAAATCATATAAAACATTTTGAGATCAGATGCCGGATCTTTATTCTAATAAAGTTTCATGGGTAACAATAGTACATAACCTTCTGTCTTCTCTAGGTTTATACGAATTGGCTAGCACAACATAGATATGTCGGCAATACAGACATTTTTTTAGTATTTTCAAGCAGCATCTTAACTATGGACACACGTATACAAAACTGGCATGAACGTTTAGAAAATTCCAGTAGAGCACTTTTCTTTAGATTCATTATAACTTCGATTATCAGTTTTATTTAAAATGTGTTAATATAACTAAATTTAAAATTGCTATGCCAAGATTGATTGTTTCTTCGCATAACCTGAACATAAAATCTGACCGCTGGCATAAGCCCAGAAGCCTCCCTTTAGACGAGAGAAAATGTTTAATTTGCAATGAAATCGAAGTTGAAAATCACATCATACTAGATTGTTCGTTACAAACTTTTATGTAAATCTAAGACAGCAATATATCAAAGAATATTATTGGGCAATACCCAGCATGTTTAAACTGAAGCAATTATTTGAATGTACAAATGTAACCATTATAAAACAAGAAATACCTTTTAAAAAGATGGTCGGCGCAACTTGAAGTATGCAAATTTGTTGCAATCTGAATGTTAAATATTTTTGTACAACATAACAAATTGGCTAAATGTTACGACTGTCGGTCATTCAATTAGGCTACACTACTGAAACAGTTGAGTGAAGTTGGCACGGCAATCGTACATCAACATTGAATACCGACCCAGATTGTATACAGAGCCAGCACTGACAACGTGCTTGTGTGCGTGCATGGAAATCAATAACCGTATTTCGCTTTAGGGTGAGGTTAGCTAGCTGTTAAATCGATGTATCCCTCCCCCACCCCATTATTTTTACTGACATTTCCAATGCTGTAAATCGCTGTATGGTTATTATTTCCATTTAACTGTTTTAAATGTATTTCTCCATGTGCAATTATTTCATTTGATATAGTGTTCACGTTATTTTCTCCCCCTTTTGGCCTATTTTTTGCTATATTTCTTAAATTGTTCCATGATGTATTCCATCCGTTAAACAAACCCCCCCCCCCCGCCGTTCGTCCTCCTTAATTCTCCTTAGTTGACCTTTATGGTCGACCACCTAGGCCATTACTTGCGCCTCGATATCTTCCCTTACGTATTTACCCTTGCACCTCCTCAATGCCTGATGTTTTGAGGACTGTTGTCTTCCCGGAGGTCTGAGTGGGAAGGTGTGAATAATTTAGTTACTGAGAACAAGGTCTTATTTACTGATAATGAAGTCTATGATAATAGAATTAAACCATTTGTGACCAAAATATGTTGACACTTTTCAGCACAATGAACCCCCTTCTTTGTCTTCTGTGTATCTATTGCCTGCAATTTCCCTCTTTGTCTATATTGTATGTGCAGTTGTGCTGTGCCACTTTTAATGTTGTAATTAACTTGAACAAATTATTTAAAGAACAACAGAATTTAATGAGAATACATGTAGTTAGATGATCTAAATAATTGAGGTCGATGTCGCATTGTTTGACGATTGAACAACAGTGAATTCAAATACTTAATTATTTAGTGAACCACGAAGGAAGATGACAATATTAATCATTTTAATTTATTTCAATTTTACAAATCAAATAAACGTGTTTCGACATGCAGCAGTAAAAATACATATTGAAGTAAGCAAGGGTTTACAATATGATATTCACCAACGCACGTTATTTTAGATGAAATGTTATAAAAAGTGAACTAAACTTTCTCCCCTAGTTGCCCCTCAAAATTGTTCTTAATTGTTCTTATTAATTGTCGGCCAGACCATCCTTGCACCCCTATTCCGATACATTTACCCTTGCCCCTCCTCAGCGCTCAATGTTTTGTAGATTGTTGTATTCCCGCGGGTCTGTGAGGGGAGGTATTGTCTCGTGTGTGTGGCGTTCGATATATGTAACAACTTAATCTCTCTTTTAGTTTCACCATGTAACAATTTGATGTGTCTTTAGTAAATAAACTAGAAGAATATTTCAGTCCTTACAGATCAGAAGGAACGCAGTTTAGGTAAGATATCGGGTCAACGTTAATAAAACTTCGATTACTCCATGCCAGTGTGTATGCAAGCAACAAAAGTCAGCACAATTTAGTACATTATTTATCAACTATCCTCACGATATGTTATGAGTGTGGAATGGCTCAATATTTATTGTATGACATTCATATTTCTCATCCAATTGTTGATTAAAACAAGCGAATACACTTTTGAAATACAATGCAAATTAAGTGGATACTAAATATATATACCAAACCGTGACTTATTGAATACTGCATGGCGCCTATAAATTACTATTTATCATATCTCTGTCGGAGAAGTATATTTTTGGCAAAAGCGGATTTTCGTCAATTAAATATGCATGAGACATTTATTAAGTGTATTTAGACGAGCATGCAGGTTCAAATAGAATAAATTGATGTTCTAAAAATGTGCGAGTTGATAGGGCCCTTTAAATTTCAGACCGAGAACTGTATATACATTTTGTAGGTAGTAGATATAGCCAGCTAGTCTATTTCCTAGTCATGTGTTAATATCTGAATATATGACATATATCACTTTAAATCCAATATGGAATGATCAAATATATTTGTAATCGCGATTTAGCAATAAATAATTTTAACAAAATGTTGTTTTTGTAGCTGGAGCGCATTGAACGCCGATTTGAAATTTTAGGTGCCTTTAACCTTCATAGTCACACAACACGTCACCAAAACTAGCTTCCGGTCAAGTTATCCAATGAAATAGTCGAATGAAATCACCTTATGAAAACGTAAACACGCCAGCCTGGCTGATGTGAAAGTGCCTGTATTAGTCATCAACATTGTCTGCACGTATGGGAAAAACAGGACAAAAACGATGGAATTCTTGTTTAATGTGGTTTACTGCTTCCATCTGCGCACTCTGTCTGACATTTATATCACGTTCATGCGCTTGCACCAATTCGGGAACTGATTCTGTTAATTCCATCGATTTTGATGGAAGCGAATACAACAGGTAGGTTTACGTATACATTCTACGCATCATGTTTATTATATACTGCCCTTAAGAAGTAAAGTTTTTTGATGTCGTTATTATTTATTTTGTTTCCGCAGGTTATTGTGATTGTGTGTTTATTTGGTTTGCAATAGTTACTGTGATTGGTCGTGATTGTCTCCATCTATGTAACGGACAATTTCATTGGACGAGACGAACACACCTTCAGTAATTTGGCCATATTCCAGAAACTTCAGATCTATAACATAAACTTTGGCTGTTGTCAAGACAATCTGTAGTATATTTCGGTGAGTGCGAAATAATATGTCAGATTAAATCTACTGAATGTGTCTATAAAAGCTGCAGTCTCAAATCAGGAATGAAATGAAGCAACATGGCTCCGGGACAACTCTACTTATTTGTAAATGTTCACTTCATGTTTGTAAACAAATAATCTCTTGCATCCGATCATTACCAAACTTGGTGAAAATTTTGTGGGCATAATATCTCGGCCAAGTTTGATAACCAGCCACATCGCCCCAGGCACTTCGGAATTATGGTCCTTGAATTATCCAAAATTGCCCAGATTAGCCTTGTCCGCTCTCTAAGTCAAACAGTTTTCATCTGATCTTCACCTAACTTGGTAAAAATGTTTGTGGGCATAATATCTCGGCCAAGTTCGATAACCAGTCATATCGCTCATGTCACCATGGAGTTAACACCCTTTGATTTTAGAAATTACCTAAAATTGTCTTGTTTTAACTCTGAGCTCTGACTTATGATCCTCTGTTTTAAGGGCTGAATATTAACTCAACCTGCACTGCCTGCGGACTTTACCCCAGATCAGAATATTTATAGCTAAAATGCCTGCCAGAAACACTCATACAAGAATGACCTGTGTTCCTAAACAAGTTAATGTATTAAAAATATATTTGAAAACAATTAAATCCCTACCTATTGGTTAAGGTATTATTACGCATGTTACAGGAAAAAAGTACATTTAGATAATTGGGCCAAACTAAGAAGCTGAAACATGGCACAATTTATTTTTAACCGGTGACCAGTAGGTTAAAATTTAGATCTTGTCTTTTAAGTTTTAGTGACCTTAGCTTTTAATATTTCCTTCATGTGGGAGAGAATGTCGCTGATCTTGAAGGATGAATTTGGTTCAAAATAATGTTTAGCCTTAGCAACAGGGGTTCCACTCGGTGCTGTATCTCAAGGGTCATTTTTGACCGTATTTCACCATTTTATCACCAAACATTTAGAGAAAAATTGACCCTTCAGCCATAATCTTAGTGTCAAAATGTGGCTCTTTGGAAATTCCAGGAGTCAAAGGGTCAAATACAGGGTCAAATGGAACCCCTGAGCAAGGTATTTGTTCCACTTATTGTTTATGACTGAGATTATACCATATTCTTTTGCGATCTTCAGACTTCACCTAATGCTTGCAGTAATACATCATTTTCCACATGTACCCGTTCTTTATTTACAGGAAGTTGGTTCTTGTGAGTACACTTGATGGAAGATTATCTGCAATTGATGTGCAGGAAGATGGTCAGTTGCTATGGAGTATTGCTGCTGATTCTAGGCCTCTCCTATCATCTAGTATAAGTAAACTAGAGGTGAGTAATTCGCTTGGTTGTATCAAATTATGTGCCCCTACTGTCCCCCATTTTCATTTCATCCCAATATTTTGTTCATTATTAAAAATTTAAGCACCAAATATTGAACTTGGCCAAGTACAACTAGCCTTTAGTGGACCAAAAGATAACTACTTCTAAATCTTTGTTTAGTGTAAAAATTCTTTTTTATGCCCCATCCATTTATATGGGGGGGGGGGGGCATTGAGAGTTGCTCCTGTCTGTGTGTGCACATGCATGCATGGGAGGATTCTTGTCCAGGCTATAATTTCATTTTGGATGGGGGAATTTCAAAAGAACTTGGCATGACCATAACAAGACAATGTGTCACGAAACAACATCTAGCCTCTTAGGTCCAAGGTGAAGGTCACTGTTACTAAAACATAACTTTTGTTTCCGGAGTAAATTGTTGATGCCGGTAATATTTTTGTATATTATCAAAGAAATATCTCAAATAATCAGTCATTTCTGTGTCACATATCACAAAGTGGGGGCATCCCTGCCTGTGACACATTTCTAGTTAAATTTCATGTTGTATTCATTCGCATTTGTTATGTAATAAACAATGGCAATACAGGTGAACCTCTCTACAGTGGTCAACAATGGGTAGCTGTAAATCTGGCTGTTGTTAAGAGGTTTTCTCTCAATAATTTCATGACATATATCATAATCAAAATGAAGCACTGATATGGTTGAACTTGAATTTACAGCAGTTGTTATGCCTCTGCCATTCGAAGAACCATCTTTTCGTTCATTTGTCTGTTCATCTCTGCTAATATTGGTTTTTGGTAAATAAGTCTTGAAAGGATGTATAAATGGCAAATAAGCATAGGATAATAGAATACAATCCACCAATTTTTGAGCAGTTATCGTCCTTTTTCGAAAAAATTGGTTATTGATCAATAACACCTGACAAACCCATAGCGGGCATCCGTGTCCTATCTAGTCCTATCTGGACACCTCTAGTTTATATCTCTGATCTACAAAGCAGCATTATTTCAATGTTAATATTTTAATTGTAATGTTTATGTGAATATTGAGTAATTCTGCAAACTTTTTGACCAAAAACTATATGCCATGTATGAAGATAAATGTGTAGTCCGTAGGCCTGTGGCTGCTTACTTAATGATCATGCCAAGGTGAAAGATGTATAAGAGTCCAAAGACCTGTCTATGCAGTCTCGTCAAGATGTTTTTTAGTTAGCAATTTATGTCTGTGAGTAATGCAAAATTCTGCACAAAGGTATATAAGACCTCCTTTTTTAGTACAAATCCTTTATTTTTCCTACTTTTTGGTATATTTTATTCCTAATTTTCTCCTACTTTTTGAAAGAAGTTCACTTGACTGCCTGCCATTATCTAAACTGACAATCAGCTTTTCTGCCCTCGAAATGGTCGGCAGAATTCAAAATCATTGGGCTAGAAGACTTGTGCATTCAAGTATTGTATTGTTGCATTTTCTCTAAGTATTTTTTTTGTTAAACTAAGTACTGACAAAAGGACAAATCAGATATTGACTGTATATTGTGAATCATAAATCACAAACTTTTACAGATAATGCATGATGGTATACCTACCCGTTACATTCCATCGTTAGATGGAGGATTATATAGATATGATGGTTCAAGTATTGAGGCTGTCCCCTTATCGGCAGAGAAATTACTCAGTTCATCATACAAACTAGCTGAAGATACTATGATGATAGGAGGAAAAGATACAGCCTCCTATGGTCTTGATCCAATCACAGGAGAGGTATAGTCTAAAAGTTTCATATCATAATATTATCGTATGTTAAATGACATCAAAATTGATTCAAATAATAATAAAACATCATTTAATTTTTTTAAATTCATTTTGACCCACATACCTTAACCTTTTGATGTTTAAGTTCCATTACAGACAGTTAAATCCACCCATTTTTAAAAGTCATAATTTTTTGTTCTCAAGGTAAAATGAATTTAAAGCATCATTCTATTTATAAGCGATTAAAATCAAATGTTAACATTTAAAGTGACATAAGATGTGAGATTGTCCAACATGATAATAATTGATCTTATCTGCCCCTGCTGTACAGTGAGCTCATCTTTAGCATGTAGAATCAGCATGTTAACAGTAACACTCAGTAGTGTGTTTTTTCTGTTCAAAGTTTAAGACTGAATTATCAGTTTGCCTTCGTTTTACCTAAATTTAGTCTTATTATTTTTTAATGAAATAGTTTAACACTTATGACAGGTTTAGTTTTCACTGGATTCTATGCCATATTCATGTCTTTAGGTACGCTATGCTTGTGGATTGAAAGGTTGTCATACATTTGGTGAGCAGGTACAGAATCATGATGATATTCTTATCGTTAATAGACGGACGCAGACTGTCAGAGCAGTAGACTCAAGATCAGGTGCAGAAAAGTGAGAATATTTTTGTAATTATTATCTATTTACTCTCTAGTCAGAAAATTCTTCTGCAAGTGAGACCCCATATTGGCAACCATAGCAACGGTAATCTGTTGATATTAACTCCATTTGAAATACTTTTTAGTTCACATATTCGAAGAATAGGGAGGCTATTGTACTCGCCCCAGCGTCTGCGTCAACTGGGTTGAAGTTTTTAGCTCAGGGTGAGCTTTTAGGATCCTTGGATGTCCGTCGTCGTGAATCGGCATCTCCTCCTATACCACTCAATGGATTTTGACCAAACTTCACAGGAATGATCGAGCCTTAGGTGGTCCTCTTTCAAAGTTATATAAATGGTTTCGGTCTGTTGAATATGTAGATCACAGGAGCTAAAAATAGATTTTAAAAGTGAAAACTTTGAAAATCTTCTTGTCCAAAACCATAAGGTCTAGAGCTTTGATATTTGGTATGTAGCACTGTCTACTAGTCCTCTTACAAGATTGCATAAATTATTAAAATTCGCCAAAAAACATGGACGCCAGTGGGCGGGCCTTGTTTCCTATATGTATATAGTGGATACTATAAACGTCATCTCCTCTAAAACCACAGAATGGATTTTGACCAAATGAATGATCATTCTGTGGTCTTCCAAAGTTACATAAATAATTCAGGTCTGTTGCATAAGTAGGTCACAGGAGCTAAAAATAGATTTTAAAAGTGAAAAACCGTAAGGTTTTGGTGTTTTGCAAACTGTTCTGCTTGAGAAACCGTCTGAAATCATCCAGTCATTAAATTACTGGCTCATTATATCCAGTATATTGCTTTCAAATTGATTTGGGTTTATTTGATTTGTAACTAATCGATGAACCTGGAATGCTTTGATTTGTGTTTCAGTATGAACTGACACATTAATTACTCACAGATTTTATCTACTGTTTTTTCAGGTGGAATTTTAGTGTTGGTGAACATGACCTGACATTTATCAAGGGTCAGAGACAAAAATTATCTGCAAATAACATAGAAGAAGACTCCGGGACAGATGATGTCACATGTGCAACAGAAGGCAAGCTGACTGTTTATGTCTTTCCCCTATGGGGGAGAGTTATTGTTTTCCCCCCTTCAGTCCGTCCTTCATGTTTAGTTCCTCTCAATAACAGGAGTTCCATATAACCAAGAGTCTTCAAACTTCATAGGATGATTGGAGTAATGAAGTAGATGATCCCTATTGTTTTTGGGGTCAAAGGTCAAGGTCATAAGGGCCTTAAAGGTAAATCAGTTTCCGTTCAATACCTCAAGAACCCTTTGTCCCATAGTCTTCAAACTTCATTTGATGATTGGACTATATGTGTAGATGACCCCTACTGTTTTTTGGGATAACAGGTCGAGGTCACATAGGCTGTAAATGTCAAATCAGTTTCTGCTCAGGTTTCTGCTCAATACCTCAGTAACCTTTTGACAAAGAGTCTTCAAACTTCACAAGATGCTCGGACATTTGCTTGTGTGTAAATGACCCCTACTGCTTTTGGGGTCATTGGGTCTGAAGTCATGGTCACATGGGCAGTGAATTTCAAATCGGTTTCTGCTGAAAATCTCGAGAATCCTTTGACACAGAGTCTTCACATGATGATTGGTTTCTGTGTGTAGATACTCAATCGTTTTTTGGGTCACTGGTTCAAGGGTATTGGTCACTCTGACACTTACTTTGAAAATATTTCCACTTAACAACTTCACCAAGCCACAGTTTAAGGTCACAGTCACTTTCACTCCTGTCCAACACTTATTCATTTATTCTCATGTCCAATGCCAAAGTTCAAGGTCACAGTCACTTCGGCTCATGTTCCACACTTATTAATTTATTCTCATGTCCAATCTTATCTTCTACGACTGTGCAATGGCGAGACATGAATTTTATTGGAAAAACATCTTCTAGTTTAATAAGCATTTAACCTTCTTCATTATTCTTTTACCTTTTGTACAATGTATCAGTATTCAGCCTCTGCAGTCAGGGCTCGCTCTGGCTTAAGAAAATCAAATGGGCTCAAATCGTCGAAAAGTATGACCTTTCCAAATTTGGCGAATGTTTTATTGCACTCAATTTCGATGATAAATGCGGTTAAAAGCGGCTGAGACCGGTTCTCAATGTCTTTGTATAACTTGCGTGCATAGTAAAGGGCACCAATTGATATCCTGGCACGTTCATGTATGATGACATGATTATACACATGCTTGCCAAAAACAATCGGAGGCGGAATTGACGCCTGTCACAAAGCCCCCTTTCAGCCAATCAAATCATGTCCCGCATAACCGACACATGTGATAGACCTGTGAAGCGCATAATAATAACACTCCAGAGAACTATTTTGTCAAAACGAATTATTATTTTGTAAAAACAACTTATTTTTTTGTAAATATGAATTATTATTTCGTAATATGAATGGCAGTGTACTCGGGTGTGCGATATAGGGCCACCATGGCCCTCTTGTTTATATTTTTATTGATATAATTTTGAAAAACTCGATAGCATAAGCTAGTATACTTTCTCTCCTTTCCAAAAATACTTTTGATATTAAAAATACTTTTTGTGTGCATTTACCGGAATGTAAAACATCATCAAACGTCACTCTACATGTACACACTTACTATACAACTGTATAGAGTGTGTATTGATAAACTTGTAAAACACATGGCGATTTCACCACCTTAAGGACGGTCCAAATATCAATGCAATTCCTGATTTGTAAATCTGTTCTGACCTTGTAAAAATTGACCTTTACATTAGTGAGACAGGGTTGTAAGTTCATATTTTTGTTACTATGACGTTTTTTATTTATACAGTTGATGATGATTTGTCAGATGATGATAAGCTGAATTTTATCAACTCAGTGAAAATTTTAGTACCTGATGGAATGGTTTTAGGTGTCAATCCTGACAATATGCATGCAGTAAAATGGCAACATAAGGTAGGTCATTTATGTGCATACAGCTCAATGTTATGAAGCTGCATTGAGGACCAGTCTCAGAATGCCGCCTTGCTATTGGTCAGCCATTTGAGGACTGTGCTCTAAACCAACCAGTTTTCTCTCTTTGTTGAAATTACAAATGTACCATTGTAATGATGTAAATCTAGAATTGAAACCAAAACTATTGTTACTGCTTCCGTAGCAAGCCTGAGTTACAACAGTTTGAGAGAAAATAAATATAATGTATCTCGAAATAAAATTAAATAGTGCAAAACTTATGAAATTTTAGTCTCTGGGTAGAAATACATTCTACATTGTTCATCTTTACATTTACAGTTCAAGAGTCCAGTGTCTAATGTCTGGTTGATGTATAAGGGAGAGTTACAGAAGATTGACATGTTTGAAAATAAGAACATACCTGCCTTGTCTAGCTTTGAATCAGATGAGCGACCCCTTCATGCACCAGCACTCTATGTCGGTCAGTACATTTGCAATATATTTATCATTCGAAGTAAACATTAAAATAAATCTTGTTAGTATTCTAACATCGGTGCAGCCCTCCATATGTCCGTCCATCCACACTTACCTTAGACTTCTTTTGCACCTAAACTACTTGGCCAACTTTGACAAAAGTTCACATATATAATTCCTAAGTGATCCCCTGTCAAATTGTTCAAAGAGTTGCATTCTATGCGTAGTTCTGGTTGCCATGGCAATGGAGAGTAAACATTTTAAAAATCCTCTTGTCAAAAACTACTGACCAAATTTTGATATATTACCAAACAAATGTTCCTTGGTTGACTTTCTACCAAGATAGTTCAAATGAGTTGGATTCATTAGAAAACATGGTCATCAGTGGGTGGAGCCCCTTTTCCGATGTGCATATGGGAGAAACTTCAAAAATCTTATTGTCAAAAATTACTATTGATATAACCTCACACAAATGTTCCTTGGGTGACCCTCTACCAAGATAGTTAAAATTATTTGGATTCATCAAAAAACATGGCTGAAGGGGGGGCAGAGCCCATTTTCCTAAATGCATGTAGTGGAAACTTAAAAAATCTTCTTGTCAAAAACCAATGATCCATTTTCTATATAATATCACTATGTTTCATTGGTGTCCCTCTACAAAGATTGTTTTAATTATTTGGATTCATCAAAAATCTCATTCAACACAGGCACACACAGTATTTCATAAAGAAAAAAAACCAGACAGGCAAGGTTTGATACACAACAGTGCTTAACTAAAATATGAATATTAATTAAGACAAAACAGATTGGTGTTGAAAAGTGTATGACTTTTATGTTTTTAAGGTGTGAGATCCAAGCTCAATCTAATGAACTACAAACTATTAACACCACTTTTCACCCAAGCTCAGTGGTTGGGGTATTAATCACTTTTTGTGATAGCTCTATTTAGATTCTGTCAAATAACATGGTCGCTCGGGGGCATTGCCTTGTTGCCTGTATGTATTCATGTATAGTGGAAACTAATTACATCATCTCCTCCTGAACTGCTGAATGGATTTTTATTGAACCTATGCCAATTCATTGACACATTAATCTAATTCAGTCAGAATGGCAGTGTACTCGGGCAAACGATATAGGGCCATTATGGTCCTCTTGTTTTACTCGATAGACACAATCTCTTTATTAGTAAGCATGAATTTCTTACTCAGTAGACATGATTTTCTTATTCTCTTCAAACAAGAAATACTCAGTAGAGATGATTTTTTATTCAATAAGCCTGCATTTCATAAACAGTTGACAAGATTTTGGTATATTACTCTACAGGGTTACACAACAAGCAGCTGTATGTACAATCCTCTGTGCAAATGAAAGAGAGAATGGCACAGGCAGAAGACAGACTTGTACAAGATCCCTCGCCTAGAACTTGTCTGAACGAAAAGACCCCACCCTTAAGAGTTGCCTGGAAACCTTATCTTAATACTGGTAAGCATTTTTACTGAAGTTCTCTTAAGAGCAATCAAAACTCCATGGATACAGTGTCTACCAAGTTATTTCAAAGTTGTGTGCCCTGACAAAGTTTTGGGCTTTTAGATTCCTAGTTATCTGACTTTCCTTGCACTAAAGTTTGTCTCAGAAAGTAAGCAACATAAAGAACAAAACTTAGTACAAACATTAGTCAGCATGTGAAGCTGAGCATCAGTTGTACAGTACTTGCACATTGTTTCTTTCAGCTCACTGGCGTACTCCGTCTATGAATAATCGGGTAACGCAGGTCGCAGCAGATACTGAGATTAGTGATGATATGTGTGAAGATGGGGAGAGTGCTCTAGTTATCTGGCATGAAAATTATCCCTTTGGTATGTAAATTCTTGAGTCTTGTATATTTAGACATTAAAGCTTGATCACGATTGTTTGCTTATTGTTTTAAATTTGAGTGATTGCAATGTGTAAGATATCTTGTCAGTCTTAAGTATCTTAAAAAACCTAATATGAACTAATACTGTAAATTTTCAAGGTGTGTAATCAAAATTTATCATATGGTTACTGTATTTATATGCAGTCTGATTTTTCCATTTACACCCATTCACTTCACTTTACATGTTTTTTCTGCAGATAATGGATTCTACCTGTACCCAGAGTTTTCAGTACATGTGCCATTGTTGGAGGATGGCAGTAGTTTACCAAACGATACCAAAAAACCATCAAGTGTGTATGTCTATGAGACTATCTGGGACAAACTTATCATGATATGGAATTGGTGGTAAGCATACAGTACTACTCCTTGAAATTGATATAATTTATGAGCTCTCATGAAGTCTATTGATATTGCTTAAAGGTATCAATTACTTACTATCTGGACTGCTGATATGCATACTCGTCTCAACAATCGTACAAAGTATCATGACTGTATAGGATGTACTATTAGAATTATTTACCCTCGAACATACTGATATTGTACAAAATATCATGACTGTATAGGATGTACTATTAGAATTATTTACCCTCGAACATACTGATATTGTACAAAGTATCATGACTGTATAGGATGTACTATTAGAATTATTTACCCTCGAACATACTGATATTGTACAAAGTATCATGACTGTATAGGATGTACTATTAGAATTATTTACCCTCGAACATACTGATATTGTACAAAGTATCATGACTGTATAGGATGTACTATTAGAATTATTTACCCTCGAACATACTGATATTGTACAAAGTATCATGACTGTATAGGATGTACTATTAGAATTATTTACCCTCGAGCATACTGATACTGTATAACATTCCACAAAATCTTAATTTTGAGAACACAATGTTGGCCATTGAGTGAAGTTTTGCACCAAACTCTCCATATTATGATACATATTTTGCTTGGAAAGAATGAAAGAAGCAAATGTAATTTATAATAATTTCAGGAAAGAGGTTGTGGGGATAAGTGTGCTTGTGTCTACAATTGTACATATGATTATGTCACGGTTACCTAGGAAACAGCCGGATGTAGCTAAACAAATCACATCTAGTCAGGTAACTTAATATGTTGATGAAAGGTGTCTATGTGGAATTTGCTAAGAATAGGTTTTTGCTGGGGGACGAAGTTTGATTATAGATCCATTGAAGTTCAGTCAGGCAATTATCCTGCCTTTCTTGTAATTGTGTTTTGAGTCTGATTAAACACTGGATTAGAGATAAATCACCATATTTCTAGCAATTTGGAGCAGATCTATATTCACATTGTTATTACACTGTATATCAGTTACTTTGTTAGATTGCTTTTTGAGTGTGTTTAAAGCACAATTTTAATGCTATAATGTAACACTGTGCAGAAAAGGTTTATATGGATTAGATTTGTCTGAAGGTTTTTTTTATACTTCTAATATTTATACTTTAGTCAGCAGACAGTTTGAGTGGGCAAGATGGAAAACAGCCAGATAGTGGTGTCAACCCACCTAGCAGGCAGAACTCAGATGATTATATTTCTAGGTAAGATTTTTTATTATGTCAATTATAATTATGTCCATATATGTACTTGGTATTTATTTTAGTGAGGCATCTGTAGACAAAGCCTTTGGCTTACCAGTAATCTTAAATAGTAATGCAAGGAATAAATTCCCATCAAGTTTGAAACAGATTACTATTTCAATGTAGTAACTTCGCTCTTAAATTCTTACATATTTAATATAGTAGTCTCGCTATATTGTACTCTTGGTGTCCTAATTGTCAAAACTCCGACTTGCATCAGATTCAGTAGATGCTAGCTCAGTAAATACTTGTGTGAATGAAGTTTTGTATATTTATTATAGATTTGCAGCAGATTTTGATCAACTTGAAGTGTTAGGTCGAGGTGGATTTGGTGTTGTGTTCGAAGCTAAGAACAAAGTGGATGAGTGTCATTATGCCATCAAAAGAATAACTTTACCAAACAGGTTGGTACTGTATTTTTGTCTTACTTGTGTATTATATGATTATGTCAGTGAAATATTGTTTGAAAGTCTTAAAGGTATATATAGTCTTATTTTTAGTCAAAATATGCTGGGTCATAAATATGAGAAAATCATGTGTAAATGCTTTCATGCAGATGTACTTTAACAACACTGGTTTGTCACTTTTCTTACATGTTTCCCAAAAACCACAGATACAAGTGTCCAGCTGGGTATTTTCTATCCTGATTACGTGCTGAGTTATCGCTGGCATAGGAGATATCTGCATCGGATTCATGTTTTGCAGTTCCAGGAAACTTGTAAAAAAGTATAATGCAATGTTTTAGAGCACGTCTGTATGAAGGCATTAACATGCCATTTTCAAACAATTATTATTTAGCATATTTTGATAGAAAATAAGACTTTGTACCTTTAATTTGAAAATATTTGTTAAGTTTAAACTATGGGTCTACTTTGACCCTTAGACTTTTGAAGTCTCAAATTTCTGATACCATATTGCCTATCCAGTGCTCTTTCACCAGAAAAGTTGTGTGTTTTCTACTGCATGATGGTAAATGAGCGTGCCTTTGCATATTATTTGTCACTGGTTATGCTCCACAACCAAAAGTTGTAATTGACAGATTTACTGCAATTTCACAGAAAGCAGTGTGCACCTTCTCAATCTCAGATTTTTAAGATTGCTCAAAATTTTGTCAGAAAATATGTCCTATTATGTTTCTGTGATTATGTGTCAATGTTAAAAGCAATTTGTAGGTCTCAAACAATAAAAGTTCCTTCATTATTAACTTATTTTTATTAATGGTGTAAAGTCCTTAGATACCAACACCTAGATACATAGAAATACTGATTACTTCTTTATTAGTCATAGAATCTTTATGTTTGGAAAAAGTGTCTATATATATAATACATCCCAGTTAAAATTAGAAAGATCCATAAAACATACACTCAGCAAAAGTTCTAATTGGTCACTTTGTTTTAATGAAGAGACCATACCATATATTATTGTTTGATGACTTTTAATTTTAGGGTGTTTGTTGTTGAACTGCCTAGTTTTTCAATTCAGGGTCAAAGTGGATTAATATTTTCAGAAAAGTAGTGCGAAGAAAGAATTTATACATGTTAATTTCACATTCAGTGTTTGAAAAATATCGATAAAATCCAAGTGACTAATTAGAAAGTTTGTTCTGTGTTTGTTGTTTGCAACATGTTGTCCTTACCAGATCTGAGCTCACCGGTAATATATATGAGGAAAGACATCAAAAATCTTCTTGTACCAATGTCCAAAACTACTAGTCTTTGATATTTGTAGCATCATCCTTTACGAAATTGTTCAAAATACAAATGTATGTAAATTGGGTCAATAGCAGCCCCACCCTGGGGTTCATAGTTTGACATAGACTGATATATAAGGAAAAACATCGAAAATCTTCTTGTCTGGATTTGAAAGTAATTTGGCACAAATGTTCCTTGGGTGATCTTCTACCAAGTTTGTTCAATTCATGCCCCCTGGGATCAAGGGGAAAATATGTACTATGTGATCATAATTATACTGTATGTCCAAACTTTGAATATTTCAGTGAAGGTGCTAAGGATAAAGTAATGAGAGAGGCCAAGACTTTAGCAAAGTTTGATCATGTCGGTATTGTTCGTTACTTCCATGCTTGGATTGAATCGCCGCCTCCAGGATGGCAGGAAGAGAAAGATCAGCTTATAGAGTATGGATAAGACTGAACTTTACAGATATTATTCTAGCTAATGATGCCGACTTCTTTATCAGGCTTGGAATATTTAGCCAGTCTGGTCATATTGTTATAAAATTTAGTTTTAGGGTTTAGCATTGTCATTTGGTCAATTTTAAGACTGTGGTTGGAACCAAACAATTGCAAGCTTGGGTTTTGAGATGGGTCTCTAGTTACAAAATTGATATCCGACCTGGAACCAGTTTAAAGATTCATGAAAAACTAGTATGGCAGAAGTAGTGTGCGGACCTTTTTTGCTGGCTAAATGGACCTGTAGGCCAAGATTTATCATCATTTATCTAATTTACAGAGAAGTCAAAGGTCATTTAGGCAGTTCGGGGACATTTGGAGTTCAGTTAACCAAATATAAATTAATACAAATATACACCAGATCTTTGTCAAACTTTTTTACCAAATATTGCATAAGTTGAGAAATATTTATCTTTCTTTCAGTGAAAGTATGACATCGCCGACTCAGTTTTCAAAATCCCCCACCAACACATACAGCCAGAATATTCCTGCCTCTAGCAAACTTGAGCTTCCAGAGAGTTCTTATGCAATGAATGTGAAGAAAGATAATAATCCTAGCCCCTTTGACTTACTCAAAAATCCATTAGGTGAAAATAAATTTGATTTCACGGAAAGTAATCTCAATTGTGGTGGTAGTGAAGAGTTTTCAGTTCATAGTGTAGATGAGAGTGGGTGGGGTATTGAAGAAAGTAATGGTAGATTTGTGACACAAATAAACAATAATTTTAATCATAATGACTATGATGATGAAAGTGGGTCTTTCAGCTGTGGGATGGGAGCCCCCACATTGAATGCAGACATCAATGATGACTCCTTGGAGATAGAATTCCGTGATAGTGATCAAGATTCGAACATGAATGAAAACAATTCTCAGCAAAACATTCCGAGCGTTAGAGACAACCATTTCATGACAGGACCCGACAGTGTAATCCATTTTGAAGACACTAGTGATTCCTTGCAAATTGTGTTTGAGGACTCGGGTTGCGGAGATAAAAGTTCTAAAAGCTCAAATGGTGATGTATGCATTGGTATTCTAGATGGTTTCTCAGACAGCAGGAAGGCAGACAGTGAAACACGCTCAAAAGACAATAATGTTGCTCCTAGTCTCATTCCAAACTGTTCCAATTCTGTACAGAGATACTCCCCACCAGTTCATTTTACTCTTGAACAGGAGACTAAAGATTCAGACTGCAAGAAGAACAATCCACTCGAACAGAGTAATGTTCACAAACCAAAATTGTTTTTATACATTCAAATGCAGCTTTGCAGACGGGAAACACTGAAAGACTGGTTAGCAGCTAACACATTAAATAGGGACCGACACATGGTGCTAGATATGTTTGACCAAATCGTCTCAGCTATTGAGTATGTGCATGAGTGTGGCTTAATGCACAGAGATTTAAAGGTAAATTGACTGTTCTTGCACTTTCATTACATATTGTTAAGATTAGAACTGGTGAAAGTTCCTGTTTGTTGAGATAATAGGTTGCTTTCTGACCAATCAACTGGCAATTCATTGATGACTGTTGATGACTGTTTTAGCTAATATCTTTAAATATGATTTATGAAACTTACATATTTTACATGTATAGTGAAATGGAAAGTTCTCACAACTCTCAAATACTGCTCCCTAAGTTTCTCCTCCCTAGTTTAAGGATTATAAGCTCAAAGTCCTAGAAAGTTTGCTTGCCAGATCGGGCTACCAACATTTGAGTCGAACTTAGTCTGGGACAAATCTGTTTTACAGGGCCTGGACTCGATGTCAGACAAGTCAATCTCTTTGATGGGGTGATTCTAACTCCTAGTCTCTAGATCAGGAGTCCTGTGCTCTTTGCTTAGACCTTCATGTCTCTCCTTGAAGGATTAAAAGTCAGTTTCATTACGGTATATGCTTTCAAAATTGCAATTTTTTCTTATAATTTATTTGACTTGCGATAATATGCCGGAAAAGGTCTGTTTTAAACTTATAATTTGATTCTCATGGAAACTAAAATATTATTCCTATATTCCAGCCTTCAAACATATTCTTCTCACTGGATGGTGTTGTGAAGATGGGTGACTTTGGTTTGGTGACTGCATTAGCTGAGGAACAGAGTGAAGCACTGTATGGTGAAAACCCATACAAGAAACATACATCACAAGTTGGAACACAGTTGTATATGAGTCCAGAACAAGTAAGATTTATGTACTTGGGTAATGGATGTTTCTGGCTTGTTATATACTATATGTTAATGTTCACAAGGCTTAGATATGGATTCTGACAATTTTCTTGCTAGAGTAGAGAAACATTTGCTTATGGAAATTATTCATAGCAGTCTTTTACATAAACCTCTAGGCAAAGTCCAGAACAAGTAAAAGTCATTTTTGCTAGCACACAATTGTCATTGTTTACATTAAATACATTGACCATTTCGGACAATCTTTGTAACATCAAAGTTACTGGGCAGATTTAAATATTTCATATTTTGTGAAATGGATATTTACATGTCGAAGCTGGACTTTACTTGCTTCAGACATTTTTTGAGTCAAAGAAACATTGCAAAGATTGTGTCATTTATTCTTTAACAAAGATTGTGTCATCTATTCTTTAACATAGATTGTGTCATTTATTCTTTAACAAAGATTGTGTCATTTATTCTTTAACAAAGATTGTGTCATTTATTCTTTAACAAAGATTGTGTCATTTATTCTTTAACAAAGATTGTGTCATTTATTCTTTAACAAAGATTGTTTCTTTTATTCTTTAACAAAGATTGTGTCATTTATTCTTTAACAAAGATTGTGTCATTTATTCTTTAAAAATATGGCATGATGTCTTTTATGCATATTGAAGTATTTAGTTTATTGGATTTATTTTCACATGTTTCGTAATTATGGCAACATTGAAATTGTCATTGTTAAGGCAATGTCATTGTCTTCAGAACTTCAGTTGATTTTGCCATAACAACTGTCAACATTGTGATAATATTGCTAGCACTATTTTATAAAGATTGTATAAATTAATTTCTTGTAGACAAATGGCGAGACATATTCACAGAAGGTGGACATATTTTCACTAGGGGTTATACTATTTGAACTTCTGTACCCATTTGGAACACAAATGGAAAGAGTTAGCACCCTTATCAAGGTCAGAAAACAAGTGTTTCCTGAAAGATTTACCAGAGAAATGTCCAAAGAGGTAAGTAGGAAATAGTACTTTAACAAGTGTATTTCTATTCTGTGTAGGGGTGGCTGTCATTGATGGTCAAGTCTACTTCAATACATAGAGTCAAATAGATGGCTGTTACATCATATTTGTACATGGAAATAGAAATTTAAGATTTAACCAAACATTACTCTTTTTAACCCCCCTCTGAACAAAGTGTATTATCCTGGGTGCTGCCATTTTGTTTTAGTAGCCCAGCAGTATGACTGAAATACACAAAATGTCTACTGCACAAAGAGTGAAGGATAAAAATGGAAAATAAATAATGCATAAACTTTTGGTAAAAACTAATTGATAAACAAACAAGATTTATTGAACAGTAAGGATAGTACAAAATCAAATCCAAAACTCAGTTAAGAACATGTTTGAAATGATTATGTATCAATACCATTTGTATTGAGGACAACCCTGATGGTAAGTGTTGAGGCTTACACTCCAAGTAATTGCAGATCTTATGTTTCTTGTGTATAGTCAATTTACAGCATATTTCAGATACTTGACCACCTTTTTAAGAAACAATAATGGTGGGTTTATGTCTGTGACTCAAATTTTAGGTTCATATTTTTTGACTGATGAATTTCTTGATAAAACATTTCACCTCAAAAATATAATGTCAAATAATGTCTCTCGCTATAGAAGACTGCGTTAAAATGTGTTTTAGAATAAGATAGATTGTTGTTACATTTACTTAATTTCAATGGCACCTGTTTTGTTTTGCTATTGTATCTTTAACATTTTTTTCTTCTATACTTTAGGCTGACTTTGTGAAGTTGTTGCTTTCTCGAATCCCTGAGAACCGTCCATCTGCCAAAGAAATACTGAGTAGTGACCT
Organism: Mactromeris polynyma; assembly: GCA_032209605.1. Classification (NCBI taxonomy): domain Eukaryota; kingdom Metazoa; phylum Mollusca; class Bivalvia; order Venerida; family Mactridae; genus Mactromeris; species Mactromeris polynyma. Next base: position 6,560,969 of record JASFXZ010000012.1, read on the forward strand.
GCTGAAAGAATTTGAAGATCGTAGAATGCCTCGACGTTTTAGAACAAGAACGGTGTCTCAGAACAGTGGATAAATAATTTGATTATTACCTAAAATTTATTTTTCACAGCATTCATGTTGTCATTTTGTGAATATCTATCTGCTTTCTGGTTAAAGCATACTTAGTATTTGTGCTTAAAGAAAAGTCTATGATGTAGGACTTGATATTTAATGTAAGCAACTATTCTAAAGTGTTGGTGATGGAAATGCCTTCATTTCATCTCAGGTTTGTGTCTAGTCCTGTGTCTCTGCTTATACAACTTGAGATTGGTCTGGAAACTCTAATCTCATATCTTAGTCTAAATATTCTCATGTTAATTGTAATAATATGAAATTATTCATAGAGTCAGTATTTTGTATGTGACAAAATGAACCTCAGACAGGTTATCAGCTCATAATGAACCAATTCCAAATTTCTCAGGCATTGCATGTAAGTGTGACTGAATCAGCTTCAAGCTTTGCTTTTTGTTGTTCACATAGTTGAGCTGAAATCTTATAAGACGTATTCAATACAATATTGTCTCAGAGTCATTGTTTATATCATATTCTTATTTAGGGACTACTTAAATCATGTTGAAGAGTGTTGATTAGACTTAGATGGATGTAAAGGTTGCTGGTGTTACATTTAATCATAGAATTGTTTGTTTAAAGGTATTTTGTCATATAATGACTGCAAATATGCTATAGTCTTTAGATTTAGTCTATTAAGTCACTTTCATTAAAATCTAGGCATGTGAATATTTAACTATTTAACAACATTTAGCCAAATCCTATAGTGCTTCCTTAAAATGGTATTTTTTTAAAGTCGAACACATTTAGAGTTTTCCAGTTCTTTGCTCATGGCATTTGTCATTGAACTTGTACAATTTTGAACTTATATGGGAATTGGGTTTACAAGTTAATTGTTGTTATTTGACTGGTAAAGTCAGTTTATAATTTATGATGACAATAGTTATAATTGGTTAATTAAGTTTACAAAAAACCCTATCTTTTAATAATGAGTATGGTTTCAACATTTGCTTAGAGATAACAACGATGGGTGTGAAGACTTACATGTTGTCATTTTGTGGGTTCACACATAACTATTGTACCTCATTTTTGATACAGAAACAGTTGTTATAGTTTTACACCAACACCTTGTTTTGTCTTAATCATTATTTGTTTTGAATATGAACTTTAGTGGAATGTTATGGTTTATTTTTAATCCCATTACTTTGCTGCAAATCACTTGTAACAGGTTCTGTACCAGAATGGAGTCACAATTGACAAGTTTAAGGTTCACCAGTACTTCATTAGCGGTTTGCTTTTGTTCTCACTTGAAGAGTGAGACTGGAATATAGGGACTGTGTTGTATTTTATGCAGTCCTTTTTTCTTGGATTTTACTCCTTGGTCTTATATGCAATAAATTGTGGAACAAAAATCATTATACATGTACTTATACAAATGTATCATCTTCATTATTTTATTATGAATATCATGTACAGATTAATTATGATTGTTTTTAATATTATGATTGTTATTACACAGTGCAATTATGTTCAATTGATGCATTGTTAAATAAAATGTTATAACAGTGATACATTTTGTTGTTGTTGTCGTTGCTGCTTCTAATGTACATACTAGATGCTAGAGTACTTTTGCACGAATACCCTTTGAAACAAATGTTTTCTTAAAATCAAGCCACTGAGAGTGCTGAAGGATTTACGACTTGTTTGAAAATTAAATCACAATTTTTTTTAAAAAGTGGAAAAATAGAGCAGGGAATACTACTTTCACAAATCAAAACTTTACTAGTCAAGAGCATAAGATTTATAGAACTGTTTTACCATCAATTATGCTATCTTCCAAGGCCTTATTTATTTTTTTGATTGAACATTCTATGCAATTCACAACATTTGCATACCGAGCATAACACGCCTTTTTGATAGGCATTTTTAAAAGGATTGTAAATATTATTAGGTCTCCCTCTCTCTGAGGGAGACATATTGTTTTTGTCTGTCGGTCCATCCACTCTTGGCTTGTCAGTGCTTCATCTCCTATACTGCTGGTTGGATTTCAGTCAAATTTCATAGGATTGATCAGCATCAAGTGCAGTTTTGTTCAGCTTAGATAATTTTACCAGCAAATTTGAATTAATTCATAAAATCAAATGAAATCAATATCAATGGCCCTTTAATGTTTTTATACATATACAGTGCATGGTGAAGTTTGTCTGCGTTTCATCTCAAATACGGCTGGTTGGATTTCAACCAAACTTCACAGGATTGATGAGCATCAACTGTAGTTGTGCATCCTTGTCGTTTCGTTCCGCTCGAATAATTTTTCACAGAGTTATGGCCCTTTGATGTTTTTATGAATATTTGCATGTGTCGTACAAGTAAATTTGAATTAATTCAAAACAATCAAATGAAATCAATATCAATGTTTATTGTGAATGCTTACAAGTTTTTTGAATAAGCACCTGTAGTAGATAATTAAGCAAAGAAATGTTCATATGATATTTGTTACATAAGAAATTTGTAAGTAAACAGTTTTCAAGCTTTGCAAGTTTCTTTTATATCTTGTATTCGTTACTTTTTACTTTCAGAATTATTATTAACTTAACACTTCAAATGAAATATAAGCATGCACATATTTAAGTTTGTAAACAATGGAAATTTCTTTCAAATTGTCTTTCATTAACTGGTACTACTGGTAACTGGTCCACATGTCAGCTCTCTTAAGTCAAAGAGTTTTCATCCGATCTTAGCCAAACTTGGTGAAAATGTTTGTGGGCATAATATCTCGGCCAAGTTCGATAACCAGCCATATCGCTCAAGTCACTCAGGAGCTATCACCCTTTGATTTTAGAAATTACCTAAAATTTGACTTGTTTTAACTCTGAGCTCTGGCTTATGACGGGTGTATTTTGTGACAGTTTGTCACTCTCGTTTTCTTTAAATCCTGGCAAGTAACTGGGGAGACATGTTTTTGTGTCAAAAACAACCTTCTAGTTTTTCTTAATTCAGACATATTCGTACACATATCCATTGATGGATTGATCTTGATAAAATATTAAATGATAAAGTATATCACCTAATCATTCCCATTATAACTGAAGTACATACTTCAACACCGATAATAAATGCATCAACTGTTTCACAGTGTCAATTTTAATTAAAGAAACCATTTACATATTTCATGAAACACGTGAGGCATGGTTGGGACTCAAACTTTTAAATATAAAAAATTAATCTGCTGTCGTCACTAACAACTGAGATAATATTCTTCTGCTACATCATTTAGAGTTTACAATTATGCAAATAACCTGTCTAAATTTGACTTACCGTATCTGTGCAAAGATTTCCGTTGACAGGTGTGCACAATATTAATTCGCTCTGTGAAGAGTGGAAAGTGTAACATTATTTCATAACTCCATAGGCACTAATGTAGTGAACTCAGAGCGACATTACCTGGTTCTAATGGCCTGTAGCCCATCCTTTTATGCCAACATAATAAATCTGCAGTTATGATATATATCTTGTTTCTTGAAAACTGCTTTATGTGCGGCAGTTATTCGGTTTCACTGAAGAGCTTTTAAAAGTGATAAACTGCCAGAATTGTGTATCTTTATTCTAGGGATGGTTGGTAAGCAACTATTCCCAAAAATATTTAGTCCATTTAATTGGCCACTGAAGGCAGCTATAAAAGTGTGATGATATGTATTGTCAAGAGAGTATATTTATTTGTGGGTGGTGGATGTCATTATCAATGGCAGTTAGTTTGACCTTATAGTTTGACCAAAGGGCCATAACTCAGGAAAAATATATAATTGGAGAGTTGTTCAAAATAATATTAAATATTATGGTAAAATGATTTGTAACTATGTGTATGGTTAATTTGCTGTACAATTACAAATAAAAGTTTTGGTTTTGGCCGTTTAATGTATCCCTGGGTTTATAAACTGACGGCTAGTACGGTTGTTAGTAGCTCCGGTGAAAATTTAGTTCCCTCTGACCTTCATAGATGGCGCTTTATATCAAAGCGGAAGTAACCTTTTAAACCGGGCAAAGGAATCGATTTTGCGCCTTAATGTCTCCTCTGTTTACCTATTCTAGGTAATGATGTCACAGTTTGATCAGTAGTTTGTCCAGATTATCTTCACAATGGGAAAGAGAAAGGTAATACTCGACGATTAAGCTTAAAATTGTGCCAAATAACTACTAATAAACAACCCCACCCGCTGTCAACATTAGCATTATTATCGACTTATTTTCCGTTTTAAACAGTTGGTTACAGCTAGTGACTACCTTGTTAATCGTTATAATTTGCCAGAACTTAATCCAATTCTTGTCATTTTCTTACAGCATGGAAACACTGGTGCTGGATCTTCTGACAGCGAATGTTCTGAGGAGGATTTCACACCAGCCAGAGTAACTAGAAGATCTGCAGGTAAATCATAATTCATATTCAGAATTTTTATTGTCGATTGACAAGGTTCTTATTCCTACTTCGATATTAGCTTCTGTTGGTTTTACCCACATGTTACATTCTATTCTAAGTGGCCTTATGCACCAGTCAATTGTAACCACGGCCCCCTCAGGTCCGGGGAATAGCGGGGACTTTGACTTTCGGTCCAGCCAATCCCAGGTAAAATCCTCGACAAACTGCTGGTAAAATCCCCGCCAAATGCACCCGCACCCCGGGGACATCCTAGGAAAAAACTTGGCTAAAATGCTGACAAATCCCGTTGAAAGAACGGATATTTCCAGGGCACAAAGCCACGGCCCATTCCCCGCTATTTTCGGCGGGAAAACAAAACCACCGCATTCACTCGGCACTGCGGGGCCACCTGGAAGGTAAAAACACGGCCCATTTCCCCGGACCTGGGGGGGGGCGTGGTTACATTTGACTGGTGCATTACATACCGGTCTTTGATTATGTCTTCTAGATACTTGGTTGTCTATTTCAATATACCCCATATCGTCTTCAACGATTTTCATTGGTTTATAACTTTGTAGCAAGTTATTTATTAGACTTTAACCAAATTAAATAGCTTAGTATAATAGCATATTTGATGATTTTGGTCATTATTAATTTCCGGGCCAGTAATATTCTGTCCGGGCCTGTAATACTTCTAAGTTTACCAGTCCTCAGGTCCAGTAATATTTCTGTGTCGTTCGCATAGATAGACTGCAACATGGTAACATGTATACATTTTTATAAATCGATATCTGTCTATCTATTTCTATTGTAGGACTCCCGTTCATGTATGTTAAGATTTATTAATTAATAATTTCAGTGAATACCCCTTCCTCTCAAAGTTCTGCAGTTCCAAAAAGTAAACGAAGACGTTTATCTGGGTCCTCTGCAGTAGATATGGAGGAGGTTGCTCCCAAAGAACGTTCTGATGTGGAATTGGAACCAGATTCTCCTGTTACCAAACGTACAACAAGGTCAAAAATCAAAGAATCTCCAGTGGCAGACAAGTCCAAAGACAAAAAGGATGAGAATTCAGTGAAACTAAAAAACAAAGATAGTACATGTAGTGATCAAACACAGAGCAAAAACACAAAGATCAAAAGTGAATGTGATGAAAAAGATACAGTTTCAGACATAACTGATGATATGACTGATAAAGAGAAAGGGAAAAAGGACACTTATTCTGAGTACCCAGATTCTGTAGGAAAAAGCAAAGGAAAAACAAACAAATCCAAATTTGGAAAAGTGGGAAAGACTGGGAAAGGAAAATTTAAAAACAAAGGACCCCATTCTGAGGCAGGTCTAGCTGACTGGGCAGATAAACGTCCTACACCGTCCATGGATTATAATGAATCCAATGCTAAATGTCCTCTTCCAGGATGTGACTCCAAAGGTAGACAATCTACTGTCAAGTTCACATTTTTTTTCTTGAATCTTACTTGATAATTTTTAATTACGACAGATTCAATTATTGTATATCACTATCAGGGCTCAGGCTTCCCAAACTTAATTCACAGACTGTCTGACTATTGATCAGACAAAAAGTTACAATTATTGTCTGACCAAAATATATTTTTACCTGTTTTGAATACATGGAGGTCTAGAAATCCTTTAGCCTGACGTCTCGGAAAGGTCTAATTGTCGATTCGGTCGACCAACAATTGAGTTGGACTTAGTCCAGGACAAGACTGTTTCAAGGCCATCACTCAATGCTATATAAATGACCCACAAAATGAAATTTACAACACATGATAGTTGTTAACTGTATGGTACAGTCCAACCTGCACTTGCGACTCACTGAATTAGGCAACTCCCTGTCATATGCGACTATAAATCTTGCCCCGACGAGTTATCCTCTATAATAACACTGAATTAAACGACTCCCTGTCTGACGCGACTAACGACCATGAAAAGTGTCGCCCAAACGCACCGTAGACTGTTTTTAGTGGCTTTGAAATGGTCAATTTATTGCCAATTGTCATGTCTGAAGACAATAGAAATGTGTGAAACTTCAATAAACAAACAAATCGTGTCGTATTTAGATCATGTGCCAAATGCGGTTAAAAGCGGCTGAGACCAGTTCTCAAGTCTGTATAACTCGGGTGTATAATGACATGATTATTCACACACTTGCCAAAAACCATCGGAGGCTTGTCATTAAAACCACTTCTACCCAATCAGATCACGTCCCGCGTACCCGACACTTGTGATAGACATGTGAAACGCATAATAATAACATTCCAGAGAACTAAATTGGTTCGATGTTTGCGAGTTTTATATATCGAAATAACGATTGACAGTAGAAAAAGTTGCAAACTGTTCTTTACACTTTGAAAGGTGACTTACGATTGAAATAAGTTTACGGTTCATTAATAAACGTAAATTCTTGAGCCAATGGCGGCTTTTCTACAGGAATTTAACAGAATCTTATATCGCTGAAAATGCCATCTCGTAAAAATCAAAATTGCCGACAACTTTGTAGAAAACGTGTATTTATTCAGCAACCCACGTTAAATTCTTGAACTATTTACTCCAGCGTCGCAAGACATCAACTAGGAAAATTAAAAAATAACCATGCGATTACTTTCGTTTTCGGGTATAGTATGCGATAAAATCCGTACCGTACGGTCCGTATTGCAGCCCGCTCCGTATTTTACGAGGAATAAAAATTATTATACATGTAGTAAATTCAGATTTATAAGTATTGTTTTTGCCTGTATATTCTGATGATTTATGTCTTATAGTCTGTGCTACAACTATTCACGTTTTTGTTTAAACTTTAATAGCAAGAATAAAATAAACAAGAAATAAAATAACAGTGCTACAGTGAATCATCTTACAAGCAATATATTACAATGACATTGTATTTGGAAGAGGTCGTAAGTCACTGACTGTATTAACCTGTATTAAGAGACTCCCTGTCATATGTGACCTTATCGGCTGATTCCCAATGAAGGTCTCTTAAAACAGGTTGGACTGTAATTAACTCAGCAGGTTGTTTGTCCAGTTAGGTCATCGTGACAAATCTGTTATAATATTGAACCTTATAATGAAAGACCTTGTTAATTTGGTCCATACTGTGAGTGTGATGGTGGTTGATCTCAACTGTACAAATTAAGTAACAAATTCCTTGACTCACTGCCAAGATCTACCCCTTTAAAGCTTATTTACTTTGGACAATTAATGTTACAAGTAAACAAAGATAGTTCACGCATCTTACTTAACTTTTAATCTGTACCCTATTCTATGCTCGGACACATGTTCACTAGTCTGGTACAACTGTATAATAAGAAAATTTCTAGAGCCCTGACATGTCCGATTGTCCTGCAGCTTTCAGGAATCCTGATGGCAGTCTTACCAGGTCATCTGTTTAGTGTTTTTTGAACCAGTACTTTTATTATGACTAGATTTATTATCTTGTTGGTGTCAAATTATCATTTAGAACCTATAGAGGAATGAAAGGGAAAAGAGTCTTATGATCTTATCTTGCTTTAATTCTTAATATATATATGCAGCTTTCTGTAGGTCTATGAGTTTTACTTGCACCCCTAAAAATTGCTTGCATGAATGTTTTTGTTAAAGTCATTCATGGTGAACTGATTGTTGTCTGTAAGAATTATTAGTTAGTACATATGTATATTGATTACAAGTTACAACAATCTGGTTAAAACCTGAATTTGAAATTGTCAAATTTGGTCAGTATATGCTTTTGTTTTCACTTATACTTACTAAGTAATTTGTATGCTCTAAATAACCATAATGATTTGTGGAGGGATGCATCATCTGAGAAAAACATGCATACTAATTAGCTGAATTAAGCGTTTCTGAAAATCCTGCTTTGTATATAATTATACTTGATAGGGCTATGATGGCCTTCCTTAAGATTTCAAATTGATGCTGATATATTCAGTAGACATTGTAATAAGAGATCACCCAAGGGAATTCCAAAAAGTGGTCTCTTAATAGACATTTTCACATATAAGTTGTGTACAATGTTGAATTGAAAAATTATATCCTGCTCAGAGGCTCCATGTCTCAATTTTATAGGTCAGCAATCCTGGATATTAATAGTGAATACCATGCACATTTAAAATTTTGATACAACTTGTAAGCTATATTATTTTGAATATATTCCCGGGACATCAAAATGAAAGAAATCTCATCGATTGAAATGCTGGTATCAAACAATGTAAGTTGCTTAGCAACGACGTTGCATGAATTTGATCCTTAGAAATATGATGGTTATGCTGCGTAATCCATGTAAATAAGACTGGCCATTCAAAGGACGCATATATGTAAGCAGGTTGTAGGTCTGGTTTATCATGCCTAATAGTTTACTCAATTGTTAAAAGGATAATGAGTGAATGCAATCATGAATAACTCATAGTCATAACTGGGATTAAGTGTATGCAGTTGTTGAATTTATTATTTATCTATATTTTTTACCTGTCAGGTCTGGTTTAATGTGTTCCCTGGTTGCGTCATAGAAAAGTTGTTTAATGGATACGATTCTTGCAGAAAAAAAACGTTAATTCAGGAATTTAAGTGGTCGTTTAATAAAAAGGTCACTTGCACAATGTCTACTATATTTCCTTATTTGTTTGTCATAAATTCATTACTTGCAACATTGATGCTTGATCATTTTCACAGATTCGTAAAGTTTGATTATTTGATATAATTTATTGTTATTTTTTATTGATTTGCAAATTGTATTCATATGTGACTTTTGTTTACAATGATGGCAGTTTTATTTCTATTTTATCTCAACAGGCCATCTAACTGGAAAACATGAATCTCACCGAACCTTGTCAGCATGTCCATTGTATCATAACACCACAGCTGAAGAATGCAAAGTAAGCTATTGAAATAGTTACAAACAAATTGTGATCATTTTCACTTTATCCACTTGTATTTATCAGTCATTAATGCAAAAGACTCAAAATTTATAGGTCATTCGAGCTCAGTCCACAGTGAAATGTCAGCCAATTTTGTTTGAACTGATTCTAAAGTTATGGAATTATTGCGAAGACAGCATAAAGTCGAGATGTTTTGTCTTAAAAAATCAAATAAATGCATGTGATTATCAGCATTTTGTGTTTTTCTCTAGTTAATTGCTACTCATTGATAGATTGCACATCATGATTGAATCTTTAATCAGCACTTGCAGTGTTTTTTTTTGGGGCCGAAATTCAGACCCATTCCCCTCACTCAAAAGTATGTTTTTTTCCCCCTTTTCTCAGTAAAAATTCCCCTCCTACAGCTTTTTTTTAAATTGGAGATACGTTGCCAGTTTTGTTAATATTTTTAGTCAGAAAGATAGAAACATTGACCTGTAATGAGACTAACCAATCTGTTAACATATTTACATGTTTACATCACTGCAACAAAGAAGTGTAGTGAATATAGACATATAAATGTATACTTTAAATGCACACTATTTTCACCCTATTTTCCCCTCACAATGCTATTTTCCCCTATTTAAGGGCCCCGCCACCATTCCCCTAGAAGTGAAAAGAAACACTGACATGTCATCTAGTAATTTACGTTACATTTTGAAATTCCAGGAAAGGTATGAGGAGAGACAGAAAACTGCTGATGAACGGCAAACTTTTATAAATAATCTTACAGATAGAAAAGGTCTTCGCCGACAGGTCAATATATTATGTCTATATTTTTAGTCGCAACTTTTTCTGTTACAAGAATTGCCTTCAACCTCTTAGTTTAATATAAAGTTGCATGGAATATATAATATAAACCATTACAGGTATTCCGGTAGTATTTGGGTTAGTCGTGTGACTGCTTGTCAAGTAATTTCATGTACAGGTTTGGCTGAATTAAATAAGATTTGGTCCCATGAAATAACATTAAGGCCATTTCCAGCATTTCCTGAAATTTCCCTTAAATTTCCTAAAATATTATTCACCAGAATGTTTGATTATAAGGGAACGCACATTTTCAGCCTGTTGTTTGTCTTTAACTTTTACATCTAACATTGATCACTTTAATCAACATTAAGTTTGATTGCATTTTTGGATAGAATCCCCATGCCTATGAAATTGGGATTTTTCACAGAACAGTGGTCAAAAGTGAGGAATTTTCAAAAGATGCTTAATGCAAATATGCATGCTATTAACTGATAATTTCAAACACACAACACACAGTTTGGCATCCATTTCAGTAATGGCTGTTGTCTGTGAATTAAACGAAAGCTGTTATGGGAATTCTTGGACAGCTTTTTACCGTATTTAATTTTTCTCAATCACTTCTGGAATGTTCCCTACATTTGTATTCAATTTGAGGGTTTGCCATTTTGAGTACAGTTGAAACACACAGTGACACTATAAAACAGCTCATTTCCCCTTTTGTCAACAAACTTTATTCATTCTTTAACCATTTTTTCTGTAGCATGCAAATGATGAACAAAAGGCTAAGCTGGAGGTGATGCAAGATTCTCGGAAAGAAGTTCCGGAGTTGACGGAAGAGATCAGAGAACAACATAAAGAACACACTATCAAACACGACAAGTCTCGTCAACCATTATTGAACGGTCTTGCATCTAAATACGATTTGAAGCTGTTTCAAGATGCTCAAGCCAGAGCATGTGAACAAAGGGTATACTGCCATTCTTATTTGGTGCCAAAACTATTCTAAAGCTCTATTTAAGAAACTTGTATATGCGTAATGCCTACTTGTCCTTGTATCATAAAGTGTTTGAAATATTTCTTTGTTTTTGAGATACTTAATTTTCTTCCAAATATTGTATTTGGCAGATAGTGAAAGGCATTGCTATTCAATTAATTTTTTACATTTTTGCCATTGACAATATTGATAAGATTTTACGTACAGTGGAATGTCAATTATGGGAACTATTCAGGGTTAGCAAAATTAATTCTAGTAAATGGTTATACTAGTAATAGGCAATTGCTTTGATCTAGGGATTTTGTACTTAAACGGTATGCTGTAATATGTATATATACCATGTGGTGATGTATATATTGACTTGTAAATGATAATAAAAAGCATTCAACACCAAGTTTGTTTGTTGCAACCTTAAAGGAGATGACGACCAGAGCAAGTAATACAACATGTCTGAAATTATTATTAAGCAATCAATTTATTATGGTATTATTGAAGTATACACTTAAATCTGGACAGCTGGCTAATAAATAATGTTTGTAATTCACTGAACGTTCTATTATAGGAACATGAAATGAGTGTACACTATCAAAGGTTTGACAACCAGGAGTATCGTATCAAGAAACTTGAGATTGGTCGTTTTGAGATGTCTACCTGGTACTCCAGTCCTTATCCTGATGAGTATGCTCGATTACCAAAGATATATCTGTGTGAATTTTGTCTTAAATATATGAAGACAGCAACTATTCTCCGAAGACATGTGGTAGGTTGAGATGAATTTGTCCACTGGATTGGGTTATTTTTGTAATTGAAAAATCTGTATTATTTACGAGCTCATGCACACATACTGTGAAAAGCCAGTCGAGAGAGTTAACTGCTGACACAGTTTAAAAGCTAGCTCTGATAAAGTTTACCTTAACAAGTCAAGTATGGTTTATTATACAAAAAACTAGTCGAGTTAATTATGATTGCAGAGTTAATTATGATTGCAGAGTTATCATTTCAGCTGATACGTTTTACCCTCTTTTGAACAAAAATTGTGAAATAAGGTTTGTCTGATTTGGTCTTGATTTGTGTGATCCTCTGATTTTGGAATATTTTCTGTCATAAGCATTCTCACCCTTGGTCAATGTCAAAATATTGCAATTATATTATATTTGGTCCATAAAAAATCCTCTTGTTATAAAAACAAACCTTCTAATCATATTAAGTATATATTGTATTGAAGTTTTTGAAAATTTCAATGAAAGCGCTTCTCTAGCTGATTTATATAATTCAGAATTTCAAAACATTGTTGGAATATGTTATCCTTATAAAGCTACTGATTGTTTGATTCATTCTCAAATCATCATTCTTAATATTTATGCACCTAATAGAAGGAAATATGTTAAACATTCATGTCAGCCAGAGTGGTTTAACGATGAAATATTGAACACCAGTGAAAAGAGAGATTATTACTTTTCGAAGAAAAAATTGACTACAAATTTTGGTGAAACAAATCTTATAAATAAGGCAAAATAAGATAAATTTCTACAACATTGCTTTATAGAAAAATCGATCACTGTCATCACTTTGACGCAGTTTAAAATCACTTTCGTCTGACTCATCAATTAAGTTATTTGTATGTTATTCAATAATTTTGAGTGTAATAAATTCTAATGATATAGCCAATAGTTTCAATACCCTCTTTAAAATGTAACATCTAATACTAATCAGTCCAATGACTCCTATCTTAACTCATCGAATTATGAGGAATTAGAATCATGTATTGAAAACAAATTAAGCACTCACTATGAGTTGTTTTCACTTCAAGAAAAGTATAAGGAAAATGAAGTCTAATAAATCTGCAGGATTTGACGGCATTGGTTCACAATTACTCAAATTGTGTGCTGATGCTTTTGCTATTCCCATAGCTACAATTATCAACACTAGTATACAGATGGGATTTTTTCCGGATAATCTATAACAAGCCATGGTAATACCTCTCCATAAAGGTGGTTTGAAAGATGACCTATTTCTATTCTTCCTTCCATTTCTAAAATATTTAAAACTGGTATTTCAAATCAATTGCACGACTATTTCAAAAATATTGATTCATTCATTCAAACACAATCAGGTTTTCAAAAACAGCATTCATGTCAAACTGCTTTGATTCATTTGACCAATAAGTGGGCTAAAAGTATTGATTTTGGCTTCTTAGTAGGCACTATTTTTTATACTTCCAAAAAGCTTTTGATTTTGTTCATCATGAGTTATGATATGATACATAGGTTGAGATTATATTGGTTCTCCACATTGACTGTAAAGTGGTTTAAATCATATCTCAAAAACAGACATCAAACAGATTTGGAAATTCTTGGTCATCCTCCAACCCATTATCTCTGGTTTACCGCAGGGTTCTATCCTTGGACCACCCCCGGGTTCTACCCTAGGACCATCGAAGGGTTCAATCCGCAGACCACCGAAGGGTTCTATCCGCGGACCACCACAGGGTTCTTTCCCGCGGATCACCGAAGGGTTCTATCCTTGGACCACCGCAGGGTTGTATTCTTGTACCACTGCAGGGTTATATCCTTGGACCACCGAAGGGTTCTATCCTTGGACCACCGCAGGGTTGTATTCTTGTACCACTGCAGGGTTATATCCTTGGACCACCGAAGGGTTCTATCCGCGGACCACTTCTATTTTTGATTTATATAAATGACTTACCTTTATATCTCCACTCAACTGAAACGCTGATGACATGACTCTTTGTACTCCGGGTAAATCAATAGAAGCTATCAAACTTTCAAAAAGATCTCAGTGGTGCAGGAGTTTTTAGAAATGACATTGATGTAACTTCATGTGAATTGTCATGATTAAATGGCGCCAAATTATAGCATTACTAGATTAGTGTTAATAACAGTGGGGAAAAGTAATGTCGCAAAAAGTCTTAGGAATTCTGGTTGATTTAAAAAAATTAAAGTTGCCAATCAAAATGGCCGACAGTTAAGAACAAGGGAGGTAAATATTGTAGATGTGGGAACTTGTATTGGAGATGTTTCAACAATTTTTTAAATTTTTCTGTAGGTGTATGTTGTAATTTTTGTAAATGTGTTTTATTGATGTCCCCCTGTCCACATGTGTGTGTGTCAGGTTCTTGTCTGGGCTGTAACTTCATTATGGATTGGGGGATTTCAAAATAATTTGGCACATGTATGTGATCACAATAACAAGAGGATGTGTTGCGTGCATCACCTAGCTTCCAAGGTTCAAGGTCACTGTAACTAATAATATAATTTTCTTGTCTGGGCTATAACTTCATTATCATATTTATGGGTGGAGGGATTTCAAAATAACTTGGCATGACCATAACAAGACAATGTGTCATGAAACAACACCTAGCCTCTTAGGTCCACGGTCAAGGTCACTGTTGCTAAAAATAGACTTTTTTGTCCTTGTCATAACTAAACTTCATTATTAATTTAAGTCTTGAGTTTCAATCTTAAAATGCTGGTGAATAAGGCTCCACAATATCATTTTCAATCTACAAATGTTTGGAGGAGTTTTGGCTCTTTTCGACTTGAAAGCCCACAGGGGGGGGGGGGGGGCATTCATGCCGTATGTACACATCTAGTTTTCTTTTGAACTGTTGATGCCTTAATGTGAGATCAAAGTAAATAAGCTGCAATATAGACACAAACTAGTTTAATTTGGTTGGAATAGATGTTTGCAAATTGGTTTAAGTGTAGTAGATGAAAATAAATTTGTCTGGTCCACCATGCTTGATCAATGTGTTTGACTATCCTATGTTAACAATAGGGTTGCTTATATTGAATAACATATATTTTCAGGCTAAATGTGTGTGGAGGCATCCACCTGGTGATGAAATCTACAGAAGAAACAATATCTCAGTGTTTGAAGTTGATGGGAAGAAAAATAAGGTAAATTAAAATCAATTAGACATGAATTATTTTTTCCAAATTCTGTTCTTCTGTCTTTACAATGGCTGTCTGATTAAAAGAAATAAAAATAAATGTAAAAATTTACTGGTACAAAGTACAGAATATGGCAATACAATTCTGTTATATTTCTATTCCATTTAATAATAAGTAAAAACAGACACTTTCAAAAAAGCTTGCTACGCATTTCATGTTAATTAAGATACTTCATTAGGCAAACTATATTCAAATGGATTACTGAATATAAGCATATGTAGAAGTTGTGACGTCAAAGTGTGTTGTTATGTTTGTGCACTTTTAAATGATAATAATTCTTTATTTAAAGATGGACGCTAGGTAAGCCTATATGGCTTATAATTATACAATAAAGCATTATAAGACAGTTTCATCACAACATGCAGAAGGTAAAGAATACAAAAATAGCTTCAACAGCTACAGAGAAAACTAATGACTTAGAACAGCAGTGACCCGACATTCAAAATGTTCAATATCAAATATATCATTATTATTATTATTAATATTATAAATATTATTGATAATAATAATACTAAAATATTAATTAAATAATTTTATGCCAAAAGTTACTTCACAACAGCAAAGACAGGATCAGTAAGATATACTAACACTACTGGTAAGGCCTGCAATATCAGCAAACAATACAATAGTACCAGTTACATCTGTGTTCCATGTAACATATGTTTGGACAGCTTGAATTATACCGTGGAGCAAATATTACTTATTTCAAAATTGCTACCATATATTATTCATAGTTTTTGAAATGAGGAGGTGTAGATATATAATACCTAATTTGTACATCCAAAAAGTTTTGCAGGAAATTTTATGCTGATAAAAACATTAGGTAACTGAGTTAGTTTGTTTTCGAAAAATGATGTTGAAATTTTACTTTTATTTAGGAAATTTCATATCTCACTCATTTTCTTCAATTGTAACAAAAATACATTAAATAAGATAGGTCTGTAAGTTTCATCTATTTATTCTATGTCGTTGTATTAAAAGTTACATTGTTACATGTGATTCAAGCCGAAAATACTGACGAAAAATGTACATTCGTTTAAATTTTGTAAAAGTTTTTGGGGGAAAGATATACATACTGTTTGTATGAAACAGCAAAAAAATAAGCATGTCACTGTACAAAATGTTATACTCCGTATAGTTTCATATAAATATAAGAAAAAAAGCCCAAACTACAAAATGATTTGCCTATAAACACCTAAGTTTAACTGACTTTCTCCCTATTTTACAAAATAAAGGCCAACAATACTGAAATATGTTGTCTTTGATCATGACACATGTATTGTCCGAAGATGAAACATTTATAGGAGTGGGTGGGGTAATGTCTGCTAGAAACACGTTCAGCTTTACTTTTCTTCTCGAAACAATCTTTCAAACGAGCCTAGGACGACATTTTCGTCTTTTAAAACATTGTTTGCTTTAATGTCAAAAAAATAATCTAAATATCCAAAATAAATGCTAGTACCTTCTTTTTGAAGAGTCACAATTGCGCAAAAGGATGCGTAAAAACCCTGCTGAAAATGTCTGTAACAACTTAATCATTTTATTACTTCCACAGTCAATAGGCATAAAACTAACATCAGAATAAAATAGCTATATAAGTTGAAAAATCCAGATCAACAAAATTGTTCATGTCGAACCTATGGCTATGCACTACATCTTTTACATTTTATTAAATATATAACATTCTTACTAGTACTAGTACTACATTACTCCTAAGTTTGAAAGTAGTTCAGAATTGTGTTCAAGTATCGAAGTTGTAAAGCATAAATTGTTCAGGTCTGCTGCATAAGTAGGTCACAGGAGCTAAAATAAATTTGCAAATATTCTTGTCCAAAACCATAAGGTCTAGAGCTTTGATATTTTGTGTGTAGCATTTTCTAGTGGTCCTTTTACAAAATTGCATAAATTATTAAGTTCCATCAAAAACATGACCGCCAGGGGCAGGGCCATGTTGCCTATACATGTATATGTATGTATATAGTGGAAACTATAAACGACATCACCTAAACTGCTAAATGGATTTTTAGTGAACCTTTACCAATTTATTGGCACATTAGTCTAATTCAGCCAGAATAGCAGTGTACACTGTTGGAGCGATGTAGGACCATCATGACCCTCTTGTCTTTGTTTGTAGGTGTATTGTCAGAATTTATGCTTGCTGGCCAAGCTGTTTCTGGATCATAAAACATTATATTTTGATGTGGAACCATTCCTCTTCTATGTAATGTCAGAAAACGATTCACACGGGTGTCATATTTTGGGATATTTCTCTAAGGTAAGTTTTCTGTCAGATATACCTCTGTATATTTCTGCTCTCCTGAGTCAATGACTCCATGTGTACTTTTCTGATCAGCTGGCCCTAGTTTCCCAAAACCTCAAATTGAGAATTGTCTTAAGTCTAGGATGTCATTCCCTGTCCAATGAATAGTATTGTCATTGATTTACTGGTGGCAGCATGTTAAAATCTGGATGCAGTACTGAATTGAAAAGTAGAAATACTAATGAATTACACAAATTCAAGAAGTCAACCAGGGTTAAATTCCTCATTTACAGGCACATATTTGCGGTAAAGGGTCATCTCGGCCCACTTTTGAAGTGCAATGAATAGGCAAAGTTGTTCACACATTCCGGT
Organism: Mactromeris polynyma; assembly: GCA_032209605.1. Classification (NCBI taxonomy): domain Eukaryota; kingdom Metazoa; phylum Mollusca; class Bivalvia; order Venerida; family Mactridae; genus Mactromeris; species Mactromeris polynyma. Next base: position 6,578,715 of record JASFXZ010000012.1, read on the forward strand.
CCGACTCGGCCAACTTTTGAAGTGCAATTCGGCATATTAAAGAATGTGATAGAAATCCGTCTTTTTAATAGCAATGAAAAGGCGAAGATATTCACACATTCGGCATATTAAAGACTGTGATAGAAGTCGTCTTTTTAATAGCAATGAAAAGGCGAAGATATTCACACCGAAGGTGGTTGAGTCGTTAATTGGGGGTCTTAATTATTAAACCGTTCGAATTGAAACCCTTATAAACTGAGAATATTCAGTAATGTTTTCAAACTGAGAATATTCAGTAATGTTTTCAACTTACATTTAACTTAAATATTAACGATCAATGCATCAAAAATCAATACTTAGAATGTTCATATATATCGCATCAATAATGTGAACAACTTTGCCTATTCATTGCACTTCAAAAGTGGGTCAAGTCGGACCGGGCCGAGACTGTAAGTGGGCCGAGATGACCCTGAATCCATATTTGCATACTAGACTTTTAAATTCAACAATACTCCTTACTGTGATTCACATTCCAGACTTATAAATTTGACAATACTCCTTACTGTGACTCACATTCCAGACTTATAAATTTGACAATACTCCTTACTGTGATTCACATTCCAGACTTATAAATTTGACAATACTCCTAACTGTGATTCACATTCCAGACTTATAAATTCAACAATACTCCTTACTGTGACTCACATTCCAGACTTATAAATTTGACAATACTCCTTACTGTGATTCACATTCCAGACTTATAAATTTGACAATACTCCTTACTGTGATTCACAGATATGTACATTCCAGACTTATAAATTTGACAATACTCCTTACTGTGATTCACATTCCAGACTTATAAATTTGACAATACTCCTTACTGTGATTCACATTCCAGACTTATACATTTGACAATACTCCTTACTGTGATTCACAGATATGTACATTCTAGACTTATACATTTGACGATACTTTACTGTGATTCACATATATTTCACTTACCAAACATCCTGTTACACCAGGGATTAAAAAATGACCTATTTTTAAAAATTTGATCCTAACTAAAGCTGTTTACACTTTCATATCAGTATTTACATTACTCAAGCATGAACATTAGTATTTACATTACTCAAGCATGAACATTAGTATTTACATTACTCAAGCATGAACATTAGTATTTACATAACTCAAGCATGAACATCAGACTTGAATTTGCTTATCAACTGTGTGTTCTCGTCACCATTTTAATGTGTTTGACAATATGACCTATCATGTGTCATCAGATGAAGTCATGTCATACTGATACTGTCCTGTTCTTTTTCAGGAGAAGAATTCATTTTTGAACTACAATGTTTCATGTATTCTCACATTACCTCAATACATGAGGAAAGGGTATGGAAAGATGTTAATAGATTTTAGTAAGTATTTCACAGTACATGTATACAAGTGGATTATTTGGTCTGTTTTATGCTTTTGCTTGTAATTTTTTGTATTTAATGTATAAATTTTCTACCCTTAATCAATATGCTTTAGTGTGTCCATCTGTCTTGGTTATAACGTTTAGTAAATACTGAATTATATGAAGTCAAGAAGCTCCTAAAATTCTAAATTTGGTTTGAAAGTTTGCTAAATGCAATTTTTTACTTTGTGTACTAAAATAAAATGATGATTAACATTTCTTTCAATTTCAGGTTATTTATTAAGTAAAGTAGAAAATAAGATAGGATCTCCAGAACGGCCATTATCAGACCTTGGATTGCTAAGTTACCGTAGTTACTGGAAAGAAGTTCTATTGGAATATTTGCAAAAATATTCTGGCTCAGAGTTTTGCATTAAAGGTTTGGTTCTTTTATGTTTACCAGTAAGGTATTCTATCCATAATTGGTATACACCATTTCCATTGTATGGCTCAGTAAGCAAAATATAAAACTTGTTACAAAAATTATTATCAATATATTGTCATTTATAATTTGTTTGAATGATCAAATCCTATTTGAAATTGCTTCAATGCGTTTTTCTATATACAAATAATTACAATAATTAACCCTTTACTTCATAGATATGCCATATCACACCTCTACCATATATCCATACCACACCTCTACCATATATCCATATCACACCTCTACCATATATCCATATCACACCTCTACCATATATCCATACCACACCTCTACCATATATCCATATCACACCTCTACCATATATCCATGCCACACCTCTACCATATATCCATGCCACACCTCTACCATATATCCATATCACACCTCTACCATATATCCATACCACACCTCTACCATATATCCATGCCACACCTCTACCATATATCCATATCACACCTCTACCATATATCCATATCACACCTCTACCATATATCCATGCCACACCTCTACCATATATCCATATCACACCTCTACCATATATCCATACCACACCTCTACCATATATCCATGCCACACCTCTACCATATATCCATATCACACCTCTACCATATATCCATGCCACACCTCTACCATATATCCATACCACACCTTTACCATATATCCATACCACACCTCTACCATATATCCATACCACACCTCTACCATATATCCATGCCACACCTCTACCATATATCCATGCCACACCTCTACCATATATCCATACCACACCTCTACCATATATCCATGCCACACCTCTACCATATATCCATGCCACACCTCTACCATATATCCATATCACACCTCTACCATATATCCATATCACACCTCTACCATATATCCATATCACACCTCTACCATATATCCATACCACACCTCTACCATATATCCATGCCACACCTCTACCATATATCCATGCCACACCTCTACCATATATCCATACCACACCTCTACCATATATCCATGCCACACCTCTACCATATATCCATGCCACACCTCTACCATATATCCATATCACACCTCTACCATATATCCATATCACACCTCTACCATATATCCATATCACACCTCTACCATATATCCATATCACACCTCTACCATATATCCATATCACACCTCTACCATATATCCATGCCACACCTCTACCATATATCCATGCCACACCTCTACCATATATCCATATCACACCTCTACCATATATCCATATCACACCTCTACCATATATCCATACCACACCTCTACCATATATCCATACCACACCTCTACCATATATCCATACCACACCTCTACCATATATCCATATCACACCTCTACCATATATCCATGCCACACCTCTACCATATATCCATACCACACCTCTACCATATATCCATACCACACCTCTACCATATATCCATACCACACCTCTACCATATATCCATACCACACCTCTACCATATATCCATACCACACCTCTACCATATATCCATACCACACCTCTACCATATATCCATACCACACCTCTACCATATATCCATACCACACCTCTACCATATATCCATGCAAATGCTGAATTGCACCTCTTTCCTTATTTCCAGTTAAGTCAATGAGGTGTTAGTCGAGTTCAGTACTGGGTCTTGTGGGTAAAAAACTAGGTCACAGGCTCAAATCTTTTGTTTAGATATGAATGTGAGTGCTGAATAACAGTTATAACAACCCAAGTTGTGAATAATACTTACACATAATCATGCAAAACAGAATAAGAGAAATATCAGCTAATGGTGATGCTGATGGTGGCCTGATTGAATAACATTTCTCCTCTTTGATTTATTCTTTTCTCAAGATCCACTGTTTTGCTTTTGCTATTTCAGATGTGAGTCAGGAAACTGCAATAAATGCCAATGATATTGTTAGCACACTACAAGCTCTGGGAATGTTGAAATATTGGAAGGGCAAACATCTGGTATTAAAAAGACAGGTAAAATGAATGCTTATTAATTTTAAAGTGAAAAGTTATTAAGTTAACATTAATTCCATGTTAGCTGATTTGAAGAAGTGCTTCACTGTCGTGTTTGAGAGTTGATTTGTTAATAAGGCAAAATGTCTGCTAGGTAATAAGTAAAAAATACATGTATAGCCACTTCTCCTCCTGTGGGGAGTGTCTGGGCTTCTTACTGATGAACAATTTGGTGCTGGACATCCTTGAGCAGATATAGTACATCTATCCATTTGTTGCCTATTTGGGAGGGGGGGGGGGGGCACTATCTCTGTCACAATCCTATTGGGTATTCACTGCTGTGGAAAGTTTATGCCTCTTATATTCCCATTCCCTTCTGATGTAAATATTGTAGAAAATAGCAAGAACAAGTTTTTGAAGATTGCATTAATTTGTTGTTTTAGGATTTGATTGATGACTTCCTGGAGAAGCGAGCCAAACGTCCAAATGATCAGAAAGTGATTGATGTCAGCCACTTAAAGTGGACTCCACATAATAAACGTTCTACACACAATACTTTGCAAGCCCCATAGCAGAATGGAGAATATTTTATACAGTTATTTTAATACAAGAGTTAGTGACTGGCTTCTGTACAGATAAAGGCTTTTTTACACAACTATTTATTCAGAATGTTTGTTTTAGACAACTTAAAGCATCCAGCATAAGGCCCATGTTAAACAAAGACTTCCGCATATATGATTTGCCATATTTGAGTTATGAATAATTTTGACACATTGACTATTCTGTTTTGTGAAAGTTTCTACCATTCTGTGCTAACTTATTTATATAATTGTACATGTTCCGGACTTTGCATTCGTGCAAGAAGCAAGTGAAGCATATTTGCAGCTTTGTAAATTAAATGATGATTGGGAAAATATGTAATTCATCAAAGTATTTGCCAGTTGAGTGATTGTGAGTCATGTCTTGGCTTTTTTTTAAAGCAAGCAAAGATTGGAAAGTCTTTTGCCAAATAGCTGCCTTTGGTGAGATATGTTGATTGCTCTTTTTGTGCGTTCTAGGTCAGTTTGTCATCCATTAGTGTTTCACCATCGCTTCAACTAACATCTCTTAGTGCAATGCTAAAATTACCTTCCGTGCGATAACACCAGTATTCTTTGGGTTATAACTTGGTAGGATGATTTCTTTTCTGTCACTTGATTGTAGATGAATCCTATTGACTTTTGGGTAACTGAGTCGAAGGTCAAAGTTAAACTGACCATATGGTGGAGTCCCTGTGATGACTCATTTAGCCTTTGGCGTTTGTAGGATGATTTTTTTTGGCTGCAGGTTGAATATGCAATCGATTGATTTTGTGGTCACTGGGTCAATGTCAAACTGACCACTAGGTGGAAATCCACTCGATGACTCAAGTAGTCTTTGGCCTCTCGAGTCTTAGCTTGTTAAAATGATTACCTGTGGGTTGTAGATGAAACCTACTAATTTTGTGGTCAAGGTCAAATGGACCATTATGTGGAAATCCTTGTCCACCCGATAACTTTTTAGACCATTAAGATCAAACGTTTGTTTATCATTCCTACTTACTTTTAGGTCATCATATTAATTAATACCCTTTCACTAACAATGCATATTTAGGGGGGGGGCATAATGTTTTTCAAAGTTCTCTAGTTTTACTTGAAAGAATGAATTTTTACCAAACATGTCAGATAGTCAGACAAATATGGCGAGCAATCACTTGATTGATGAAAACATTGCCCTATAGAGGATTTAAGTTTCACTCAAATGAGTAAAATAGGGCACGGTATGGCTGTAATGGCATTATTTAATCTTGGTGTAAGACAAAGTTCAGAGTGCATAGAACAGGATGTTAATGTTTAAACTTGTATAGAAATCCACCATTTATGTACATGTCCTCCATCTTTGTTTGTTATGTCCATTGTTTAAACTTGTTGGGGTAATACTGAATTTGTCTCACAATGTTTCATGTATCCAGGGATATTGTAAAATCACAGATTTTTGTGATAGTCTATTTTTCACATTGTAATAGATGTAAAATACCAACAAGATGTTTAATAAATTACTGAATTTCTTCCACAAGTGTGAAAGCCCCGTTTTCATCATTGTTTCAAAATCTATAAAAATCAAGCAGTCTATTAACACAAATGTAATATTTTATTTACCTCATAAGATGTGAATACACCCTTTATAGGTAAATATTTTTTGCTCTTATTAGCAGCAGCTATCACTGTAAGGCAACTGTACCACCATTTGTAATTTGGAAAATCATAATATAAGGATGATATATCAGATACAGGATGTCATTCATGGTATAAATTAATGTAAAATAGCAGAAAATCTGGCTTTTACAAAAAATGCCAGTAAGGGTGTGTAACCAATGTAATCAGTACATTTCTCTTCCATCCTGACTTGTGACCAAAATAATACAAAAGTCACTGCAAACACAGTATGTGCTGAAGACCTGTTTCTAAGTTTAGAGAACATTATTATGTTTTTTTGTCATTTGAACAGTAACTGCAGCCTGCCATTTTCAGTCATTTGTTGTTTTTGTTTCGTTTTGTAGAAAATTATGCAGACACATTCTTTCATGGTTGTAATGAAAACCTTCTGTAAAAATATCTGTCGCAATATCGTTATACTGTGTTACTCGCTAGATATCAAAGATGTTTGTTTCAAACTGCAATTACCAAATAGGTATCTATTTACTCATAGAAGGCACAGCCAATCAAAACAGTTTGGTAGATAAACTAGATGTAGAAATACTAGCACCGCATCAATGGTAACACTGTCAGTTGGATAATTGTTCATGGTACTGGAAATGAAATATTAGATTCAATTGAAATCTCGATTTTTGAGAAGTTTACTGGGTCGAGGAAATGAAACTTGAGATCATAGTCTATACTGATCTTCATTCTCAACTTATTTCTATTGACTGTATGTTATAAATTTAGGCAAATATATAAACTTATTATGGCACATACTGTAGGACAGCAACTTCATGGCATTCTAACTGGTAGAATGATAATATGTTTAGCTAAGGTACCGTTTCATCCATTGTTTTGATATACGAGGGACAGTCGTAAAATACCCAGACATTTACTCATACTCATAAAATGTTTCAAAAATTCTTTTTACTCTTTCAAAGTATTTTCCACCTACATCTATGCATTTTCGCCATCTTCGTGGGAGCTTTTGTATTCCTTCTGCAAATCATGAAGTAGACCTATGTCTCAGGTACTGTGTGACAGCCGAAATCAAAGCCGACCTAGACTCTTATTTGGTTCAAGCAAGCATTTTTTTCAGTTCTGGAAACAAATAAGAATGACAGGGGCAAGGTCAGGGCTATAGGGAGAGTATGATAACAATTGCCATTTTAATGGATTTATGACTTCAATTGTAGACTAAACGGTATGGGAGGGGGTGTTGTCATGAAGGACATTTTTCTGTGATAGCCTTTGAACGCAACTATTCGTTTTTTCATGGAGTTTTCTCAGAATTACTTCAGAATAGTACCTGGCACTGACAGTTTGACCTTTGGGCATGAAATGAGTGAGTGTTATTCCATGTGCATCCCAGAAGGCAACTAACATGAATTTGCTAGCTGAAGGAGACAGCTTAAACTTTGGGGGGGGGACCAGTACATTTCCACTTATATTTGAGCTTTTGTGTCAAATTTGGCAAAATTAAACCCACATTCCATCACCAGTGATAATGCAGTTTAAGAACCTCCTTTGTGTTTAAAATTACTCAAATGGTCTCTTGTTATAGTCACCCTGGATTCCTTTTGGTCTTCTGGCAACTGTCCTAGGCACCCACCTAGCACTGACCTTGCACTTATCAAGTTGTTCATGTAGAATTTTGTGTACTGATGCCTTTCCAATGCTCAACCTACTGGCTACCTCCTGCAATGTTCCCCGACGATCTTGCATGACGAAAGCCTCGACATCTGCAGCCATTTATGGAGTCATTGCCTCAGTGGACCTCCCAGACCTAGGCCTGTCACAAACACTAGTTCTACATTCATGAAACTGACACACCTACCTGTAGAATGTGACCTGCAGTCATGCTTTTCACTCTCTAGATAGACATTTTATAACAGATCGCTCTTCTTGTAACTATGTTAGTCATTCTAGCTGAAACACCTATCATGTATAAATAACATTAAAATGTGTATACAAACTTGTCAATGAAAAATCAACTGACCTAATTATTGTTGAAAGAATGTAGTTTCCACTCATGTACAATATGTGTACTATGTTGCACGTGGAAAGACAGGATCATGAAGTCTGGGTAATGTTGCACATGGAAAGACAGGATCATGAAGTCTGGGTAATGTTGCACGTGGAAAGACAGGATCATGAAGTCTGGGTAATGTTGCACGTGGAAAGACAGGATCATGAAGTCTGGGTAATGTTGCACGTGGAAAGACAGGATCATGAAGTCTGGGTAATGTTGCACGTGGAAAGACAGGATCATGAAGTCTGGGTCCCAACTGTCCCTCGTATTTATCTCACCTTTCTTTCCTTTGTTATATATTATTCACACAACTTTTTGTTTTTGCTTCATAAGTCATTACTTCATGCATCCAATTTTTGGCCACAAACATTGAAAATTGTGTAATTATGTAATTTTATGCATAAAAATAAATTTGTTTTATGACCTTAATTGTTCTTTTATAATTGTGTTATTATATTATTTTTACCATTCTAACAGGAAAGTATTTTAGGCACTGAAAAAGTAGCTACATGCGAACTACCTACGGTCATTTTCAAAAGCTATAAACATGTACAAGGCGTAGACATTTTACACCTTAGCATTTAATATGCTTTTCAACAACAAAGCTTTTTCATGAATCGTGTCACACAAAATCAAGTGATTCTCTCATCTGTAACAACTCCTGAAAAAAGAAATAGTTTGTTGGTATGAACAAAGAAGTACTAATTAAATGTTTGTGTAAATCAAAATATAGCAGCTACTATCGTCGTTACCAACCAAAACAATTAACTTGCAAAACATCTATGCTACATGCATTTGACCCAATTTCACAAAGTGTAATTTACTATGCGACAAGCTATTCAGCACAGAGCACTTTAACTGCATCTAACAAAAGCTGAACAATTAATTAGAGAAGCCTTCTTAGTCAATGTTTCAAGAAATTATTAATTCCTTATAGCTTAATATAACCTTCATTTCAGAACAATAAAATGAATGCACCGATGGTATGTTGTTGCTACGATTTTATTGTCTAGCCGATTTGCGGTAAACTTGACATAGTCGCCACAATGGCAGTCCGGTGTATGTGCGTGAGTGCATCCGGATTTCCTTTGTTTGGACCATTACTCTGTTACTTGTCTAGCACGCTTGCGGTAAGCTCGACATAGTCACCACAATGGCAGTCCGGTGTATGTGCGTGAGTGCATCCGGATTTCCTTTGTTTGGACCAGTACTCTGTTACTTGTCTAGCACGCTTGCGGTGAGCTTGACATAGTCGCCACATTGACGGTCCGGTGTATGTGCGTGTGTGAGTGCGATTTTCTTTGTCCGGACAAAGAAAATCGCTTATTGGATGATTTTCAAATGACTGCACAAATGTTCAACATGATGAGACAAGAGTGTCGCATGCAAGACCTGAGGCCATAGCTCAAAGGTCAAGGTCAATTTGGAGGTCAAAAATTGGTCTAAAACATCTTGTCCGGAGTATTGCACTGTCATTTATCTTGGGATTTTCAATTTACTTGGCACAAATGTTAACCTTGATGAGACAGCTTGTTTGGCGCAAGACCAGTGTCCGTAGCTGAAAAGTCAAGGTCACACTTGGTGGTCAAATGTCAAAAATGGGTCTAGATTTCTTTGTCCAGACCATTTCTCTGTCATTTATTGTGGGATTTTCAAATTACTTGGCATGAATGTTCACCATAATGAGACGGCGTGTCGAGTGCAAGACCCTTGTCCATAGCTAGAGGTCACTCTTGAAGGTCAAACATAAAAAATGGGTCTAAAGCATCTTTTCCAGACTATAACACTGTCATTCATTGAGGGATCTTCAAATTACTTGGCACAAATGTTCACAATGATGAGACCGCATGTTGCGTGCAAGACTCATGTCTTTAGCTAAAAGGTCAAGATCACACTTGGAGCTCAAATGTAAATATTACACTGTCATCTATAGGGGGATTTTCAAATTACTTGGCACAATTGTTTACCACAGTAAACTCATGTGTTTTGCAAGACCCGTACCCTACCAGTTCATAGCTCAAAGGTCAAAATCACACTTAGAAATCAAAAGTAAAAATTGGGTATAATAGATATGTACTGTATAGCATTATATGACCGATTCTCTTTATCTTTTGACAATTGGCGGGCTCGACATGTTGCCCTTGGGCATCTAGTTGTTGTGTCATGGCGTGTCGTATCATATCGTTTTGTATCTATGATATATGGGGTTTATCTGGTTATTTGTTGCCTGCTTGAAAAAAGACAATGTACCGCAAAGAGAACTTGTCTAAAATGATTTATAGTGAAATAAAATTATTGAACAAGAATGGCAAACTGTCACAAAATACGCCTGTCCTAAAGTCAGAACTCGAGAGTTAAAACAAGACAAATTTTAGATAATTTCTATAATCGAAGGGTGACTGGAGCAATATGGCTGGTTATCGAACTTGTCCGAGATATTATGCCAATACACATTCTGACCAAATTTGGTGATGATAGGACACGTGCTTCTAAAGTTATTGATCGTACAACTTACTGGACGACACCCGCCTGTATGCTGCAGGTGAAACTATAATAAGAAAAAATTATGCTTCTTTAGAAACCTTTTCCTGTTGATATCGAATTTCTTAAATTTCTCAAAAGCAACAACCTTTGAGAGATGCACCTGTTGGAGCAACACCCTTTGAGAGATGCACCTGTTGGAGCAACACCCTTCGAGAGACGCACCTGTTGGAGCAACACCCTTTGAGAGACGCACCTGTTGGAGCAACACCCTTTGAGAGATGCACCTGTTGGAGCAACAACCTTTGAGAGATGCACCTGTTGGAGCAACACCCTTTGAGAGATGCGCCTACTGGAGCAACACCCTTTGAGAGATGCACCTGTTGGAGCAACACCCTTTGAGAGATGCACCTGTTGGAGCAACACCCTTTGAGAGATGCACCTGTTGGAGCAACACCCTTTGAGAGTTGCACCTGTTGGAGCAACACCCTTTGAGAGATGCACCTGTTGGAGCAACACCCTTTGAGAGACGCACATGTTGGAGCAACACCCTTTGAGAGACGCACCTGTTGGAGCAACACCCTTTGAGAGATGCACCTGTTGGAGCAACAACCTTTGAGAGTTGCACCTGTTGGAGCAACACCCTTTGAGAGATGCACCTGTTGGAGCAACACCCTTTGAGAGACGCACATGTTGGAGCAACACCCTTTGAGAGACGCACCTGTTGGAGCAACACCCTTTGAGAGATGCACCTGTTGGAGCAACAACCTTTGAGAGACGCACCTGTTGGAGCAACAACCTTTGAGAGAAGCACCTGTTGGAGCAACAACCTTTGAGAGACGCACCTGTTGGAGCAACACCCTTTGAGAGATGCACCTGTTGGAGCAACAACCTTTGAGAGATGCACCTGTAGGAGCAACAACCTTTGAGAGAAGCACCTGTTGGAGCAACAACCTTTGAGAGATGCACCTGTTGGAGCAACACCCTTTGAGAGATGCACCTTTTGGAGCAACACCCTTTGAGAGATGCACCTGTTGGAGCAACACCCTTTGAGAGATGCACCTGTTGGAGCAACACCCTTTGAGAGTTGCACCTGTTGGAGCAACACCCTTTGAGAGATGCACCTGTTGGAGCAACACCCTTCGAGAGACGCACCTGTTGGAGCAACACCCTTTGAGAGACGCACCTGTTGGAGCAACACCCTTTGAGAGATGCACCTGTTGGAGCAACAACCTTTGAGAGACGCACCTGTTGGAGCAACAACCTTTGAGAGACGCACCTGTTGGAGCAACAACCTTTGAGAGACGCACCTGTTGGAGCAACACCCTTTGAGAGATGCACCTGTTGGAGCAACAGCCTTTGAGAGATGCACCTGTTGGAGCAACACTCTTTGAGAGATGCACCTGTTGGAGCAACAACCTTTGAGAGACGCACCTGTTGGAGCAACAACCTTTGAGAGACGCACCTGTTGGAACAACAACCTTTGAGAGACGCACCTGTTGGAGCAACACCCTTTGAGAGATGCACCTGTTGGAGCAACAACCTTTGAGAGACGCACCTGTTGGAGCAACACCCTTTGAGAGACGCACCTGTTGGAGCAACACCCTTTGAGAGATGCACCTGTTGGAGCAACAACCTTTGAGAGACGCACCTGTTGGAGCAACAACCTTTGAGAGACGCACCTGTTGGAGCAACAACCTTTGAGAGACGCACCTGTTGGAGCAACACCCTTTGAGAGATGCACCTGTTGGAGCAACAGCCTTTGAGAGATGCACCTGTTGGAGCAACAATCTTTGAGAGATGCACCTGTTGGAGCAACAACCTTTGAGAGACGCACCTGTTGGAGCAACAACCTTTGAGAGACGCACCTGTTGGAGCAACAACCTTTGAGAGACGCACCTGTTGGAGCAACACCCTTTGAGAGATGCACCTGTTGGAGCAACAACCTTTGAGAGATGCACCTGTTGGAGCAACAACCTTTGAGAGATGCACCTGTTGGAGCAACAACCTTTGAGAGATGCACCTGTTGGAGCAACAACCTTTGAGAGACGCACCTGTTGGAGCAACAATCTTTGAGAGATGCACCTGTTGGAGCAACACCCTTTGAGAGATGCACCTGTTGGAGCAACACCCTTTGAGAGATGCACCTGTTGGAGCAACACCCTTTGAGAGACGCACCTGTTGGAGCAACACCCTTTGAGAGACGCACCTGTTGGAGCAACACCCTTTGAGAGACGCACCTGTTGGAGCAACACCCTTTGAGAGACGCACCTGTTGGAGCAACACCCTTTGAGAGACGCACCTGTTGGAGCAACAGCCTTTGAGAGATGCACCTGTTGGAGCAACACTCTTTGAGAGATGCACCTGTTGGAGCAACAACCTTTGAGAGATGCACCTGTTGGAGCAACAACCTTTGAGAGACGCACCTGTTGGAGCAACAACCTTTGAGAGACGCACCTGTTGGAGCAACACCCTTTGAGAGATGCACCTGTTGGAGCAACAGCCTTTGAGAGATGCACCTGTTGGAGCAACAGCCTTTGAGAGATGCACCTGTTGGAGCAACAACCTTTGAGAGACGCACCTGTTGGAGCAACAACCTTTGAGAGACGCACCTGTTGGAGCAACAACCTTTGAGAGACGCACCTGTTGGAGCAACACCCTTTGAGAGATGCACCTGTTGGAGCAACAACCTTTGAGAGATGCACCTGTTGGAGCAACAACCTTTGAGAGATGCACCTGTTGGAGCAACAACCTTTGAGAGATGCACCTGTTGGAGCAACAACCTTTGAGAGACGCACCTGTTGGAGCAACAATCTTTGAGAGATGCACCTGTTGGAGCAACACCCTTTGAGAGATGCACCTGTTGGAGCAACACCCTTTGAGAGAAGCACCTGTTGGAGCAACACCCTTTGAGAGACGCACCTGTTGGAGCAACACCCTTTGAGAGACGCACCTGTTGGAGCAACACCCTTTGAGAGACGCACCTGTTGGAGCAACACCCTTTGAGAGACGCACCTGTTGGAGCAACACCCTTTGAGAGACGCACCTGTTGGAGCAACAGCCTTTGAGAGATGCACCTGTTGGAGCAACACTCTTTGAGAGATGCACCTGTTGGAGCAACAACCTTTGAGAGAAGCACCTGTTGGAGCAACAACCTTTGAGAGACGCACCTGTTGGAGCAACAACCTTTGAGAGACGCACCTGTTGGAGCAACAACCTTTGAGAGACGCACCTGTTGGAGCAACACCCTTTGAGAGATGCACCTGTTGGAGCAACAACCTTTGAGAGATGCACCTGTTGGAGCAACAACCTTTGAGAGATGCACCTGTTGGAGCAACAACCTTTGAGAGACGCACCTGTTGGAGCAACAACCTTTGAGAGATGCACCTGTTGGAGCAACAACCTTTGAGAGATGCACCTGTTGGAGCAACACCCTTTGAGAGATGCACCTGTTGGAGCAACACCCTTTGAGAGATGCACCTGTTGGAGCAACACCCTTTGAGAGACGCACCTGTTGGAGCAACAACCTTTGAGAGATGCACCTGTTGGAGCAACACCCTTTGAGAGATGCACCTGTTGGAGCAACAACCTTTGAGAGATGCACCTGTTGGAGCAACACCTTTGAGAGATGCACCTGTTGGAGCAACACCTTTGAGAGATGCACCTGTTGGAGCAACACCCTTTGAGAGATGCGCCTACTGGAGCAACACCCTTTGAGAGATGCACCTGTTGGAGCAACAACCTTTGAGAGATGCACCTGTTGGAGCAACACCCTTTGAGAGATGCACCTGTTGGCTTTTGTTGGGAGTGTGTTGCTCTAGACAGCTTAAATCGAAAGACACTTCTTCCTACAGGGAAACTATAGTGTTGTTGAAGTGAGGTTTTTGCTCGAGAGGTGGTTTCAGTGTAATGTAACAGAAGTAGTTATATCCCCTACTTATCAAAACCTAACAATCAATTTATTGGGGTACTGTTGTGATTGTTCATGTAAATGCATTGAACATGCTATATATGAGCATAACTATATCGGACCGTTGCCATGTGATATTAATGAAATAATAAAGTAAGCCGTTTGTCAATTTCCATCATAATATTTGAGACATGGATAGGAATGAAGTAAAACAAATTTAATTAAGTTCTATTTCATATTAAGAAAATTCCATTTTTAGTAACAGTGACCTTGAACCTAGAAGGTTAGGTGTTGCACGCAACACATCATCTTGTTATACTGATCACATTTGCCAAGTTAATTTGAAATCCCTTTCTCAAAAATTGAATTATAGCCCAGACAAGACAATTCTATATTCTATTTTTAGTAACAGTGACTTTGACTCAGGAGGCTGGGTTGTTGCGCGACACATCATCTTGTTATGGTGATCACATGTGCCCAGTTATTTTGAAATCCCTTCAGCCACAATGAAGTTATAGCCCAGCACACAGGTGCACCTCTTAATGTCCCCCATATATATATGGCGGGGGCATAAAAATAAGACAAATACTATACATTTCAGAAGATTTTTTATTGAGTAGAAAAATGGAAGAATATACAGAGTAGTAAATATATAACAAGCATGTGAAATATACAACATGGAAAGTCCATTCACACAACAAAAGAACAAGGAATATTTCAGATACTATACCAGTATTCAGTCTTGCTATGGACGAAGTTAGATCAGCAATACTGGTTTGTAAACATGTGTTTATTTAAAGTATGTGTGAAAATAAGTGATCTTCAATTTTATACGAAGTCATTAGATTATTATTTAATAATTTGGATAGGTAAAAAGTAAAAAAATGTTTTTATAAACATCAATATCTTTTTAATATAAAAAAAATGTTGAAATCCGTACAGATGGTGTTGCATTTTGTGACTTAGTGAGAAATTCAAATCAATATGAGCATTCATTTAGAATGAATTTTCAGGTATACATATTACTAAATTCTTGATTAAACAGAATGTCCATAGCACATACACACTACAGTAAGAAATGAGGTACAATGCACGAAAGTCAGTAATATCCATATGCGTTGAAAGTTCATACTCAAAAAATTTATGTGTATACATTAAAACAATTCTAGCATGAACAAATGAATGTAGATTTGCTAAATAAGTTGTCTCCCCTGCCAGATAAACATTAACACTAAATTGGTTGCTGATGGCAAAAACATTCAGTATTGGGGGACAAGTCTATTCAAATGGTTTAAATTCTATAAATTCATAAAAAGGTTAATATCTTCATTTCATCAACAAGATATAGTTTGATTATCTGATTATTAAAAAAGAAATTTAGAAGCGCATCCATTGATAAATTGTCTACAAATATTTGTCAGCATACTATTATTGCCTATGCTTTTCCCAAAACAATTAGAAAAATCAACACGAAATTGTAATGCAATTGCAACCACATATATTAAGATAACCATAAGATGCTTAAAAAAAGAAATGTTATATAATTACAATCTAGAAATGTACTAATAATAACACTTAAGTAACAGTTTCATACTAAACATTGAGTAAAAACAATATATTTTCACAGAGAATTATAGACAAATAAATCACAACTAATCCTCTTAACCAGTTTGCAAAATATAAAGAAAGTCTAATACATTTGTGAATTCAAGTCACTTTAATTAATGTAAAATGCACCGAAAGTTTAATGTCACTGTCTGAATTTGTCACTGTTCCAATTTACTTCTATGTGCGACTATTTTGACGGCTTTCATAAACGGCATCATCGCGATGATTACGACTCTTTCTGTTCTCTCGTCCATCACGCGAGTTTCGGGTGGGGTCAGAACGGTAGTGGTTATGGCGTTTAGGAATATTCTCGACAAAGTAGTCCTGCGGGGCCTCCAGATACACTGTAGGGTATCCGTCAGCATAACCGTGATTGGGGTATGCTGGGTGCAATACTTCACGGAATGCATCCTCACCTGACTGACTGGAGTCGGAGCGTCGTGTCAAATCTTTCTCATCTGAGTTTTCCTTCTTTGCCCTCCTGAAAGATTGTGCCAAAAAATATTAAACAATGATATTAAAATTACTATGCCGCATTATTAAATGAATAATTCAGTGTGATCATGTGGCGTTGAATAGATCATGAAATAAGAGGGCCATGATGGCGCTGAATTGCTCACCTGAGCGCCTGAAATGTATGGTACTATATGGCCCTGTGACACAGGGTGCAAATTTCATTGAAATAAAGATTCTTACATAGATAGCAAACATTTTGATTTCCAGAATGTTGAGAATATCACTATAATTAATTTGAACAACCTTAGTAGAGGGTCACCTTAGTCTAAGGACCATCTGTGTGAAGTTATATCAAAATTGGGCTAGGAGTTTTTGAAAGAAGATATTTGAAGTTTCCACTATATATACATATAGGAAAAATAGCTCCGCCCCCTGGCAGCTTTTTTTTTACGAATCTAAATAATCTGGACAATCTTGGTCGAGGGTCACCTAAGGAATACCTGTATAAAATCAGGTCTGTAGGTTTTGACAAGAAGATTTTTTAAGTTTCCACTAAATACATATAGGAAAAGGGGCACTGCCCCCTGGTGGCCATGTTTTTAGACAAATCAAAACCCCTCGTACATTCGTAGAGTGTCACCCTAGTAACCTTTCACTTAAATTTTGTGAAATTCCAAGAAGTGGTTTCAGAGGAGATTTTTTAGAAGCAAAACAGGAAGTCAGCCATTTTGTTGTTGTTGTTGATCAATCCGTACAGTGTCACCACACAAAGCTTCCAGCAAAGTTTCATGAAATTCTACCATGTGGTTTCAGAAGAGATGTTTTTTAAACAATTGTTGATGGATTTACAGACGGAGGGACAGACGATGGATGAAGATTGATCAGAAAAAATAATATAAATAAGCTTTCTTGCTTTATATAGTTTGAGTGTAAGAAAGAAGAAGGATTGTTTCATTCAAATCAGAGTCATCTTTACCAGTTACTAAGTGAATGATAAGTTTATCTGTTTATCATGTTTTATTTAAGATTGTATGACTGTTTTTGAATATATCTTTACATGTTACCTTCTATAGATAAAGATATTATTATTATATTGTACAGTTAAACTCGTGAGGTAATACATTCAGACCTCGTTTATTGTACAGTTAAACTCGTGAGGTAATACATTCAGACCTCGTTTATTGTACAGTTAAACTCGTGAGGTAATACATTCAGACCTCGTTTATTGTACAGTTAAACTCGTGAGGTAATACATTCAGACCTCGTTTATTGTACAGTTAAACTCGTGAGGTAATACATTCAGACCTCGTTTATTGTACAGTTAAACTCGTGAAGGTAATACATTCAGACCTCGTTTATTGTACAGTTAAACTCGTGAAAGTAATACATTCAGACCTCGTTTATTGTACAGTTAAACTCGTGGAGGTAATACATTCAGACCTCGTTTATTGTACAGTTAAACTTGTAAAGTAATACATTCAGACCTCGTTTATTGTACAGTTAAACTTGTGAAAGTAATACATTCAGACCTCGTTTATTGTACAGTTAAACTTGTGAAAGTAATACATTCAGACCTCGTTTATTGTACAGTTAAACTTGTGAAAGTAATACATTCAGACCTCGTTTATTGTACAGTTAAACTCGTGAAGGTAATACATTCAGACCTCGTTTATTGTACAGTTAAACTCGTGAAAGTAATACATTCAGACCTCGTTTATTGTACAGTTAAACTCGTGAAAGTAATACATTCAGACCTCGTTTATTGTACAGTTAAACTCGTGAGGTAATACATTCAGACCTCGTTTATTGTACAGTTAAACTCGTGGAGGTAATACATTCAGACCTCGTTTATTGTACAGTTAAACTCGTGAAAGTAATACATTCAGACCTCGTTTATTGTACAGTTAAACTCCTGAGGTAATACATTCAGACCTCGTTTATTGTACAGTTAAACTCGTGAAGGTAATACATTCAGACCTCGTTTATTGTACAGTTAAACTCGTGAAGGTAATACATTCAGACCTCGTTTATTCGACAAGCTTCTATCCAAATACTTGGTTACATCTGAAATAAATATCAGATACCTATGTATCTTCTTAGGCATGTCTAATTGAAATGGGCTATTTGAAACCAATGACATGAAAATTTCGGACCCGATGAATTCGAATGAACGAGGTCAGATTGTACTAGTATAAGACATCATCATGGTCTTTAACAATATGTGGCCTTTAAGTAAGATCAGATCAAGGGGTGAAAGCAAAACCAGTTAATCAGCTTCTGAATTCGTATGCAGCTAGACTGGCTTTGCCATCATCCCTCGAGATATACTGTCATTTGGTTCACAGAATAACAGAACAGAAGTGTTCAGAGTTTCATGTGCACTGGAACATGATGTTTCTTTACATGTGAAAATAAAATGAAAATGACTTACATGTAACGTAACACTAGGATCATCACAACAACAACAACAATGATCAGCACAAGTCCAGCAGCACCAGCAGACACACCAATGACAACAGAATCATTCAGTATACGAGATTTGTCGCTCTCCTGGATTGAATCATCAGTTGTTGACGTCACTATTGGGCAAGTATCAGCTGTAATATAATAATATCCATGGATTTCAAATGGGAACAGTCGACTTAACGTGGTAGTTATGTTTAGTTTAAATTTATTTATTTTACATCGATTGTGAAACAAATTTGAACAACTTATACTAATCACTCTCTATGACTGCTTCCTGGCTACCAACCAGTACTCGCACCTAATTTTAGCGATTGTAAAGTTCAAAGATTTTTTAAGTTTCCACTATATACATTTAGGAAAAATAGCTCCGCCCCTTGGTGGCCATGTTTTTTTATTGATCCAAGCCACTTATTTATGTAGAGTGCCATCCTAGTAACCTTTCCCTGACATTTTGTAAAGTGGTTTCAGTGGAGATGTTTTTAGAAGCAAAACAGGAAGTTGGCCATTTTGTTGTTGTTGATCCATCGAGCATCTTGTTGTATTTGTGTGTCACCATATAAAGCTCCCAGCAAAGTTTCATGAAATTCTGCCTAGTATTTTCAGAGGAGATGTTTTTAAACGACTGATGACGTATGGACGGACAGACAATATACGAAGACCATCAGAAACAAACTTAAAGAATGAAAAAAAATGGTCAGTTAAATTGCAGATAATCATAGAGTGAATGTAAGCTAGATTAAAACACTGAATATGAATACTTCTTAACTTCTTAAAGCCACCTAAATAATGAAGTATCATTAATTCTCTACACATGGTTTGAACTTATTTATCTTACATCAGAAACAAGCTACTACCGGAACAAAACTATTTCCCTATTTCTAACATACCTGTTTCTAATTCAGGGACTGTGAAAATAGTGGAAAATAATTTACGCTTGGAACATTTGATGTATTAAACTGTTTAGTAGTAATTTTACAACATACAGTTGGACCTTGTTTATTGGACAACCTTCTATTCAATACTAGGTATAATCTGAACTAAACATCAAGTCCCAATGTATTCTCTTATGCATATCAAATTGAATGTATTATTAAATTAAATTTTAGATCCAATGAATTAACGAGGTGCGACTGTAATGCAATTGATACCGTTTTCTGATTTATTGAGTAAAGGTTCAACATTATTGCCTGCTAATACACCTTAACATTACAATGTTTATTAATTTCCAAACGATGATATCTGAAAGGCTTACATGTTTGGTAGATCATTTGTTCTGAGTATACATCACAGATATAGCAAGGATCTGATACACTTTGATCTAATGGTCGATAACAAACGCCATCAACATAACAGCTTGCTCTCTGAAATTGAAGCACATTTTACAATACAATGCCATGCCATGCGATTTTCTTTAAATGAATAGTCAAAAACAAGCAACAACCAATTATTGAACACATAATCCCAGTGTAAATCCCCTTGAAAGCATGATTGTATGATTGTAGTGATTATTGATCGCCAGAGACAAATCATTGATATAACGATATGGATTGTATCAATGACAGAGCTAAATATAAATCATCACGACAGAATCATTTAATTTTACATATGGTGGAAAAGAAGCTATAATATATATACCTCTTTCTGGCAAGTTCCGTCCGTTTGGCCGTTTTGCGTACATGTGAAGCAGATAGGATTGTGCGCTATGTACAGATGTTGAACACTCTGGCTTGTAAGCAAACCATTGTTACTGACGGACACCATGACAGTGTGTAGTGGTAAGCCTCCCACCTGGCTTAGGTCACATGACAGCTCTTCAAACGTTCTCCATGTTGCTGTAACGTTCTGAACAATACCAGTTCTGTTAAGTTGTCCCGACAACATCTGCAAATATAAAATAGGTCCAAGCTCATGATTTTGATACTATTTTAATACTTTGAATATCATCTCCCCTATAAAACAAGTTTAAAAAATTTACTAATGTACAACTTTATATGTAATATTTCAGTATCACTTCATGTATATCAAAAATCGCAAATCAACGTTTGTTGGAACAGATTAATTTTTCATGCCTCACAGAAAAGGCCATAACTGTATGACAACTGTGATGTCTCATCTCACAAATGAATTACTGAAAACAATAGGTATTATTACAGTATGGTGACACAAATTATAACATAAATCTGCTATTAAAAACTTGGAAGTTATATGGAAGATTTTACATGAGTGCTCATCTTTATTGAAGAGGAATTTACATGAGTGCTCATCTTTATTGAAGAGGATTTTACATGAGTGCTCATCTTTATTGAAGAGGATTTTACATGAGTGCTCATCTTTATTGAATTCATTAAACAAGTCTTCTAAAACGATAAAATGATAGAACCAGCAGATTTTGTCAAAACATTACCTTGACCTCCTATATACAAGCAAAGTATGGTTTGTGTAATTCAGTCTTTGGTAAACAAAATCCGACGCAACAAAAAGTAGTTCCAACAATTTTATTTTTATTTTTCAATCACAAGATACAAGTTCGAAAGATTATAACACAGATCATATTTAAATTAACTAGACAACATTATTCAATGAAATAAATGTCATACTTCGTACAAAATAAGATTAAACAATGTCAACATCATCTGAATGCATCTAAGTCACCTTGTTTTCTTGTGACATCAAAAATATGAGTGCTTATTTCAATAGTGAATTATCGAAAATCCAAACATGTAACATGGGTGTTATTACCACTCTACACTCTATGTATGATACATGTATAAAATAATAATTAAGAATGAAAGAAAGTTATAGCAGCAAACTGACAAAAAGATGCATCAATGTGAAGTAACTTCAAAACCACTGGTACCAGTCAAATTGAGTATATCTTTGATACAAACAAATAAAACAATGCATTTAAGCATTGGGGGGAGGATTCAAAATGACAGAATAGTACTAAATATTTAACCATTTTTATATTTATTTATCATGTAGTGCATGTGATTAGTTTCCTAAATGAGTCAATAAATATGCACTGTTATCACTAGTTGTGACATCAATCAAATGTAAAATTGTGTTCAGCGCTAATCGCACCTCACCATTTACTGCCAAAAGTTGTATATAATGAAGTTATAGCGATTATTCAGTGCTGGATCAGTAAATGGATCAAAAATAGTTTGCATCGATAAATAAGCAATTTTATGTATCTTAAAATATCCCACTTAACAGTTTAGGAGGAGATGTTATTTATAATTTCCACTAAATACATGTAGGGAACTAGGCCTGCCCCCTGCCGGCCATGGTTTTTGACAGAAAAAGACGGTCACTGCACAGTGCCAATGAGACCCATCGTACAGTTATCATTTTCCTGGCATTCAACCAATACTTTCCTGGGCTCGAACCAGTACTTTCCTGATTACTAAGTATGTACTAGTACTATGTTAGATGGGAATAATTTCTGTTTGTACCCGGCTGGACGAGGGATCGAAGCCATGACCTTCGGATTTGTAGTCAGCAGCTTAGCCACCATTCAGCAGTTTAATGTAATTTAAAGAAATTGTTGATGGACAACGCACAACGAAAGACAGTCAATGATCACAATAGCTAACCTGATCACAAAAAGCAAGCAAGACTGATTGTTGAAAAAGACAAATGCCTCATACCTCCACTGTTTCCAAGTGACATATTGATCCGTTGACAAAATTGTTACCAATGACAGTCACCCTCGCACAGGTACCATCAATAATTGATTCACAGAATGAATCTTCCAAGAAATCCAGATCTGGTGGTGCAGCAATGTCTATGGCACAGTCATATCCTCTATATCCAGTGTTACAGACACACGTTCCTACAAATATCAAAGTGTAAACACATAAACTTGTTATTTCAGACTGATGCTGAAGTAAGCTCTTAAAACACTTACATAAACCACTCATGATGACTGCTTCCTGGGTTACTTACCAGTATGAGATTGTGAAAATAGGGGGATTTGAAACAATGACCTAAAGATCTGAAGTCCTGGGCCCATATAATAAAGTATCTTAATCGTAATCTTAAGTTTGTACTTAAAAATGGAAATTTTCCATAACATCAACTTCTAACGAGTATTTTCGACTTAAGAGAACGACTTAACCAGCAAAAGATTCTCAATCTACACGGGTATGAGATAATGGCATCCCGATTATGTATATACAGTACAATAATCATAAGTTCTCTCATCTATTTCCCTTCTGAAGTATTAATGAGTTATCTCCCCTTCTTTCTCTTCTAGATTTATCTCCCTTATCTCTTCTATAAAGTATATATATATATATATACTTTCTCTCTTTTCCACTATGCCTATCCAAGACCATTAGGCCTCCCTCCACTATACCTATCCAAGACCACTAGGCCTCCCTCCACTATGCCTATCCAAGACCACTAGGCCTCCCTCCACTATGCCTATTCAAGACAACTAGGCCTCCCTCCACTATGCCTATCCAAGACCACTAGGCCTCCCTCCACTATGCCTAGCCAAGACCACTAGGCCTCCCTCCACTATGCCTATCCAAGACAACTAGGCCTCCCTCCACTATGCCTATCCAAGACCACTAGGCCTCCCTCCACTATGCCTAGCCAAGACCACTAGGCCTCCCTCCACTATGCCTATCCAAGACCACTAGGCCTCCCTCCACTATGCCTATCCAAGACCACTAGGCCTCCCTCCACTATGCCTTTCCAAGACCACTAGGCCTCCCTCCACTATGCCTATCCAAGACCACTAGGTCTCCCTCCACTATGCCTATCCAAGACCATTAGGCCTCCCTCCAATATGCCTATCAAAGACCATTAGGCCTCCCTCCACTATGCCTATCCAAGACCACTAGGCCTCCCTCCACTATGCCTATCCAAGACCACTAGGCCTCCCTCCACTATGCCTATCCAAGACCATTAGGCCTCCCTCCAAATGTTCTCTTTTGTTCTCTTTTATGGTATTATGCACAATATTTAGCAAGTATTCATTTTCACATACATGTATATAGCAAACATGCAAAAATAGCAAAACTTTATCTCAAGCAAAGATTTAACAGTATTCTAATTATCATTTGTTGTCCTCATGCTTACCACTGGAATATATACAATAAAGCCTCATAGACAAAGCGGAAAAAGTATGCATGCTTGAAAACAAGCTTTTACATTTATAATACGTACCATTCTCACAGGTTCCCTGCCCATAACAGGAGTTAGGACATGTTATATTTTTCAGGTCATTGATTAGTGAAGAATTGGAGCTGGTTGATCCAATAGCAGTACATCGCTCTCGTATTGATTCTATGGCCGTTCTTATAAAATCTGTCTCTAGGTCGTCAATGTACTGAGTAAAAATAAATACAGTTAGTTTACACTTATATTAAACATCAAGTGTATAACAAGTTAGGCCATACCAATATGGATCTATGTTTAACATCCTTAGGCGGAATATGATCAGCAGTCAGATGAAAAAAACCTGAAAATCCCTGGTTATGATGCTAAAACATAAGGAAATTGGTCCATTTTGCAGATAACAATGTGTCAGGTAGCCAATGAACATGTTCAAAAGCTGAAAAAATCATTAACTCTAGCCATTTACTTGGTACTTTGTGTGCATGGATCATTAACTCTAGTCATTTACTTGGTACTTTGTGTGCATGGATCATTAACTCTAGTCATTTACTTGGTACTTTGTGTGCATGGATCATTAACTCTAGTCATTTACTTGGTACTTTGTGTGCATGGATCAGTAACTCTAGTCATTTACTTGGTACTTTGTGTGCATGGATCATTAACTCTAGCCATTTACTTGGTACTTTGTGTGCATGGATCAGTAACTCTAGTCATTTACTTGGTACTTTGTGTGCATGGATCAGTAACTCTAGCCATTTACTTGGTACTTTGTGTGCATGGATCAGTAACTCTAGCCATTTACTTGGTACTTTGTGTGCATGGATCAGTAACTCTAGTCATTTACTTGGTACTTTGTGTGCATGGATCAGTAACTCTAGTCATTTACTTGGTACTTTGTGTGCATGGATCATTAACTCTAGTCATTTACTTGGTACTTTGTGTGCATGGATCATTAACTCTAGCCATTTACTTGGTACTTTGTGTGCATGGATCATTAACTCTAATCATTTACTTGGTTCTTTGTGTGCATGGATCATTAACTCTAATCATTTACTTGGTACTGTGTGTGCATGGATCATTAACTCTAGCCATTTACTTGGTTCTTTGTGTGCATGGATCATTAACTCTAGTCATTTACTTGGTACTTTGTGTGCATGGATCATTAACTCTAGCCATTTACTTGGTACTTTGTGTGCATGGATCATTAACTCTAGTCATTTACTTGGTACTTTGTGTGCATGGATCATTAACTCTAGCCATTTACTTGGTTCTTTGTGTGCATGGATCATTAACTCTAGTCATTTACTTGGTACTTTGTGTGCATGGATCATTAACTCTAGCCATTTACTTGGTTCTTTGTGTGCATGGATCAGTAACTAGTCATTTACTTCGTACT
This sequence comes from Mactromeris polynyma, assembly GCA_032209605.1. NCBI lineage: Eukaryota > Metazoa > Mollusca > Bivalvia > Venerida > Mactridae > Mactromeris > Mactromeris polynyma. Next base: position 6,604,247 of record JASFXZ010000012.1, read on the forward strand.
CTAGGTGTGTTTTGAAAAATGAACTGGACGCTAAACATAGATAAGTTTGGTATGGCCTTATTACAATTATTGAATTTCATCACTGTCGTAGATAAAATGAAATGACATTGATAATTGTTTTGCTTTAGCTAATGCATGTTAATTTTTACAAACCCATTTGAAGAGTTTAGAGTTGAATAAAGATCTTCAAGTAGCAAAATATCTACAGACATAGCTCAGGTTAATGAAGCAATATATTGTGGTACACTTCGGGTGTATGGTGACACCCCTATATATTTACTAGAATATATTAATAGATTGTTAAAGTAGTGAGAATAACAGGCATTGTTTTCATAAGTTTGCATATGGATTTGTCAAGCTAAAAGGGCACATGAATGCAGGAATCTTCAGTTTTCCAACTATAAACCAAAATATAAGTTTTAAACTAATTTGTATTATACCACCTCAATAATAAGACCACCTCAATACAAGAGATGTTTGTAAAACATTATGCCCCCTCATGGTTTTTTGTCAAAGTTATTTTGTACAATTGCATAAGTTCAAAGTATGCTGCACAAATATACATGATGGAAATGTTTTGTGGTAAAAATGGTAAAAAAAGGTTTCATGGATGCAAAGCTTGATTAGTGCCATATTGAAAACAGTAACAACAGGTTGTTTCTTAACTGTAGGTAATGAAAGAGCTCATCTCATGTATGCGATAACCTGACCTTAAATTTATATAGATAGTTGTGTACAATAGAAGTCCACAATTTTGTCATACTGAACATTCCAATAAATGGGAGGTGTTTTAAATACAATTGACCTATGACCTTCACCCCGTGACCCCAAAATCATTAGGGTTTCTCTGCTACCAAAGATGAATGTGTGGACTAAGTTTGTGGATGATAGGTCAAGGGGTTCTCGAGTTATTGATTGGAAACTGTTTGAGAACAATTGACCCCTGTGACCTTGACCTTTTAGCCCGTGACCCCAAAATCAATAGGGTTCCTCAACTTCCCAAGATAATGTGTGGACCAAGTTTGGAGATGAAAGGTTCAGAGGTTCTCGAGTTTTTGATTGGAAAAGGTTTGTGAACAATTGACCCCTGTTGCCTTGACCTTTGAGCCTGTGACACCAAAATCAATAGAGTTCCTCTGCTACCCAAGATGAAGGATTGGACAAAGTTTGAGGATGATAGGTCAAGGGGTTCTTGTGTTATTGATCGGAAACTGAAAGATTACAGAAAGACCGACTGTCCTACCGACCGCCATGTGCAAACCAATATGTCCTCTCTTCTTCGAAGGGGGGGGGGGGGGGGCATAATAATTTTCTAGCCCATTTTCACTGTTTTGCTCTTTATTCAACCTTAATATTAAGACCACTTCAATCAGAAAACCAGTTTTCAAGGGTCCCAAGGGTGGTGTTATTATTGAGGTTTTAATGTATAATGCAAATAATAACAGTAAATGAACACAACTTCTATACAAATGTAAATAAAATAAATTTCTTAAAAGAGCTATTTTAGAGAAGCAACACCTTATGAGGTGATGTAGAACACTGACGCGTGGCACAAGACATCACATTGAAGCACTAGAATGCAATTTACAAATTAAAATCTACTGAAAAATTAATATTGACAAAATATGATCAATTATTCTTACCTTGATGTCATCAATGCAGTTGATAAGCGTTGTTGTGATATCCCCAGGGTTGATCACAATGGAACAAATGTCGATAAAGTCAGCTCCAGTTAAAGCATCAAAACATGTAACATTGGCTTCAGCGAAGGTAATTTGATTAACAGGAGTGGGGAACACGGCAACCTAGAGAAATATGTGCAATAACTATCTGTGAAATCATGTTACTTTTGATAAATGTGTTAACATCATTGTACAGTCAAACTGACCAGTAATGATCAACCTTGAGTACAGAAAACATGAGTACAAGGTTACAAAACTTGAGATCCATCTCTAAACCCAAATCTCTTCATAATTTTATCAACTTGATTATTCTGTGATTATGACATCAATCATACAGTATTCTGTGTGTGAAAAACAATATGAATATTCGCTTAAACTTCAAGTATGTACTTGACTGAAATAAGCTGAGACCGAGGATCAATCTCAAGCATGGAGATGGATCTCAAGATTTTACAACATTGGACCAGGTCATTGTTGACAATGGTAAGACAGAATGATTACTGCTGTATCAGACATATTATCACAATTGGACAAACTTTCAATCATTATATCAACAAGTTAAAGCGAACAAGTCAACAAGGTGTTGCTACCTTGCATATACATTTAAGAAGATGACTATCAGTCATGAAACTTGCTGCAATAATATAAAATAGCTATTCCTATCAATTATTTATGGCAACATGAAAAATGACACACAAATAAAGAAATGGAAGAGGATTTATGCAAATACATTAACAAGCTTTCACAGAATCCAATTTTCTTGTTTTATTCCTTGCGCCTCTGTTCCCTAGCATGTTTTACCCTTGCACCCCCTCAATGCCTGATCTTTTCCTGGAGGTCTGTGTAACGAGGCATTGACTTGAGCATGTGGCATTCCCTGTACCAACTTATTCTCTCTTTTAATTTGCATATATGAGGTCAGAAGAACCACAGTTAAGTCCTTGACAATGAACACTGGGTTGCTGAGTTTTATGACATTGTTTAATTGTTTTTCGTTAATGTTTAATGAACAGTTGAGCTAGTCAGTGTTCCTTGATTATTCAACAGTACTAGCCTATTCATTTGAAAACAACTGACAACTTCCAGAAATGAAACAGAGGTGGAGGACATATGCCTTAATGGACATACAATATTCTGTCTAATTGTCATAAAGAACATACAGTTAACATTCAGTTCAACCCTACAACCTCAAATTTGGGTATTGATTCATCTATTAAATGAATTTTGACAAAAATGAGAAGAAGGGAAGGGAGCACTTGCAAATCACAACTTCACTAGAAAGGTTGATACAAAATAAAAAGAGAATGCTTACAGGTGGAATAGCATTGATGTCCATCACCATACCATCAAGAGGATCGCCTAGAGCCCTCTTCTTTCTTCTTGACGTTGATCCACGTTGTAAAGTTGACGTCACATCAATTCCTGAAACAATGATGGTTATAAATATAATTACAGTGCAACCTCTCCAAAGGAACAGCCTGAGGGAAACACAAATTTAAGCCATTGAGGAGAGCGGTTAAATTGATAGTCGATTCTTACTACAAGGAAATCTGATGCTGTCTTGGAAGAAAGCATTAAGTCAAATTTCAGATTCTGTAATATACTGCTAAAATTTTGTTATTTAACTTGTATATACAACAAAAATAGAATTTTACTTGATAATTTAAAGATAAGTCATGCATAAATACATGGAATGTGGAAAATCGAGTGACGTGCAGACCACGTGAGGGCAACAGTTCATACTATTGACTGGAGAATACTTCAATTCATGGCAGTTCAATTTATTTGGTGTGGAAAATGACCAAAATAATAGATAAACATTCATAGAGTATATCAGGTAAAAAAAAACATTGTTAGTCATAATGGACGCTCAAATTTGCACAATTGAGACTGAGCAGAGTGAAGTTTGAGCATTGAGACTGAGCAGAGTGAAGTTTGAGCATTGAGACTGAGCAGAGTGAAGTTTGAGCATTGAGACTGAGCAGAGTGAAGTTTGAGCATTGAGACTGAGCAGAGTGAAGTTTGAGCATTGAGACTGAGCAGAGTGAAGTTTGAGCATTGAGACTGAGCAGAGTGAAGTTTGAGCATTGAGACTGAGCAGAGTGAAGTTTGAGCATTGAGAGGAGAGTGAAGTTTGAGCATTGAGAGGAGAGTGAAGTTTGAGCATTGAGAGGAGAGTGAAGTTTGAGCATTGAGAGGAGAGTGAAGTTTGAGCATTGAGAGGAGAGTGAAGTTTGAGCATTGAGAGGAGAGTGAAGTTTGAGCATTGAGACTGAGCAGAGTGAAGTTTGAGCATTGAGAGGAGAGTGAAGTTTGAGCATTAAGAGGAGAGTGAAGTTTGAGCATTGAGACTGAGGAGAGTGAAGTTTGAGCATTGAGAGGAGAGTGAAGTGTGAGCATTGAGAGCAGATTGGAGAGTCACGGTCGTCATTTCTGACTCTAGCACAAAGTATTCCTTCACTGTTTTGTTTTAACTGGGTTAATCATGATTTCTCAACATTTCTTTTAATTATATATGGAGGTCAGTTGATTTAACCAATTTTCCTGGAATGAATTAATCAACCAGTACTCATTTGCCTTTTTACAAGCAGTTGACAACTTCTGCATATTAATCAGAGGAGGAGAAGAAACAACCATAGCTAAAAGGTCGCGGAAATACATGACCTGCCCCAGCAGTGTATCCAACTGGACTTGCAGGGTGACAGTTCAGCACTCTACAAAGTGAGCCAACCATGTAAACACTGTTTTCATTACCTTCACTTGACTGATCACAAGATTCTACAATGTACTGAGAATCACAGGAGCATGTGTTGTCTTCAAATGAACGATAACAATACTCTGGTGCAATTGTTGGTTCAATATCTTCTGGTACACCGGTAAAAATGAAATCTGCTGGTTTGGACCTAGATTATAAATACACTTGAATTATAATAAACATAATGAGTTTTAAATGTGTAATACAAGTAAAGCCCAATTTGTACCATACATAAATAGTATTACTAAATCAAGAATTTATTTTTTAATGAAATTGCTTTTACTTCACACTAATCAATATAGATGCTTTTATAACTGGATGTCCATGTTATCAATATAGATGCTTTTATAACTGGATGTCCATGTTATCAATATAGATGCTTTTATAACTGGATGTTCAAGTTATCAATATAGATGCTTTTATAACTGGATGTCCATGTTATCAATATAGATGCTTTTATAACTGGATGTCCATGTTATCAATATAGATGCTTTTATAACTGGATGTTCATGTTATCAATATAGATGCTTTTATAACTGGATGTTCATGTTATCAATATAGATGCTTTTATAACTGGATGTTCATGTTATCAATATAGATGCTTTTATAACTGGATGTTCATGTTATCAATATAGATGCTTTTATAACTGGATGTCCATGTTATCAATATAGATGCTTTTATAACTGGATGTCCATGTTATCAATATAGATGCTTTTATAACTGGATGTCCATGTTATCAATATAGATGCTTTTATAACTGGATGTTCATGTTATCAATATAGATGCTTTTATAACTGGATGTTCATGTTATCAATATAGATGCTTTTATAACTGGATGTCCATGTTATCAATATAGATGCTTTTATAACTGGATGTTCATGTTATCAATATAGATGCTTTTATAACTGGATGTTCATGTTATCAATATAGATGCTTTTATAACTGGATGTCCATGTTATCAATATAGATGCTTTTATAACTGGATGTCCATGTTATCAATATAGATGCTTTTATAACTGGATGTTCATGTTATCAATATAGATGCTTTTATAACTGGATGTTCATGTTATCAATATAGATGCTTTTATAACTGGATGTCCATGTTATCAATATAGATGCTTTTATAACTGGATGTTCATGTTATCAATATAGATGCTTTTATAACTGGATGTCCATGTTTGACCCCGTATACTGCATATTTACACAATACAATTCTTACAATGTGACCAAACAAATCAACAGAAACTGTTGTTTGGTTGGAGTTCAAGCATGTTTTAACAGTATTTAAACCATGTATGGCAGTCATGTGAACAAACCTGTGTTCCTGTGTTACCAACTGGTACTAACTTGTTCCTCTGCAAGCAATTGACAAATTCCCCATAAGTTAGAGAAGACCCAGAAACTTTCGTTACATGCATTTTCTTCAGTCAAAATGTCATGGAAAATATTGAGGGTCACACTTCAACTTCTAGACTGGCAGCGGAGGGCTCTAACTACCGAGCTAACTTGGTAGGGTCAGACTACACAGACAAAATGGCCATAAAAAACCATGTTGCTTTCAGACATGATAAATTAATTGCAAAAGAATAGGACCGATAGATCACATTAAAAACAACAGGCCGTCTCCATATAATACCCCAGTCCATACAGAACTCCACACCATGAAATGGAAAAACAGGCCATCCTTATACAAAACCCCAAACCATTAATGAAACAAAAATACAACTCACCCCCATGCCATGTTAAAGTCGTCAGTTTGCTCATCAAGGTATAGTACTCCGTCAGGACCCGTAAAATCATTGGCATCATCACCATCAAAAACACCACATAAACCTGTAAGAAATTCAATACAAATTCATACTAGTACAATGTACACTAATGATTATATAATGACATATATCACTCTTATGGACTTATTTAAAGTGGCAAGATATTATTTTCTTCTCCAATGGCTATAATATGCAGTTTCAAACCAATCAAACTGTACTTTATTTCAACGACTTGTTAGTTTGATATTGAAGAGTTTCTGAATGGAAAGCGGCTGACTATAGACATTGATACAAACGAATGGAAAGAGGCTTACAGAGGACATCGATACAAAGTATGGAAAGAGGGTTACAGAAGACATTGATACAAAAGAATGGAAAGAGGCTTACAGAAGACATTAATACAAAAGAATGGAAAGAGGGTTACAGAAGACATTGATACAAAAAAATGGAAAGAGGCTTACAGAAGACATTGATACAAAAGAATGGAAAGAGGCTTACAAAAGACATTGATACAAAAGAATGGAAAGAGGCTTACAGAAGACATTGATACAAAGTATGGAAAGAGGCTTACAGAAGACATTGATGCAAAGTATGGAAAGAGGCTTACAGAAGACATTGATGCAAAGTATGGAAAGAGGCTTACAGAAGACATTGATGCAAAGTATGGAAAGAGGCTTACAGAAGACATTGATGCAAAGTATGGAAATAGGCTTACAGAAGACATTGATGCAAAGTATGGATAGAGGCTTACAGAAGACATTGATGCAAAGTATGGAAAGGCTTACAGAAGACATTGATACAAAGAATGGAGAGGCTTACAGAAGACATTGGTACAAAAGAATGGAAAGAGGCTTACAGAAGACATTGATACAAAGAATGGAAAGAGGCTTACAGAAGACATTGATACAAAAGAATGGAACGAGGCTTACAGAAGACATTGATACAAAGTATGGAAAGAGGCTTACAGAAAACATTGATACAATGTTTGGAAAGAGGGTTACATAAGACATTGATACAAAAGAATGGAAAGAGGCTTACAGAAGACATTGATCCAAAGAATGGAAAGAGGCTTACAGAAGACATTGATGCAAAGAATGGAGAGAGGCTTGCTTACAGAAGCCATTGCTACAAAAGAATGGAAAGAGGCTTATAGAAGACATTAATACAAAGAATGGAGAGGCTTACAGAAGACATTGATACAAAGAATTGAGAGGCTTACAGAAGTCATTGGTACAAAAGAATGGAAATAGGCTTACAGAAGACATTGATACAAAGTATGGAAAGAGGCTTACAGAAGACATTGATACAAAGAATGGAAAGAGGCGTACAGAAGACATTGATACAAAGAATTAAAAGAGGCTTACAGCAGACATTGATACAAAGAATGGAGAGAGGCTTACAGAAGACATTGATACAAAGAATGGAAAGAGGCTTACAGAAGACATTGATGCAAAGAATGGAGAGAGGCTTACAGAAGCCATTGATACAAAGAATGGAGAGGCTTACAGAAGACATTGATACAAAGAATGGAGAGGCTTACAGAAGACATTGATACAAAGAATGGAGAGAGGCTTACAGAAGACATTGATACAAAGAATGGAGAGGCTTACAGAAGACATTGATACAAAGAATGGAGAGAGGCTTACAGAAGACATTGATACAAAGAATTTAGAGGCTTACAGAAGACATTGATGCAAAGAATGGAGAGAGGCTTACAGAAGCCATTGATACAAAGAATGGAGAGGCTTACAGAAGACATTGATACAAAGAATGGAGAGGCTTACAGAAGACATTGATACAAAGAATGGAGAGGCTTACAGAAGACATTGATACAAAGAATGGAGAGGCTTACAGAAGACATTGATACAAAGAATGGAGAGGCTTACAGAAGACATTGATACAAAGAATGGAGAGGCTTACAGAAGACATTGATACAAAGAATGGAGAGGCTTACAGAAGACATTGATACAAAGAATGGAGAGGCTTACAGAAGATGGTTTAGAGTTACCTGCCCTTTTTTTTAGAAAATGTGCCAAATTCAGCACAATTTAAATTATTTCATCGCAAGGTTGTCATTCCTTATCAAATATGTAAAGTATGTGAGATACATCAAGTACTAAAAATGTAAGTCTCAGAAATTGTGAGAAAAATATATCACTCCTATTATGTGTAGAAGTTTTACACCATTTTTTCGAAGTGTTTTGGGTATGAAGGCAGTAGTTCAGACGACAAATATATACCTACCCTCAGTCTGTCCAAAATCAGCAGCTGATGGCTGAATTTGTATATTAATGAAATCCATGTTGCCTTCTCTAGATGGCTTTTCTAAAAATACCATAACTTTTGTACCAGTTGGAAAGTAGATCTATAATAGAAACGTGTACACATTGTATTTTAGAATTTTATATAAGACCTCTAAGAGGTTTGAAACCCACAGTTATTGTTTAATGATGTTAAAGCATTTCAAAAGCGCACTTTTACAGAAAAATTAAAATTCAAGTTTAGTAATGATTTGAGTTATGCTCGGAACCAGTCAAATTTCTGGTAGAGGGTTTGGCATGACATTATCATCACACAATTCAATCAAACCATCACAGGTAAGAAATGTACAAACCCGAAAGATGATTGAAGGTTCAAAAAGAAAATAATTCAATCCTTGTTGTTCATACAACAAAAATGTAGCGTGTAATAATGTTATTTGCATCAATAATGTGCATTCCTTACGCAGTAATATTACATGTTCAATATTTACAAAATTCTGTTTATGTTATTACATTACTTCTGTTTTGTTTTCTCTACATATACCTTTGAAGTGTTTTTCAAGAATTATTTAGCTACACATTTTCTAGCGACATTGATGCCTTGCATCAACTTTCTCTTGTAAATTAATATTAAATTTATACATACAGAGTATAATCTTCCGTTTCTCTCTTCTATGACTTTAAAGGCAGTGTTCACGTCCGAGTTCTCCCACATTGTCGGCAGGGTGAGATCGCGTTTGATCCTTCCATAGCAACGGTTGATGCAGAATACATCATCATCTATCTTAGCACAAACACCGCAGTTACATGACGCGGTAGGCTTTCCCTCCAAACATGTTGTGTAGTATGCTCTCACCTGATTTAATAACATACACAATAAATTCCTTTGTTTTGGTTTTTAACAATTTTCGGGGAAAAAATACAAACAATAATATGAAACTTTCACTGGCTTCCAGTACAGATAGAAATATCTAGCCCAAGGGTTATTGTACCTAGCCCAAGGATTATTATATCTAGCCCAAAAGTTATTGTATCTAGCCCAAGGGTTATTGTATCTAGCCCAAGGGTTATTGTATCTAGCCCAAGGGTTATTGTATCTAGCCCAAGGGTTATTGTATCTAGCCCAAGGGTTATTGAATATAGCCCAAGGGTTATTGTATCTAGCCCAAGGGTTATTGTATCTAGCCCAAGGGTTATTGTATCTAGCCCAAGGGTTATTGTATCTAGCCCAAGGGTTATTGTATCTAGTCCAAGGGTTATTGTATCTAGCCCAAGGGTTATTGTATCTAGCCCAAGGGTTATTGTATCTAGCCCAAGGGTTATTGTATCTAGTCCAAGGGTTATTGTATCTAGCCCAAGGGTTATTGTATCTAGCCCAAGGGTTACTGTTTTTGCAGGAAAGAGGCTCTGCCAAGTTACCACCTAAACAGTTTACCGAGAGCTATATATATTCATCTGCACACAAAGCCAATGAAAGATTCTTTTTCTATCATACCTTTGTTGAGAAGATTAAATAAAATAATGTTCTAAGGACTTTTTACCAATATTAACACATTTCATAAATTCATTCAAGTTGTTATTCGCCATTACGTAACGGCATTTCGTGACATTATCAGCCTGAGACTCATCCTATGGGGACGTTTTCCACTGCACACAAAGCCAGTGATAGATTCTTTTTCTTGTCTGTCAATTTGAAGAAATAACGAACAAGATCAAATACAGACAACTACAATTTTAAGGTCTATATTGACACAATCTATATGGGGCGGTGTAAGACAGATTTTTCCAGCACTGGTGTATTTGGGAAATTCTGGTAATGTATGCAAGAATATATCTGAGTTAGATGACAGTATAAACAGTGATCAAATATAATGACGTCAGCATGATCAGGTTAATTTGTACATCATAATAACATCATTATCAAAATCAATATCATAATTAGGCCATCCTTAAAAAATTGTTTGTTTGCAGTTAAGCGACCCGGAATTTTAAGTGGGTAAGTAGGTAGGTTTTTTTTTAGTTTAGTACTGTATTGGCTAGAAGATGAACGTGAAAATAAATTGAGTCATGACATTTTTCACGAGATGGCCGTGTAACTGCAAACAAACGATTTTTTAAGGATAAAATAATATGAAGGCTCATAATTGGCTGTTGTTGAGAGACTTTTGCCTACAGAGGTTAGCTTGATACAAATTCTTATGACATGAAACATTTATACTGTTGTGGAAGAGAGATGTTACTCAAGAAAGGTTCAACTGAACAAATATAAAATGTGTTTAATAAAATCATAAGTTATTCATATAATCATTTACAGTTATGAAGTTATTCCATATCAGGGTTCCCACAAATTTCATTGACTTTTCCCTGAATTTTGCCCAAATTTCCTGACCAATTAAACAAATCTCTGACTTTTCACTGACCTTGACCACCTTGATAATTAGAATTGTATTTTCATGGACTTTTTCTTTAAATTTTCTTACATATTTTACCTCACAACTGAGAGCAACTTTCTTTAGAACCAATGGTGGTCTTATTATTGAGGTTTACAGTAATCATTGTCGGTTAAAAACAACCTACTTCATATCCGAACTTTTTATTCCTGTACAAAAGAAATTCCCCTTGTCTCATGGCGTCATATGGTCTGAAATATAGACAAGAGAAAGTTGGTGCAAGGCATCAATGTCACCAGAAAAACTACAATTTGTATTAAAATTATTGCAGTCTTCAGGATAACCGACTTGCCCGAAGCCCGGGACAAATGAAATTACCTCGGACAAGTAAAAAATCCATTTCGCTTGCCTGAACGGGCAAGTCGTGTTCGTGGTCCGGTCTGACTAGCTTTTACCGAAGCTGTCACAAAAATTGATGATGTAGTAGTCGCAATACTTCGACTGGTTTTCATTTTATGTCGATTTTGTTTGTGTAACAGCACTTTTTCATCAACTTTGTTACCAGTCTTCGTTTCCGATTTAACAAATCAAAACATCACGTTTCTTCCTTATTTAGACTGTGCTGTTAATTTTATTCAGGCAAGTGAAAGTGAATTCGGGCAAGTGGAAAATGCAAGCTGTCTGCCTGAATGGGCAAGTCCTTCAAAACAATTATCGCGAAGATGAGAAATATTTGAAGGGAACATGTAGAGAAAATAAAACAAAAGTGTCGTATTCTGAGTGACACAAACAAAATTTTGCAAATATTGAACATGAACTATTATCGTGAAAGAAATGCACATATACATTATTGATGTAAATAAAAACAAAGGGCAAATTATCATTTTTTGGAAAAAATGTCATATTATTGTACAGCTTTTGAATACAAATACATTGAGCACAAGATCAAAAGACTTCAATGGCAAACAGAACACATCATTTAATATTAAAAATTATTACACACTACATTTCATTGTTTTATAACCAATTATAACTGAATTATTTTCTTTAAAATATAAAATGAATTCAAACACTGTGACACAAGATATTTTAGCTGAAGAATTGTTGTGTGTTTCACATGTCTTGTGACGATGGTGATGACAGTGATAGTTTTGTAGTGACGATCGTATAATATAGATGACAATGATATGTATGTTCTTGTTTGTTTAATCATTTCCATGAAAATTGCTTGTGAATACAGTGATGTGATTTTGATTCACTGTATTGGTTCATACTTGGATATGTATGTTTTAAAATGTAATATTGATAAATAAGAAATATCTTTAAAAAAACGATAAACGGCGTAGATAGAATGATGTCTTTAAATGAAATAATGTTTTTTGCACGATGTTGAAAAATAAATCCTTACAAAAAATCAACTCAGATCTATATATATTATAATCATGGACCTGTCTTATCAGGGTAATATTATGCTATTTTCTCGAAGATTCGAAAGAGACATACATGCTTAAACATATTATCAACCTCCGGCAAAATTCGAACTGCTAACGAATGCTGTAACCCCTCATTATTAAAACTAAAAGGGCCTTTGGTACTTACTTTCCATCAAACGTCTTTATATGTGGATCATTAACGCTGTTACAAATACTTGGTTTATCATTGTCGATAACAATAACCTGAAAATACAGAGATAAACAAAAAGATAACACAAATAGTACTGCAATCATAAATCGTGACAAAACCCGGCTTCAAAAGAACATCAGAGACACAATTCATGCACTTTCCATGGTCTTTTCAAGTAAGGTTTTTCAAGTTTTTAAAAAGAGTACTTTTATGGATTATTAACTAAAAGTGATAAATATAGAAACAGGCTTTGATTTTCTCTTAAAGTTAAAACAAACGTGAACAAAAAATTCACTGCGTAAATACTAAATCACTATAAAATTAGTACCTGGGCATACACGGATAGATAGTGACATGATATCGTTTTTATAAATTCATTTATTTATCATCTGAAAAATCTCAGCTTGAGAAATGTTGTAAAACTCAGCAATCAATAAACTCAATCAATAATTTTATTCAAAGGTGATTATGGAAATAAAACATGAAGGGGTACTGTAGCATAGTGGTCAACGTGTATGAAAGCTTAACTTGGGGGGGTTGTGGGTCCGATCCCAGTGAACGTCTCTACCACTCCTCCACTTCAGACACAGCTGTACCAGCATTGGACTTCCCATGAACTGAACTCAAGTCTGACTCAGTTAAGCAACTGTGCAAACATATACTGGCATAATGTATGTAAAACAAACATAAGAAATGACATATTACTATAGTTACTGAACAGCATAATAAAACATACTTTATAATCACAGATTGGCTTGGTTACTGAATCCTCCCCATCTATAACAAGGGTGCCAGTGATACTGAACTTCGCACGATAATCTTTCTCTTCGATTTTCTTATCCAATCGGGCTGATAAGGTGATAACTTGTGGTTTATCCCAATCTTCAGGTGTGAAATATGAGTCACAGGAACCACCTGTCACTAATTGTCTGATTTTTGTGCCATCTGAGCATCTGAAAATGTAAAAATGATAACATATACAATCTCCTCAGTGGTCTCCGTGGTCACCCTATTTTAAATATCCAACAGTAACCCAGCGACTCCCTTTACAGTACATCAAATACAATCTCCTACACAGTGGCCTCCCTTTACAAGTACGTCAAATACAATCTCCTACACAGTGGCATCCCTTTACAGTACATCAAATGCAATTTCCTACACAGTGGTCTACCTTTACAGTACATCAAATACAATCTCCTACACAGTGGCCTCCCTTTAAGGTACATCAAATACAATCACTTACACAGTGGCCTCCCTTTACAGTACATCGAATACAATCTCCTACACAGTGACCTCCCTTTACGGTACATCAAATACAATATTCTACACAGTGGCCTCCCTTTACAGTACATCAAATACAATATTCTACACAGTGGCCTCCCTTTACAGTACATCAAATACAATCTCCTACACAGTGACCTCCCTTTACAGTACATCAAATACAATATTCTACACAGTGGCTTCCCTTTACAGTACATCAAATACAATCTCCTGCACAGTGGTCTCCCTTTCCTATGCACCAAAAGCAACATTCATACTGCAGTTCTTCAGGTGTGTCGTTTGTAAGAGGGAAAAGAAGTACCTCCTTCCCAGAGCTCAAACCTGAGTATCACTTATAGGGTAATTGATATAGCAGTTTAGCTATCGAGGCGGCAAACACTATACCCAGATCTATTAAGTGATATAGAAATGAATGACATACTTGGGCATTCTGGATTTCTTTTCAATTATTTGAGTGTCGATTCTGATAGAACAACTCTGACTTGAGTCACATAGGTCTGCAGGATTTCCACCTAATGTTACAGTTATAGCTTGCCCTGGTATTTCGCCCTCCTGGACTATGATAGTTTTTTTGTTGACAGAACACTGAAACAAAAAGCCATATATATAGACACAACACCAAGTTAATCATGTGCAGTCAATTCTGGTAACACTGACATTTGCAACAGTGAATTATTTATTTAACAGGCTCTTAAGCAGCATATACCAAAAACGTAGGAGAAAAATAGAAATAAAAAAGTCACAGAAAACTAAGACTAGATGCCCAAGGGCAACATGTCGAGCCTGCCAATTGTCAAGAGATACAGAGAATGCGGTTATATAATGCTATACAGTGCATATCTATTATACCCATTTTTAACTTTGACCTATAAGTGTGACCCTGAACCATGAGCGAAGGGTAAAATTCTTGCTTGTGACATACCATCTCATCATGGATAACATTTGTGCCAAATAATTTAAATAATCCCACAATAAAAGACATTATCATATTCTGGAAAAGATGTTTTAGACACATTTTTGTATGTTTAACCTTCAAGTGTGACCTTGACCTTTGATCTACATACTTAAGACCATTGCACAACAGACACAGAGTAAACTAGAAATGTGTCCATAGGACACAGATGCCCCCACATCCAGCCTTTGTCACAAAAGCAAATCTTATATTCTGCTCATAGTTTGTGAATGTGTATCAAAATTACCAAGTGAACTACAGTACTGATTATGGTGATAAGTCAAGGCCCATAACTTTGCACTTACTGGGCGTAATCATACATGAAACCCCAGGTGCAACTACACATTCCTGTGAAGTTTGTGAGTCTGGGTACTATACTTATGGAGATAAGCGCCACACAAGATTGCATGCTCTGTATGCTATATTTTCAAGTCAAGGGCCTAATTTGCACTTACTGGGCACAGCCAAACACAGAACCCCAGGTGCACAACTACATAGGCTGGTGAACATTCATGTAAAGTTTTATGACTCTGGCACACATTCTTTTGGAGATATGAGTTACACACGATTTCAGAGTAGGGGCATAAAAATCTGGAAAACTAGGAACGCTGGAGAGCCTGATTTAATAACAGCAATCCTGAGCGAATGAATTTGCTTATTTGTTCATTCATCAAATTCAGTATAAAGAGGACCTTACTTGAGTGGTCATTATTTACTGAATTTATTAAACAAGTCTTCTAAAATTGATATAAATGTTTTTTTGGCAACATGATTAATGAAGCCAATAAAAAATGACCACTCATGTAGGATTCTATTTATGACATAACAGCTGAGACAGCTGATTTACATCGAAACATTACCTTGACCTCCTAAATGCAAGCAAAGTATGGCATAGCTAATTCGGTATATGTGTGTGGTAAGCGAAAGCTGACGCAATGAGTAGTAACCATAAGATATGAGTTCAAATGATTATATCACAGATTATATTCAAATTAACAAGACAATCAATGAAATAAAGATTTAACAACGTCAACATCATTTGAGCACATCTACATCACGCTTGTTGTGTTGAAATGTCAACCATGTGAATTATTATTTCACTAGTGAATTATCGAAAATAACTCATGGGTGTTATTACCACTCTACATCTACATTGTATGCTATGTTATAGAAATATGTTCTCCATACAATGACAAATCCAGGGAACAAACATGCTTGTAGTACCAAGAGAGGAGTGTAGCAGGGTTGAATGTAGCAGTGAGTGTTACAATGGTCGATAGTTCAAAACAGTATCAAGTAAATGTACCTGTACATGTAAAAATATACATAACAAGAATATGTTGTAAGCCTAGAAACATTGCTGAATGTTGGAGCTGTAGAGGGTGAGAGGAAGAGTGCCTGTCCCCTGATCTGTAAGCCTAGAAACATTGCTGAATATGATGTTGGAGCTGTAGAGGGTGAGAGGAAGAGTGCCTGTCCCCTGATCTGTAAGCCTAGAAACATTGCTGAATGTTGGAGCTGTAGAGGGTGAGAGGAAGAGTGCCTGTCCCCTGATCTGTAAGCCTAGAAACATTGCTGAATATGATGTTGGAGCTGTAGAGGGTGAGAGGAAGAGTGTCTGTCCCCTGATCTGTAAGCCTAGAAACATTGCTGAATATGATGTTGGAGCTGTAGAGGGTGAGAGGAAGAGTGCCTGTCCCCTGATCTGTAAGCCTAGAAACATTGCTGAATATGATGTTGGAGCTGTAGAGGGTGAGGGGAAGAGTGCCTGTCCCCTGATCTGTAAGCCTAGAAACATTGCTGAATATGATGTTGGAGCTGTAGAGGGTGAGAGGAAGAGTGCCTGTCCCCTGATCTGTAAGCCTAGAAACATTGCTGAATGTTGGAGCTGTAGAGGGTGAGAGGAAGAGTGCCTGTCCCCTGATCTGTAAGCCTAGAAACATTGCTGAATATGATGTTGGAGCTGTAGAGGGTGAGAGGAAGAGTGCCTGTCCCCTGATCTGTAAGCCTAGAAACATTGCTGAATGTTGGAGCTGTAGAGGGTGAGAGGAAGAGTGCCTGTCCCCTGATCTGTAAGCGGTGAGCTCAAGATTCCCTTCAGCAGGTTAAATCACAAAGTTAGCAATCCCTGAATTTGGCGCAGATATAGATTAGTAAAGCAGGAAACAGTCCCTGAGAGTGACTAGTAACCACAAATTACCAGAAATGACTCACAATCACAATAAATGAATTTAAAAGAAAATGGTAAAATTATCTAGTGACAAGTCTGTCCTTTTTTAAATGCCCGCCACTTCCTATTGAAAGTGTCTGCTTTTATTTGATAGTGTGGAAAAAATATTTTTTCTAATGCATAAACATTTTCTTAAACTGTGATGCTCCTTCTCTGTATGTTTGTTACTTCAACATTTTCTTCATATTCTGAACCAAAACTTTAAAGCAACCAACCTGAATACTTGGTAATTCTATACACTGCACTGTCTTCTTTATTGTAGAAATTTGCAACCCAACTGAACTGATGATTTCTGACTCAGCATCATCTTCACCATTGCAGTTTAACAAAACACCACTAACGCACAGTTTGAGGACTTCAAATGCTCTGAAATTGGACATAAAATAATGAGCTGAGCCATGACAAAACATGTATTAGTGACCTAAAGTCCATTTTCAGGTTTTTACATTTTCTAACAGATATATTTTCAACTTTCATTTCATACCAAAAGTATTAAAATCGGATGTCTACTTTTTGGTTTTATAGCAATTCCAATATTACGAACGAGATGCAAAAGTAAGCTGAAAAATAATGACGTTGCGCCAAAATGTACATAATTCATAAAAAAATCTTCTACTCTTCAAACAGAAAAAAACAAATCATGCAATACTTATAAATATTTCCTCAATAGTTTAATACAATAAAGCACAATTCAGCAACCAAAACATCTTAAACAGAGTGCCCTAATTTGTGACCTCAAAACTTTGATTGGGAAATACTCAACATCATAACCAACATCAGTAATACAGGTTTTGCCATGGCAGCACTCATATAAGGTATACAGTCGAAACCCGTTATGTCGACATTACAGGGACCTGATAAAATATGTCGACATATCCGAATGTCGACACATCCGATTCCAGTACTGGCAAACTTACTTGTCTTGTATATACGTATTTTTGCTATGGTGGTGTTGTAAAACTTACCACTCGTGTGTTTTGCTGCAGGTGTTGTAAAACTAATTGAATCGTGATATTTGGTATACTTTAAATAAATAATATCACAGACATAATATATGTGTATGTTCGATTTTTATGTTGTTTTTCGGGTTTAATGCCCTTTTTCAACAATATTTAATCATATACGACGAGTGGCTGAATTTATCAGTTTTACTGAAACTGGTAAATATTCGCTGCGACACTTATCAATCATATTGCAAAATACGATGTTAATTTAAAGATCAATTTTACAAACTGTGAACGAATTAATTGTGACACAAACAATAGGTCGAGATAAAATTGTTTATCTCTTCACGGTCAATTGACACCTTTTCAATTTCAATCACGTCGAGAGGATGTCGACACAAACAAGTGCATTAAGGTGTGAAAACACTCTTTGGGCCAGAGAAATCACGTCGACATAGCCGAAATTGTCGACATAGAAATGTCGACATAAAAATCATTTTCCATATACAATATATAGGGACAGAAATCGGGACTTTACAAATATGTCGACTTAACCGGAATGTCGATATAACCGATGTCAACATAACGGGGTTCAACTGTATAACATCAGCTTTATTAAATGCTCGATTCTGATGCCCAAACGGGAACAATGTCAAATTTGTTATTTGTTGATAAGACTTATCCCTTCAACGGAGCAGTCATAGTTGGATTTGCGACCACTATCACAGTAAGGCAACCACTATCACAGTAAGGCAAACATGTCTGTCCATTAACTCCAAATGATGTTCAATGCGTGCCAGAGTAACAGTCCAGACATGATCAAGCATGACCCTTGAACTCCATGAGTGACCTTGACCTTATACAGGCCTGGGTCATGTATGCAACACACCATCTTATTGAGGCATTCATGCTCATCCCCTCTGACACTGTTCCTTGCATATTAATCTTACATTCTGGATAGGATCAACCATGACCTTTGACCCACAGGAGTAACCATGACCTTTGACCCACAGGAGTAACCATGACCTTTGAGTTAGAGATTTTTGTCAAGCACATACATTAATTATAGATAAGAAATCAAATAACTTACGAGCACTGAGTATTCATTAGTTGTCCTACAGATGAGGAGGTATATGCAACAAAGCAGCCTTCCACTTGTTTAGCGGTGCACAGTAGAGGTGGGGGTGCCGTCACAGTACAATATCTCTGTAAATAATGAAAGTTAACATCAATTTGTTTGTTTCATCGGGTTTTACGCCGTTTCTCAACGATATTTCAGTTATATACGGCAGCCGGTTCACCTAACCAGTTTTTCCTGAACTGAATTCTTACCAGTACTAACTTACCCTTCCACAAGGAGCTGGCAACTTCTCCACATGTGGAGGAAAATCGACATTTTTGTCAAATTTTCAAGGAAGGGTATAACCTGCTGTGACCGGGAATCGAACCCGGATCGCCGGGTTACAAGTCCAGCGCACTAACCACTGTTAACATCAATACATGCTGTTAAAATTGCTGACACTCTTTGAATTTTTCCTGTACTTTTGTGGAAATGTTATGGTCAATGTGTGGTTAAAATATCAATATTCCATTTTGGTCAACAATGGTACTTCCATCAAACGAACAGAAATAAATGAAATTTACTCAATTTTAACATAAGGAATTAAACTGAAATTGATTTCCTTTCGTTAAGTTTGCCATGATATGTCACTGGCACCACCATTGCACATGGCAGGTCATTCTGCTGCGAGAAGCAAACATTGTTATAAAAATATGTATCAAGTCATTGTAAATATGCAATGTCTGTTATGTATTGTTGTCTCTTGTGATGTAAGGACAAGTGTTGAAAAAACCACAGCAAATTGGTTGTCCATCCCACAGGCTTGCAGTATCACCAACATATTGTTTATATTTATTTTTATGAAGTTTAACTGTTCCTAAGGAAGGTGTACTATAGATGAAAGGAGGTTGTATGGAGGTTGTATGGAGGTTGTATCCTGCACATTGGTGCCATTGTAACCATTCGTTTTTATTGGGTAATAATTTTTCAACATTGTTTTCGGTATAACATGACAGTCAGTTGACCTAACCAACTTTTCTGGAATAAATAATCAACCAGTACTAACATGCAGCTGACAACTTCACCACCAGAATCATACATGGGGGACAAATAAGCAGAGCTAACTGTCACAGAGATACGACCTACGCCGACCCAGAATCGAACTCAGACCTATCTGGTAACATCCCAGCACTCTACCAACTGGGCTAACTGGGTTGGCCATGGTGACCAACCAGCTCAAATCCTTCACCGAGACATAGATCAGTGAAGCAAACTCATTAAGTAACAAAAAACTGAAAGGGAAGCTATACACAGAATACCAAAGAATTTCTTACACTATATACTGAGCATTCCTCCCACACGATACCCAAACCCATGAAGTATTCTGCAGGACAATTTTTAAGATTTAGAGCTGCGGAAACAGTGCTTTGTGTCGTCTCGTAAATGCTAAAATATCAAATCATACAAAGATTACAAACATACATAATTACCAATATATACATTTAGTGACAGTCACACATCCCATTTATAGTGTACATAATGACCAATATATACATTTAGTGACAGTCACACATCCCATTTAGAGTGTACCGAGTCATTTCATTGATATGAGAAACATTTGAAAAAAAAAGTTTGGGGTTTTCTCAATGATATGGTAGGTATAGTTGCATTTATCTCAGTACAGTGATGTCAACATAGGGTTCGATCCCCTTAGGGGCCGATTCTTTATTTCTAAAATTTATACAGATCTAAACAGTCAAAATGTCTATCCAATCATTTGAGTATAAAGTCATGAAAAAATAGTAGTAAAACTATTCAATCTGAAAAAAGCAGACTTGTTTGGCATTCAAATTTGTTTCTAATTGAAATTCTAATAGCACCAAGGGTTGGCAGAAAAGTTGAAATGCAACAATATTGGAGCACTATAACTGATTATAGAGTCGTGTTTGCAACATTTTTCTTCCTATACATTTTTACAAGGACATTAACTACTTAGATGTATTCCATTAAAATGTCTCTTACATATGAAGTAAAGAGAGATATATGAAGAACAGACACTTACTTGCAGAATGAGAATTCCTCATTACCCAGGTACAAAGAGGACACTAGATATAAAGAGTGTCTACTGGCAGATACAAATTCTTCATAACATTTCTTGTCTGAAATATTAAACATAATTTATGAACATGTACACACTGATTGAAGACACATGTCAGGATTAAATAGAAACTAGGTTAGTGTAAACTTACAGTGGACTCTTGTTGGCTCGAACTTGCCAGGAATGATGAAATTATTTCGAGTAAAGTGTAGTCTAGTCAACCAAAGTTGTGTTCAATATATGAGTTTTAGTATGCAGAATGTACACAAGCATACATATAAACATACAGAAAAATTACTTCAAGATAATTCTCAAAATTTGAATATGTAAACATTGTACACCCTGTACAACAATAAAACTATATTAACTTAACTGTATTTTGGCATAATCTACTCGAATATGTTTATTCACTATATGATTTTGTGAGTTTGACAATTGAATTATATGAACAGTTATATTGCTAATTATCTATATGCAAACAACTGCAGACGAGCGCATTTTTCACATTTTTCACATTCGAGTCAATATCACACGCACCGTGTCACTATTGAGAACAATGGAGCCAAGCTAATTATTACGTGAGAAAATGTATTGTTCGACCTAAAGGTGCGAATTAAAGAGAATTTTATGTTGAAGGGGCCGAATAATTGGTTAGAGAGTGGACAGTACGAACCAAATGTAGTAGAACAATATAGATTATGTTGAAGTATATTGGGAACCATATTATCAGTTCATGTCATCCAGGGTGTTCGACACAACCACATTACAGCCAATAAGAGTCCACTGTATTTTTTTTGCACTGATAGAGAAATACAGTCGAACCTCGTTCATTCTAGTTTGTCGGGTCGGATAGCCCATATCAATTCGACGTTCATAAGATACATCAGGACCTGACATTTATTTCGGATGATACCTATTATTTGGATAAAAGGTTGTCTGACAGAAAGTTATTTCAACTCATATTATACACTTTTAATGACAGCATCCTGTGTTACTGGCTTGTCTCCATGCAAAATTCAGGAATTGAGAAGATACTGGAAGAATCTCTCTCAAGGCATGATTCAATCCCACACTCCTCAGATCACAAGTACAGAGCTCTACCCCAACATCACACAGCCAATAAACAAGTACAGAGCTCTACCCCAACATCACACAGCTAACAAACAAGTACAGAGCTCTACCCCAACATCACACAGCTAACAAACAAGTACAGAGCTCTACCCCAACATCACACAGCTAACAAACAAGTACAGAGCTCTACCCCAACATCACACAGCTAACAAACAAGTACAGAGCTCTACCCCAACATCACACAGCTAACAAACAAGTACAGAGCTCTACCCCAACATCACACAGCTAACAAACAAGTACAGAGCTCTACCCCAACATCACACAGCTAACAAACAAGTACAGAGCTCTACCCCAACATTACACAGCTAACAAACAAGTACAGAGCTCTACCCCAACATCACACAGCTAACAAACAAGTACAGAGCTCTACCCCAACATCACACAGCTAACAAACAAGTACAGAGCTCTACCCCAACATCACACAGCTAACAAACAAGTACAGAGCTCTACCCCAACATCACACAGCTAATTAACAAGTACAGAGCTCTACCCCAACATCACACAGCTAACAAACAAGTACAGAGCTCTACCCCAACATCACACAGCTAACAAACAAGTACAGAGCTCTACCCCAACATCACACAGCTAACAAACAAGTACAGAGCTCTACCCCAACATCACACAGCTAACAAACAAGTACAGAGCTCTACCCCAACATCACACAGCTAATAAACAAGTACAGAGCTCTACCCCAACATCACACAGCTAACAAACAAGTACAGAGCTCTACCCCAACATCACACAGCTAACAAACAAGTACAGAGCTCTACCCCAACATCACACAGCTAACAAACAAGTACAGAGCTCTACCCCAACATCACACAGCTAACAAACAAGTACAGAGCTCTACCCCAACATCACACAGCTAACAAACAAGTACAGAGCTCTACCCCAACATCACACAGCTAACAAACAAGTACCGAGCTCTACCCCAACATCACACAGCTAATAAACAAGTACAGAGCTCTACCCCAACATCACACAGCTAACAAACAAGTACAGAGCTCTACCCCAACATCACACAGCCAATAAACAGACACTGGATTTGATACACAGGAGATTGTCATTAGTTCTTCATTCCTTCTAGAGAACTCGTGACAATCTGAGATATGAACTTGTATAAGTATGAAGACATGATGAGGGGCAATTGTACAAAAACACTGACCAATCAAATGATAGCTGCAAGACACATGACTGAATTAAGTATAAGAATAAATGACAATAACTGTATTTAACTTACCATCAGGTTTAGGATCAACACAAGAGTTCTGTTCCGCCCGTCTACAACATTTCTTGTCACCAGTGCAATCATTATCATTTTCACAGTAATATAGTTTCCCCTTTTTACCATCGTCCACTCCACAGTATCCCGGCTTGTGTCCTGAGAAATTCAATAAATTTTGCATTCATCAAGTCAAATGAAAAATTGTTTGGTTTGTATTATGATCAAAAATCAGGTTGATAGCACAGAAAATATTTTATTTAATATTCAATTTTTATATGTAGGTGAAGAGATTTGCAAGGGTTAGGTAATGTTTATTTTGTTGGTTCTAAAAAAAGGTCTAAAATAAAGTGAACAAAAAGAAGGAATACAAAACTAGTGTACTATCAGTAAGAGTATCACTTTTTGGTCCTCAAAATTCAAAAGATTAGGTTCCACACAGAAAACTACAGTAGGTTATTTGTCTTGTTCCTGGCACAAAAATTATAACTCTCAAATAAGACAACTTAACTAAATTCAGAAGAGGATATTAACAAGGCTATAGCAAATCATATACATGTATATATATACAATAAAACCTCACACAAATACTGCCTCAATAATAAGACCACCTCAAAATTTAGAACAAACTTTTCAAGTCCATTTTCACTGTTTTGCTCTTTATTCAACCTCATTATTAAGACCACCTTCAGAAGACCAGTTTTCAAGGGTCCTAAGGGTTGTCTTATAAGAGAGGTTTTATTGTATTGAGGGATGAAAGCAAAACAATCATAAGGAAACATAAAGGACCCGGGCCAATGTCCATGAAAGAACTTAAATTTCTACTCAAACTAAAATTTCTGCTCAAACACAATTCTGCTCAACCTCAATTTCAAATTACTCCTTAAAATTTCAAGCAAGGGTCGTGTTATATTTTGATCAGTGTCACCAAGCTTGATTCTATGATTGGAAGCGTCTTATATATACATGTAACCCCAAAAATTAGGTATCTACGATTTTCAGACTGCATCTGAAGCACTTCCGATTATCAGTTTGACAAGTAATTTCAGTGAACCAGTCACATGATCTAAAAAATACCCCATAACAAAAGTTTACAATGTTTACTTTGAAAATCAGGAGATCGCGGCTCTGGCCGGGAGAGCGTTAGTGGCCTGTCAAAACCTTGAGTCTCCCGCAGAAATCAGAAGAGTTCACATGTATGAAATATTGCTGTCAGTTAAGCTGTGAAAGGAAATTTTATAGGTGTTAATTTGTATATAACTATAACAGCTGTTAACATATAATCCATTTTTTTAATGCAGTAAACTATTTTGTAGTCAGTAATTAAAAAAATAAAGTCAAACTTAATTTGAGTACAAACTTTAGTTCTTTTGTGATCCTTAGGGGCCAGAAAGACTTAATTTGCTTTCATCCCTTGATAAACTGACTAGTGCTTAAAGGAATACACACTTGCTGTAACAGTTACAATCAGGGATTTGTCTCAAACCTAAATTTTAAAGGGTTTTATTTTCACGCTCAAATCTCACATTTAGAGTTTAAATATTCCAATATTAATTAAAACGAGATTAAGAAATTAATTACACAGTATTCTATGTGTGTCATGGTTAAGCTGAATACTTACTCTATAACTTACAATGAGAGTATATTTAACAGAAGAAAGTTGAGAATTCAATGAGATTGTCAGAATTGAAACCAATCTTAAGGTTCATATCATAAGAGCCAGTACCAACATTTTGAGTTATGGAATACAAAGCCAATTAAAGAGTTTATATAGCAATATATAAGTAGACATACAAGCATCACTAGCAATCATGAGGCTAGTTGTTGTATAATTTTCAGTATACAAGATTGTGACACTGGGCAAGATAATGGTCGTATTTTAGCAAGTTCCTCATTGCAATGAATAAATAAAAGACCCTTTATATAGACAGAGTACAAATAATTGCAAGCATAGAATTATATTATGTACATGTATAAACATACCATTACAAAGGTCCATAACAATAGTGTGGTACTGAGTGAATGTAATCGTCACAATGTCATACACAGTATTATCTAGTTTGTTCCATGTTTCTCCGACACAGTCCCATGCAAGCTGGAATTGAGCGCACATTGCCTGTAATTCAATTGTACGATCAATAGGAGTGGGTTCAGAGACTTTTGACGGTTTTTTGGAACCATTTCCTGATTTAGCTTTCGATGATTTAGCTTTCGATGATTTAGCTTTCGATGATTTAGCTTTCGATGATTTAGCTTTCGATGATTTAGCTTTCGATGATTTAGCTTTCGATGATTTAGCTGACTTGGCTGATTTAGTTTTCGTTGATTTAGCTGTCTTATCTGATTTAGTATCTCTCTTTTTTCTTCCTTTGTTCGACTTTGATTTTTTCGACTTTGATTTTTTTGACTTCGATTTTTTCGACTTCTCTGATTTGTTTGTCTTCGCTGTTTTTGCTGACTTCTCTGATTTGTTTGTCTTCGCTGGTGATCCTTCTGATTTGACCGATGTTTGACTTTCAACAGAGTCATCATTTTTTTCCTCAGGTGTTTTCCATTCTAGAATACGATATACATAGTTCACATACTTAATAGCGCACTCGCTGAAGGTTGCAGTACAATTCATGTTAGTAAATACATCCATTTCTGTCAACAAGGCCCTCACTTCAAGGATTGATCTTTCAGAGCATGTTCCAATGTGAGCCTCAACACAAGCTCTCACCTCATCAATATGTCTGCAATAATCAAGAAAAAAGAAAGTATATCAAATATCGAAAGTAGTTTGTTTACTGCCAAGTTCAGCAACAATTGATTGTACTTTTACAGAAGCGACTGTCAGAACTTACTGATACTTTGACTCACTGAATTGCTCCAAGGGATATCACTCATGTGTGCAAACAAATCATGCTGCCAATAAAGCAATAAAGTTTGTAAGTAATCAAATCCAAATGAGAAGCAATAAACACCGCACAGTTACTACTACAATAAACACCGCACAGTTACTACTACAATAAACACCGCACAGTTACTTCTACAATAAACACCGCACAGTTACTACTACAATAAACACCGCACAGTTACTACTACAATAAACACCGCACAGTTACTACTACAATAAACACCGCACAGTAACTACTACAATAAACACCGCACAGTTACTACTACAATAAACACCGCACAGTTACTACTACAATAAACACTGCACAGTTACTACTACAATAAACACCGCACAGTTACTACTACAATAAACACCGCACAGTTACTACTACAATAAACACTGCACAGTTACTACTACAATAAACACGGCACAGTTACTACTACAATAAACACCGCACAGTTACTACTACAATAAACACCGCACAGTTACTACTACAATAAACACTGCACAGTTACTACTACAATAAACACCGCACAGTTACTACTACAATAAACACTGCACAGTTACTACTACAATAAACACGGCACAGTTACTACTACAATAAACACCGCACAGTTACTACTACAATAAACACCGCACAGTTACTACTACAATAAACACTGCACAGTTACTACTACAATAAACACCGCACAGTTACTACTACAATAAACACTGCACAGTTACTACTACAATAAACACCGCACAGTTACTACTACAATAAACACCGCACAGTTACTACTACAATAAACACCGCACAGTTACTACTACAATAAACACTGCACAGTTACTACTACAATAAACACTGCACAGTTACTACTACAATAAACACGGCACAGTTACTACTACAATAAACACTGCACAGTTACTACTACAATAAACACGGCACAGTTACTACTACAATAAACACGGCACAGTTACTACTACAATAAACACCGCACAGTTACTACTACAATAAACACGGCACAGTTACTACTACAATTTTACTGCCATTTTGCTGTTTAACAGGTCAAATAATTCACATAAAAGAACATATTTGTACCAACTCTAATTCAATTAAAAATTGATTATAAGTCAAAAAGAGCGATCTCATTATGTGGGACAATTGATAATCAACCAATCATGAAACCCTATTTCAGCATCCATTCTGTTTCCAGTCGGTATTCATATGAGCATGGAATAGCAATGTTTTATAACTAGGATTTCCAGAATTTTTGTTTGAATTATTTCTTCAGCTAAAGGGAGTAGGTACTTAGTGTATAGATATATGTAGATAGAATTTGCTTTTCCATGTTGTGGTCACAAAATCTTAATTTCTCAAGACAAATCTGCTTTGGTATAATTTTTATACATTATAAATTTATATGATAACCATTATTTCGTACGCAGTTAATACCTTCATAGGAGAAAGTAAAACTAGCTAGTTATCACAATCTCAGCAAATCTCTACTCTTACAGAAAAAGCACTTCTGAATTTGGGTGATAAATTTCCTTGAAAATATTTATGAATTATGCTACAGTTGCACCTTGTAATCACATAACAGATTATGCAAATAAACCTCATGTAACTTACAAACAAAGTGTTCCTTCTGCAACATGATCCTCGTAGAAGTTATAGAAATTAGAAATGCAAAACTTTGCCTTGATCATACCCTGAAATGTTATCAGACAAAATGCAAAAATACAGGGCATTCATTTCACAAACTCAATACACATTACCTTATATACATGTATTGTAAGCTCTACAGAGCGACACCTTTTGGGAGACGCACTTACATTTTGGAAGACGCACATTTGCACATTTTGGAAGACGCACATTTTGGAAGACGCACATTTGCACATTTTGGAAGACGCACATTTTGGAAGACACACATTTTGGAAGACGCACATTTTGGAAGACGCACATTTTGGAAGACGCACATTTTGGAAGACGCACATTTTGGAAGACGCACATTTTGGAAGACGCACATTTTGGCTGTTATTGAGAGGTTGTTGCTCTAGAGCAGAACAATTTATAGTAAATTCTAACTACAAGAACAACTGACACTGCTGTTGAAGAGAGATTTTTGCTGAAAAGACGGCAGCTCTGCAGACAAACCAATAACAACAATAAGTGACCATTGCTGATGTTCTCATGGTAATGAGTTTTAGTCCTTCAAAACAGAAACGCAAACTTCACGCCCCCCATAATTATGTGCCAGTGGTGGTAAGTATCACAGGAAACAGTCATTGAGAGAGATAAATGCAAGTGGCCATAACTTGTTTCACAATGAATGTTGAAAATAACAGGAGTTTAAGTTAAAAAAGCTAAAACAAGACCTAGGCTTAACAATGATTAATAATTAAGAAGCATAAATAAATTCAGCAATTTTAACATTATACATCACTAAAGTCATGCACACATACAACAAGCTACCAGATGTCTTCCTTCCATTCACCACAAACATACCAGTTATGTATTAATGTAATGCCAAGGGAGATAATCAATGCAATCTTTAAATAATACACATAAATATATCATGTTATTTCCCTTGAAAAAAATTACACCATCTACTTACACAATCAGGTTCTTCTACACATGGATGTCTGACAATGGTTGGGCATATCAGGTCTTCAACGCTGCTAGCTGCTGTCTGAGCCAAACTCTCAACAATTGTACGTTCAAAATCGCTACACGTGTAAACATTTTCATACACACAGCTCCACATATCAGAATAGGCACTAGTGAAATAAAAAAAAACTCCATGCATTCTTCATAATGCCATGCTTTATATGCACGAAGAAATGGTGGTTACTTAGACATTTGATTCTTAACCAACAATTTTTCAGTAGCATTGGTTTTGACAATGTACTCCATCACAAAATATGAATTTTTCTACTATATTGTTTACCTGTAAAATTTTGAGCCAAAGCCAGGACGTTTTAAGATGTATGTCACACCACAGAACTGCTGCCTTATTCATAAATGAGTTAAGAGTTGCAACTCAGATTTAAGAATTTAAAATGTTCTTTTAGCTCCTGGATTAATATAACATCATAAATTTTGATAAAACTTGGCAAAAGGGTACAGAGCATTAAACAACAATTATTCTAACAAATTTTCAATTGTTTAGATTTACTGAAAACAAAAGTCTGGTCTCGTTTGTGAATACGGCCCCTAGTTACTTAGACAATGACCATGTGAACAAATTTTACTCACAATGCAACAAAATTAATTAGAATAATACCATCATTATCCCCTTGGGTTTATTGAATAATTGTTCCGTAAAATGGCTTCATAGATTAACCACTAAACAAATTTGTACTAACATAATGAGAGTTAATATTTCTATACTGTTTGTTACCGAAGACTTTGAGGGTGTTTGTGTTCCAAGTTATTTCTTTCATATATGTAGCAAAGACATTCCTTGGAATATACAAATAAGCGTTGATAATGCTACATTAAGTGTATTCTTAGCTTAACTGTGAAAGACATGAGGACAAAAAGCAAAACTTACAGGCAAGAGGTTTTACGATCTCTAGAGAAAGGATCTCTTGCAATATATTCAAAATCACGAATGCAAGAGTAGGCTTTGCGTGGGTAACAACCAGCATCTTCAGATACAATTGTAGGGTCAACACATTCCAATGGTTTACGTTTTATAACTGGATTTTCTACTATGCCTGTTGTGCAAATATCCAGGGCGAGACATTCAACATTGTCGAAGGTTTGCACAATTGAGTCTTGATCTTTTCTACTGCATCCTGACAAAGTATGTCTCAAACATTGCCGAGTAAGTTCCAATGCTCTGAGAACAAAAGAAAAAAACATTGTATACTAGTGTAGAATTATTCAAATACTGCTACATAAGTTTCACTCAACAGTTAACGTTGTAGAACTGTAAGACCTCTGATATGAGAAAATGGGTATCCATGTATATTGTCAAAATAATGATAATGATAATAAATTAAAGTATAGGGGCTATTTTTAGTTGAAACCTGAATCAATACTGAAACACTATTAACTTTACAGTAACTTCATCATGCATCTTGGGAGCATAATTGTATTGAAAAGAATATAATTTGATGAACAAACAGGTATGAACAATGCATTCTGCCAAAGAAACTTTTCGGCATCCCTGACACGATAACCCTTTAGAATTTAGCACCTATTTAAACCCCTGACCATTCCAGTAAAGGTGGGGAAAACACTGAATGAGTGCCAGCTTGTCTGATAATGATGAAAACTTTCTGTATTTACCTGCATACTGTAGCAGTTTCCGTAGACATGTAGTCATGCAGAGTGACTGCTTCACTGAGCATAGAGATGCAATTCATTGCTGTCATTGTTGAGCACACAAAGGCATCCTCTTGGCAAACATCACTGGTGAACACTAGAGCATTTACGACGTTGTATGCTTCCCAACCTAGTGAGCAATTCCTGATCTCCATTTCACATTCAAATCCAAAATCATACCTATAATGACAATTATGATTCTTTAAACATGGACTTAACATAATTATAATCCTCAACATAGTTTGACAGGAAGGAGAAATCTCAACCTAATTCAACACTGTTCGACAGGAAGGAGAAATCTCAACCTTATTCAACACAGTTCAACAGGATGGAGAAATCTCAAGCTAATTCAACACTGTTCGACAGGTAGGAGAAATCTCAACCTTATTCAACACTGTTTGACAGGAAGGAGAAATCTCAACCTAATTCAACACTGTTTGACAGGAAGGAGAAATCTCAACCTAATTCAACACTGTTTGACAGGAAGGAGAAATCTCAACCTAATTCAACACTGTTTGACAGGAAGGAGAAATCTCAACCTAATTCAACACTGTTTGACAGGAAGGAGAAATCTCAACCTAATTCAACACTGTTTGACAGGAAGGAGAAATCTCAACCTAATTCAACACTGTTTGACAGGAAGGAGAAATCTCAACCTAATTCAACACTGTTTGACAGGAAGGAGAAATCTCAACCTAATTCATCACTGTTTGACAGGAAGGAGAAATCTCAACCTATTTCAACACTGTTCGACAGGAAGGGGAAATCTCAACCTAATTCATCACTGTTCGACAGGAAGGAGAAATCTCAACCTTATTCAACACTGTTTGACAGGAAGGGGAAATCTCAACTTTATTCAACACTGTTTGACAAGAAGGAGAAATCTCAACCTAATTCAACACTGTTTGACAGGAAGGGGAAATCTCAACTTTATTCAACACTGTTTGACAGGAAGGAGAAATCTCAACCTAATTCATCCCTGTTTGACAGGAAGGAGAAATTTCAACTTTATTCAACACTGTTTGACAGGAAGGGGAAATCTCAACTTTATTCAACACTGTTTGACAAGAAGGAGAAATCTCAACCTAATTCAACACTGTTTGACAGGAAGGAGAAATCTCAACCTAATTCATCACTGTTTGACAGGAAGGAGAAATCTCAACCTAATTCATCACTGTTTGACAGGAAGGAGAAATCTCAACCTAATTCATCACTGTTTGACAGGAAGGAGAAATCTCAACCTAATTCAACACTGTTTGACAGGAAGGAGAAATCTCAACCTAATTCAACACTGTTTGACAGGAAGGAGAAATCTCAACCTAATTCATCACTGTTTGACAGGAAGGAGAAATCTCAACTTTATTCAACACTGTTTGACAGGAAGGAGAAATCTCAACCTAATTCATCACTGTTTGACAGGAAGGAGAAATCTCAACCTAATTCATCACTGTTTGACAGGAAGGGGAAATCTCAACTTTATTCAACACTGTTTGACAAGAAGGAGAAATCTCAACCTAATTCAACACTGTTTGACAGGAAGGAGAAATCTCAACCTTATTCAACACTGTTTGACAAGAAGGAGAAATCTCAACCTAATTCAACACTGTTTGACAGGAAGGAGAAATCTCAACCTAATTCATCACTGTTTGACAGGAAGGAGAAATCTCAACCTATTTCAACACTGTTCGACAGGAAGGGGAAATCTCAACCTAATTCATCACTGTTCGACAGGAAGGAGAAATCTCAACCTTATTCAACACTGTTTGACAGGAAGGGGAAATCTCAACTTTATTCAACACTGTTTGACAAGAAGGAGAAATCTCAACCTAATTCAACACTGTTTGACAGGAAGGGGAAATCTCAACTTTATTCAACACTGTTTGACAGGAAGGAGAAATCTCAACCTAATTCATCCCTGTTTGACAGGAAGGAGAAATTTCAACTTTATTCAACACTGTTTGACAGGAAGGGGAAATCTCAACTTTATTCAACACTGTTTGACAAGAAGGAGAAATCTCAACCTAATTCAACACTGTTTGACAGGAAGGAGAAATCTCAACCTAATTCATCACTGTTTGACAGGAAGGAGAAATCTCAACCTAATTCATCACTGTTTGACAGGAAGGAGAAATCTCAACCTAATTCATCACTGTTTGACAGGAAGGAGAAATCTCAACCTAATTCAACACTGTTTGACAGGAAGGAGAAATCTCAACCTAATTCAACACTGTTTGACAGGAAGGAGAAATCTCAACCTAATTCATCACTGTTTGACAGGAAGGAGAAATCTCAACTTTATTCAACACTGTTTGACAGGAAGGAGAAATCTCAACCTAATTCATCACTGTTTGACAGGAAGGAGAAATCTCAACCTAATTCATCACTGTTTGACAGGAAGGGGAAATCTCAACTTTATTCAACACTGTTTGACAAGAAGGAGAAATCTCAACCTAATTCAACACTGTTTGACAGGAAGGAGAAATCTCAACCTTATTCAACACTGTTTGACAAGAAGGAGAAATCTCAACCTAATTCAACACTGTTTGACAGGAAGGGGAAATCTCAACCTAATTCAACACTGTTTGACAGGAAGGAGAAATCTCAACCTAATTCAACACTGTTTGACAGGAAGGAGAAATCTCAACCTAATTCAACACTGTTTGACAGGAAGGAGAAATCTCAACCTAATTCAACACTGTTTGACAAGAAGGAGAAATCTCAACCTAATTCAACACTGTTTGACAGGAAGGGGAAATCTCAACCTAATTCAACTCTCGTTATTTTCATTGTTGTTTTGTGTGTTTAAAGTCATTTTTCAACATTTTTGCAAATAGACATGGCGGTCAACTGACCAAACCAGTTTTCCTGGAATTAATCATCAACCAGTACTTGCTCGCCCAGACAGCTGACAACTACCCCACAAATGATATCGTAATATCCAATTGGCAATAGTACATTACTGGTTCTTGGCTTTAATTAACACGAAATTCGAAACTAAGAATAGCAAATTTGTCAGCTGTGAAATTATTCTATCAGAAGTCAAATTCCCACAATATAAAGCAGCTCATGTATGACTGATATTTTTTGCAACTATGAGTTTCAATAGGCATCAAATGTTTTCCTTACACATAAAACTGATTATTTAGAATAAACATAACAACTCACATTTCACAGAACTGTTGTTTTCCTGCTTGTTGTAAGAATGGAGCGAGTGTAGCGCCGCGCAAATAACTGGTCAAGCATGGTGGGAAGGTTACTTCACAGGTATCATTATATTCAAACTCTGCAATTTAAATTTGAATAAATCACTCACAATGAATGTTACACAAGTCAGTAAGTACAGTCAAATATAATGAAGTTTAGATTATTCTAAATATTTCTTGTGTAAAAACAAAACAACAAAGAAAATCTCGCTTATTTTCATTCCAGACAGTTAATGCATGACATGTATATGTCTTTGACCACAACAATAATGATAATGATATTAATAATGATGCTAAAGAGACTGATAATGTACCCAATGAGGGTAATTCTGATGTTAAAATTGGGACTAACTGCAATGATGAAGAAGATGTCGCTTTAAGTGCTAATGACAGATTAAGCTGATAATAATGATGATAATGGTACATATAATGATGCATCTGACAATATTGGAAGCAAATATGAAGACAGTAAACATGGTGCAACTGATATTGATGATGATAATGTTTAATACAAAAATGAATACCATGAAGATAGATGGTGCAGCTGATAGTGATGATACTGATGTTGATAATAATGCTGAGAACAAAGACAATTACAACAAAGATGCTGCATCTGATATTGATGATGATTACATTCATGATGATGTTGGGAATAATGATGATGACAGTCAAGATGATGCAGTTGACAATGATAGAGGGAATGATGATGACAAAAATATATTTGACTTACCAAATGAACAGTAATTATCAAGGAAACCAGAGAATCTGGCGAACACAGGTGATACTAAAGCTTGTGAGAAAGCAGAAGTCTCCGAAGTTCCAACACATTCCATGTAATCCTTAAATCCTCCACAAATAGTTACATTTCCTGATACCAATTCTAAAACAACGAATAGATAATTTTTAACTTCACAGTTTATATAGTACCAAGTTATCAAAAATATCTGGATAGGAGATTTAATATGCAATTAACCACAAGTGTAACATAATTCAAGATTCAGTGAAAAACAGTGTAACTCAGTTTATAGTTACATTAGTTTCGCACTCAACCATTGATATTGTTAATCAATTATACTGGCAAATTTGTTTTTGAGTACAAGTGCAAACATGCATAAGACAATTATCCTGTGAAATGCCCCAAGACAATTTATCCTGTGAAATGCCCAAAGACAATTTATCCTGTGAAATGCCCCAATACAATTTATCCTGTTAAATGCCAAAAGACAATTTATCCAGTGAAATGACAAAATACAATTTATCCTGCTATCAGAGTGGAGATAGACAACCAGGGTCATATTTTCACTGTTCCAGCTATCAGGGTGGAGATAGACAGCTAGGGTCATGTTGTCACTGTTCCAGCTATCAGGGTGGAGATAGACAGCTAGGGTCATGTTGTCACTGGTCCAGCTATCAGAGTGGAGATAGACAGCTAGGGTCATGTTGTCACTGGTCCAGCTATCAGAGTGGAGATAGACAGCTAGGGTCATGTTGTCACTGGTCCAGCTATCAGAGTGGAGATAGACAGCCAGGGTCATGTTGTCACTGGTCCATCTATCAGAGTGGAGATAGACAGCCAGGGTCATGTTCAGAGTGGAGATAGACAGCCAGGGTCATGTTGTCACTGTTCCAGCTATCAGGGTGGAGATAGACAGCCAGGGTCATGTTGTCACTGTTCCAACTATCAGGGTGGAGATAGACAGCCAGGGTCATGTTGTCACTGTTCCAGCTATCAGGGTGGAGATAGACAGCCAGGGTCATGTTGTCACTATTCCAGCTATCAGAGTGGAGATAGACAGCCAGGGTCATGTTGTCACTGGTCCAGTTATCAGAGTGGAGATAGAAAGCCAGGGTCATGTTGTCACTGTTCCAGCTATCAGAGTGGAGATAGACAACCAGGGTCATGTTGTCACTGGTCCAGCTATCAGAGTGGAGATAGACAGCCAGCGTCATGTTGTCACTGGTCCAGCTATCAGGGTGGAGATAGACAGCCAGGGTCATGTTGTCACTGTTCCATCTATCAGAGTGGAGATAGACAGCCAGGGTCATGTTGTCACTGGTCCAGCTATCAGAGTGGAGATAGACAGCCAGGGTCATGTTGTCACTGGTCAAGCTATCAGAGTGGAGATAGACAGCCATGGTCATGTTGTCACTGTTCCAGCTATCAGGGTGGAGATAGACAGCTAGGGTCATGTTGTCACTGTTCCAGCTATCAGGGTGGAGATAGACAGCCAGGGTCATGTTGTCACTGGTCCAGCTATCAGAGTGGAGATAGACAGCCAGGGTCATGTTGCCACTGTTCCAGCTATCAGGGTGGAGATAGACAGCTAGGGACATGTTGTCATTATTCCAGCTATCAGAGTTTAGATAGACAGCCAGGGTCATGTTGTCACTATTCCAGCTATCAGAGTGGAGATATACAGCCAGGGTCATGTTGTCACTATTCCAGCTATCAGAGTGGAGATATACAGCCAGGGTCATGTTGTCACTATTCCAGCTATCAGAGTGGAGATAGACAGCCAGGGTCATGTTGTCACTATTCCAGCTATCAGAGTTTAGATAGACAGCCAGGGTCATGTTGTCACTATTCCAGCTATCAGAGTGGAGATAGACAGCCAGGGTCATGTTGTCACTGTTCCAGCTATCAGAGTGGAGATAGACAGCCAGGGTCATGTTGTCACTGGTCCATCTATCAGAGTGGAGATAGACAGCCAGGGTCATGTTGTCACTATTCCAGCTATCAGGGTGGGTAGAACCAGCAAACTTCTTTAAGCCATCTGAATGCCTTCCTAACATAAAAAGTATACATCCTGGGTAGGATTCGAACCCACAGTGGTGAGGCACAAGTGATTTTAAGTCAGCAACCATAACCCCTAGGCCACTGGTGTCCCTTGTTGATCAGGAACATGCAAAAGCAAACACAGTAATTATCTGACAGCTAAAATATATCAATGTGAAAATGACAACCAAAAATACACAGAGGACATTTTTTACAGTAATAAACAACTGTACCTGATATTAAGTCAAAAGCACATGGGAACTTTTGACCATCTAGAAGGTCATTGAAAGATTGTAGGCATTGTGCATCCAAATTGAATTGAACCAAAGTGACGAGTGTTTGTTCAATCGCAAAGTAATAGTCTACATCACTGCAGTTGATCAGGTACAGTTCCATGCACACCTTTACATCATTCCAGTTCCTGTAAGACATATAACAATGTTGCTTGTTTGCATTAGGATAATGTGTCTCAATGGAAAACATATTCCAGTCGTATAGAAGAATATTTGAAGGGATGAGACACACATCACTGTCCATGGACAGACATACAACCACAATAAGAATAATTCCCCATCAGAATTTGAAAAAATAATTTATGACAATAATAATTCAAAGCCTGTTGTAAGTGTGTCTATCTACCAAACTTGACCAATTTTACCTTAACACAGTTTGAAGCAATCCAATATTTAATTAAATCACAGTTGTCAGTTAGTTTTGGCTTCCATGACTTAAATTGAATTCTGATTGGTTGCAGTCACATAGTAATGAACACATTCTATTCATCAATCTAACTTGAATTTACAATGGTGGCAACACCATGAATACTTGGAC
This sequence comes from Mactromeris polynyma, assembly GCA_032209605.1. NCBI lineage: Eukaryota > Metazoa > Mollusca > Bivalvia > Venerida > Mactridae > Mactromeris > Mactromeris polynyma. Next base: position 6,641,643 of record JASFXZ010000012.1, read on the forward strand.
TATTATGAATCTTATTAATATTCTGCAAAAAAAGCTTATTTCCAATAAACCATCATGTTTCTTATGCAACATTGAACAATTTTTATCTTGAATGTCATGAGAATACCAGAATCTAATCTATTATTCTAAACTTAAAGAAACTAAGTGTGGGAAGGGATGTCATCAGTAGAAACTATATCAATACATTATTGATATAAATGATTCAATTCAAGACCAACACAGATTTTGAAATATCAATTCAATTGAGTAAATCTTGTTTGTAATCGAGCAGTGCTCATTCTGCATTATTCAGTGTATGCTGTTGCCAATAGGGTTCAAAGGGCACTAAAAAGTAATTTTAGGGAGCATTTTGTGTTGTTTAAACAGTGTTTGTGCAGCATTACTGGGATAAGTACCACTTAAGACCCTTTAAATCTTTATTTTCAATTCCAATATACATATATCAATAAATCAATATATCAGCAATATCTTCGATTCCATATATCGATACATTGACAAAGAAAAGAATTATTGTTTTCTGTACTAGAGATCATAACTAACATTCAGTGACACAAACATCCATTGATAATTTTCTGGGCTAGTGGACAGTAAGTAAGTCTCTAATAACTCAGTCCTGACAATTCCAAAATGAATGGTTCTTACCTGCAACCTTCACCAGTAGGTTCTAGGGCATCCAGACACAGTCTGACCTCATGAAGGTCACAGACACCAACCACTTCACAATCTATGACTTCCACAACTCCATAATCCTCTGGAAGCTCAAGGTCAAGATCAGGAGTGTCACATTCCAACCTCATCAACATGCCATAGACAGTACTGTCTGTAAGGGCACTGGTGATGTTGTTCACTAAGTCTATGTCACAGACGTTCTTAACAAATAACGTTTGCACGCATTCTTTCACTTGCACCATTGTATCCACGAGCAGTCTGAATCAAATTCATTAAATTCAAATTAAACATATAGTCAGACCTTGTTAATTCGACAACCTTCTGTCTGAATACATGTACTTGATATCATTCGAGATACATATCAGGTACCAATGTATCTTCCTAGGCTCATCGTACTGAAATGGGCTATACGAAACCATGTATTATTCGAAACAAAATTTTGGACCCAATGAATTCAAATGAACAAGGTTTGACTGTATTCACTTCTATGTTGATTGTGAAACAAGGTATAATAGTTCAAGCCCTCATGTTCTTGCTGGGTTTCTAACCAATACTCAAACCCAATTCAGGGATTGTGGAGACGGCCTAGGAATCTCGCACATCAGCATAATTACAACAGGATAGTGTACATACAGGTATATTAAAACATAGAGTATGCTTTCTTGCATACCAAACTGGGATTTCCCACGTTTACATAGGTGCTGGAAAACTCTTATCTTACAGCCGTCATGTAGGATGAGACTCGTGCTGATGACATCATGTAGGATGAGACTCGTGCTGATGACATCATGTAATGATGTCAGGTAACAGTGAATAGTAACTTGAATGAATTTGTAAAATAATATGTTACTATAAGAACAATGCCCTTTAAATGTTAGTTGTTTTATTCAATTTTGTCCCTTATTTTTAAAAAATGTATGCAAGAATAGAATTATATCATAGGCTTCGTGTGCGGATGGAAATATTCGGCACTCAGGTAACTGTCTATGCAGTCAATCGGCAGAGCCTAGTTTGAGCCGAACAGTAACCCTCAAGTAGGATATATCTATCCATACCAGAAGCCAGTGAAAGATTCTTATATGACTTAATGCAGTGTTCAGTACAAAACTAATTTTAGCTACTTCATTATCAAAATTGAGGTATAACAGTTTGACATCATATCCTCAAAATATATGAGCAGTTCGAAACAGTACATATAGTTCATCAGTACTTGTTGTATCAGTCATGAAATCACACACATGGTACAAAAAACCTAGAATCTTCTTAATTACAAAGCCGGGCAATTTCCCGATGGGTTTACTAAAAACAATACTCAATAGATAAATCTTGAAATTAACTATAATCTACTTTAAGACGCAGTTGTTATAGCAAACAAAATTATGTTCATCTAGTTTTGATACAACATTGTTATGTTTACAATAATAAGAATAAGGCCTCTATCGTAAATCAAAATGTTATCATTGCAAACATAACATCATTGCAATCATAGTGTTCATTACTTTGCTTCGGAAGATAAAATACATAACAATAAACACATTAATGTTTTTAGGTTTGGTAAATACACAGTCATAAAGGTCTTATCGAAAGGTATGTTATCTTTCCGAAATCCACTGGAGACATCATCATCTATCTGTTTCCTAATATGCAATATTTTCCATAGACTTTTGTATGTAAATTTAAATCAACATAATATTTAATATGTTAACAAGAAATTAAGCAATATATATGTGCAGATGTTGTATCAGAATAGGATTTCCCTAATGGAAAATGAATTTTGGTATTTGTACCGAAATTCAGTGGAATTCGGTAATGTAACGTACCCCTTATCGAAAGGTTAACAACGTCAAGGTTACAAAAATCGTTCAGTTGACGAGAAATTGCCTTGGTGACTAACATAAGATTTGATTGGTTTACACAATACTGATATGCAAATAGCAAAGCTACGTTAGTACGGCTGTGCCGAAAAATCCTTGTTTGTTGTTTCCCAAACCGTACTTGAATATGGGTAGGCAAGTTTAATCAAACAAAACACTAATTGTTTTAAGAAAAAAACATGTCAGAAAGTTATTGTTTAATGATTTTTCTCCTGATCTAGGTGGATTATCAGCCTAGAAAAGTTACGAGTTGAATCAAGGAGGGTAACAAACTAGAACTCACCCGCATCCAGGTAAAGCAATTTTAGTTTCAGATTCAGGCACACAATCTAATATCATAGTTAAGATGTCACACTCTGCGTGATTTTCACCTACTACAACCTCAGTTGCGTTATCTGCGGGTATCATAGGTTCCGTACTCCAGCACTGAAGTGCTATCACTTCTTTCTCGCATCTTAAAAAGATAAGAACAAACATCTTCATCATAAGTCTACAGTAATGTTTTTGTTCAGTCTCTATCCAAAATTGACATTGCTGCTACACTCTCATTTATATCCTTGTCACTCATCACTCTCCATGACTGCTTCCTGGCTACCAACCAGTACTCAATTTCCCAAATTTAGGGATTGTGAAATTCACTCATCCCAAGGCTTGAACTCATGATCTTTGGATCAGGAGTCAGACGCTCTACCCCTCGACCAATGTGCCTCCCAAGACTTTTCACTTGATCCAGATTTGCTAAAACTGTCACTAAAGACACAACAAATTAACAAAAGCAAAAATACAAATTGATATTTATCTTTGTTATTGTCTAGAACTGCAACGTCAGGCAACCTGTGCTACAGAAGATTAGCGGATTTGTATGTACATGAATACATGTATATACTTTCAATATGCAGAGATGTGAATGGAAAAGTTTAAAATCAGCAGAACTTTCACAGAGGGGATCCAGGCGGCATGTGTTCATGTTGTTATGCTCATTAAGTATCAAGCTCAAAAGCAACGCTGGCCGACACAAATCTGCTGAATCCGTGAATCCACAGAAAATTCTTATGCCTGATCACACTAAATAGTTCCAATGTATATTGGATTTAATTATATCAATTCTGGGGGTTTATTGTAGTGAGGAAAGTAAAGAAAATGCCTTAAATTAAAAAAACACCAGTTTGTTTTATTTGCTTATTAGAATGGGGATATGTTATATCCTCCTTCTCGGTTCTGTAATAAGTTTCAAACCTCATGTCAACACTAGACTGGTGACATTCAATGCTTCATTGACAAAACCAGAATGTTTCCTCAGGTCCTCAAGTTACCAACCTGTACTGATATATTTTAACACAGGTGGCACACAGACGAGTTTTACTTCCAGCCCTCTAGTAGGGTTACAGTAATTATTATAATACTGCAAATAAAAATCCAGTAATTTCATTGGTTAAAGGCTTGCGCATAGTATTCTATTTACAAAGCCCTGACAGAGTATATGATGTCCGAACACATTTCCCCTTCATACGCCTCATGACCATTTTTGCTGACTGCTTGACTTGTCAACTTTCATCGCTTGATGTCCACAAGTTACTAGACACTGACAATTTATCTTCATACATGAGTCAAAAATATTGAAAAGATGACATGTGTGCTTGAATGAATTAAGGTTTTAGCCAAATTCAGCTCGATAAAGTCCATGTGATCAGATGCTTGAAAATTATTTTTAGAATCCAGCGCACGCTTAACCATGTGTAGTGTGGTACATTATGGGGTATACAATTCAGGCAATATACATGCGAGTGAAATAAAAGAAATTCGATCTACAGCAAGTAATTCCTGATATTTTAAAAGGAATACGATTTAATTACTGATATTATAACTAAAAGACTCTTTAACAATTTTATGAACCAAAAACAGCAAAAATACACAGATCTTATTATTAGATCTAGAGCTGGGCATCGAAACATTTGCTTATTTAACTAAATTCTTATGAAAACATGGATTTGCAGTATTATAAATTTGTTATACAGGTTGTTGACAGGGTATATGGTGGAATATAACCTGTCTGCGATTCATATAACACATTATATGACACACAGACAGGTTATATTCCCCCATATACTCTGTCAACAACCTGTATAACTAATAATATATGTACAATAGAAGAGATAAAGGGAGAGAACTGGTGACAATCTCACAAAGGGAGAGAACTGGTGACAATCTCACAAAGGGAGAGAACTGGTGACAATCTCACAAAGGGAGAGAACTGGTGACAATCTCACAAAGGGAGAGAACTGGTGACAATCTCACAAAGGGAGAGAACTGGTGACAATCTCACAAAGGGAGAGAACTGGTGACAATCTCAGGTGGACTAGGCCCTGATTTCACAAAAGACCATAATTATAATTCATCTCAATCCCAAATTTCAAGAAAAAAAAGAATATTTTACCAAACAAGCGGTACTAGGTAATAGTTACTATTTAATAATTATAGTATGTATAAAGTAAGCAAATGCCACATAAGTTTATATGTAAAATGTTTAACCATGTATTGTTCATTTTTATTGACTTGAGAACATTTGTAAACAAATTGATAAGTGACCAGCAAATGAAAACATGTTTTGGAAAATATTGACCAATAGATGTAGTGTGTACACAAAAGTGGTATTGTTAACCAACTTTGAAACTGCTATACCTGTTACGTAAGACTGGTAAGGCTTTATCAATTTCAGCAGCAATGATTGCCTTGTCTCCACAAGAGGGCATGTAGTAATTCAAGCAGTCGATGGTTGTTGCCACTTTCCTAAAATGAAAGAATCTGCCTTAAATTGTCTTCTCAACAAATATGAACATTCCTAATAAGATCACATAAATTGTATATCGTAAATAAAGTGCTTCAGTAAAAGTCATTGCAAAATGAAAATATTAGCACACAAGTGGATTCAGCGACAACTACTGGCTCTAATCAAACTCTGTTTGAGATACTCACAGCTAAAACTTTTGAAAATAATGCAACCAGGCGGAAACAATTTCTTAGTGAAAAAAGTTATTGACTTACATGCAGACCATGTCTTCGTCAAGCATTCTGGAGGATCGCAGGAATTGAGCCACATCGGCAACACACAAGATAGCGTCACGCATGTCGCATTCCATAATTTCAGTGTTGTAATGGAGACAGAACTTCTGAGATTGCCCCATTGTCATAAGTTGCACCATACTTAGGGCTTGCTGCTGATAACGCGCACATGATACTGTCAATGAATTCACAACCGTATACAGAGAGTCGACAGTGCTGAAATAAAGTTAGTAGTAGATTCATTCAGACTTGAAAGTAAACAATTTCAAGAAATTTAAAGGACTTTTTACGGACTTATTTAAAACTATTTTTTCTGCATTTCGAAGGGTTTATAGATGAAGGTGTGACAATTATGTGTTTAATTACAATTTCAAACAATGAAACTATGGTAATAAAACTATAAATATCGTTATTACCATTACTAGTGGATGCAGTTGGTGTAGCTTGTAATATGTATGACAGCATAATGATTTTGCTTGTTTACCTCGTTAGACCATTTCCATGCCAAAAACATCCTATTTTTCATGGGCATGAGACATATTTAATAAAGGTAATAAAGATCCTGATTATTATTAAATATTTAACAACTTTTTTTCTATCATTTGACCTAGTGACCCAATTATTTATCTCATATGACCCAGTATCATTTGTCGAAAGATTTAATTGAGGTAACCCTCAACTACAAACTCTTAAGTTTTAATAGTTTGATGTTGACATCGGTCATAGGACAGATGCAGATTGATTTTGGTCCCAGGTTGATCACAATAGTTCACATTGAGCACCTGGATGCCATTTCATTAACCTTCTTAATGAACTTCTTAGCTTAAGAAAGTTATTAAGAAATTCTTTGCTAAGAAAAGTGTTTCGGTAAACTTTCCTTATTTAAGAATTTCTTAACTTTTTGCGCAATTTGAAGATGAAGTAGCCTACACCTTTGTTAACGCGAGCGTTCTTGTGTAAATATGGCTGCCATTTTTATCCATTATGTAAACAGACGACGGGTACATGAACATCTTAAGAAAATGAATTTCTGCAACGGTTTAGGAAATTCTTAAAAATCTTCTTAAATCGAAAATTTAAGATAAGGAAGGAGTTAAGATAAGAATGTTAATGAAATGGGACCCTTGTGCTCAGTTAAGCTAAACTATTTAGTACATTTAAAGAAATAATACCTGCATATAGCTGCAGTTTCCTCAACACTATGATAGGATAACGTCATGGCATACATTAGAGCAGAGCTTGATTGGTAAACAACATCAACAAAGTCACACTCGCTGATGGTATTTGCTGCAAACAAAAGCACATATAACCTGAATATTACATAATTATAGTATTCATGTAAATTGTGAAATGTATGTATAATTTCTGTCCCAGCTCCTTTAAAGACCCAGATGAGTATTGTGTTAATTGCAATAAGCTTAAAGGAACATTCACTTTCATTCATGTCATTTCAAATAATATTATTTTATTCCTTACATCCAATTTTTTGTGACTTAAAGTTTTAAAAGTCAGAGCTAGTGATCTCTGTCCCAATACAGATGCTTTAAAGACGATTTCGGTAGTTTTTACTGTGCAACTTTAATGCGCAGAATACTCTTCAAAAATGACGAAGTGGAATAGTAATTCGGACAATCACAATGTTATGACATTACCGAAAATACATCATAATACACTAAAACATTTTACTCCCAAACAGTTCTATTTTTCAGTGTGTTACAACCTACAGTTTCATCTTTTATGCCAAATTTGTATAAATACTAATTGCAATTGTAGAAAATTGTATATGATAAAAAAACAATATTGCAATATGAAATAGTTGCTGTTTATTTTAGTTTATCTCCATTTGTCTAAATTTGAAAGTCATATGACATATTTGCACCCACATTTTTATTAGAATTGTTTCTAAATATTGACTTTGGAATTCTGTCTTGTGACATCCCAGTATGCATATAAACACAGAAGATTTCTTTCCCTTTAACCCTTCTAAAGTTCCCTCTATAGTAGATGTATATACATGTATAATACTATATAAAGGGATAAAGGGAGAGAACTCTAGATGGGGTAAAGGGAGAGAACTCTAGATGGGGTAAAGGGAGAGAACTCTAGATGGGGTAAAGGGAGAGAACTCTAGATGGGGTAAAGGGAGATCCAAACAGTGTAATAACATAACAATATTTAAGAATGTACATAGGTATAAACACACTTACTAGTGCAAAAGTATATGAAGATTTCTTTATAAACCAATTGCAGATCATCAAATGTATCAATACGTAGTACATTGACTTCAGGAGGATCACTAGCAATGCCCTCAAGTTCTGCAATCTGTTCTTTCTCCTTCATATCAATCCCTACAGTAAACACATGGATGCCTGAAGCTTTTGCTTCATTTGCAGAAGGTATTGTATCTAGTTCATTTACTGATGATTTGCCATCTGTAAGAACCACCATTACATTTGTTACATTACTACGATCTCCGTTTACTTCAGTAAAAAGCTCTGTGGCCATTTGAATAGCTCCTGCAGTGTTTGTCTTTCCCTCAGTGTACGGCATATCTGACAATGCCTTAATCATTTCATCCTCGTCCTGTTCAGTTTTGCCATCGACGTCCGATATAAAGTCACCCAGGCGGAACAATTGTGTAGCATCATTAGCATAGTATATAACTCCAATTCGCACATCATGTGTATCTACCTGTTCCACAAAATTAATGGCAAAACTTCGAATCAACTCAAAATTCTGAGATCCAACGCTGCCAGATCCGTCGAGTACCATTACAATGTCCAATTTTACACCACTGCAGCCTGTAACACATTCACAAATGTTAACATACTAACATAAAATGCTCATATTAAATAATAGTACTAGGCTTAAACTAAGATATGCTTTGTTTTCTATCCTGCTACCTACCAGCAACTATTGTCCCTAACAAAATCTTCTCTCACAAATATGTCATCAAATAAATTTTATCAAATGAGGCTCTAATTATGAACAAGTACAGTAGCTGCAGTTTCAACAATTTCAAGTCTAGCAGAAGCTACAGATGGCAGACATAACAGGTCTTTTTCTGTCCATTTTGAGTAAAAGACCCTGGATAAATTGGGGAAATTTGCGTCGTAAAATTTGCCAATTTTGGAAAACTTGAATCGCTTCAACTCAAATTTTGGGAATTTTCATAGTTAAAAGAACAGGCTTTTCATATCAAAATTTTATATAAACAAGCATTCTAATCTACATTTCTTATATCGACTGTCAAAAAGACACACATAATGTCCACAAACATTTATGAAACAAGGGACAATAAAAGTTATTCAATGAGCTATAAGATATCAACAGACAGTAACACAGTAAAGGTAGACAATGTTTCGTAGGTGAAGTACTTCTGATTGGGATTTTTTTTCTGATTGGGAAAACTCCCATATATTTGGCTTTGGGAATTGGTCAGATAGTCTGACCAGTGGAAACTATAGAATAAGGCCTGCATAATAAATGCAACTTTATGGTTGAACAAGAGGTGCTCCTACAAGTATGCAGAAGGTGCAGTCTGATTTTATATCAAACATTCTGTAAATAAAATACAGTCGGATATCGTTCATTCAAATTCATCAGGCCCAAAACTTTACTTCAAATAATACATGGTTGTGAATAGCCCATATCAAGAAGATACATCGGGATCTGATATGTATTTCAGATGATACCAAGTATTCGGATAGAAGTTTGTCAAATAAACGAGGTCCGACTGAACAAAGTCAGATAATTGACTAATATATCCATAACATAAGCATAATTAGGCATATCTTAAAGTGTTAAATAATTTGGTAATTACCGATACTAAAATTGATCAACATAGATTTATTAAATCTTTATAACATCCAGACAGACGAACCACCAGTTAGTTAGAAAGTACAAGATAAATATGTCTCCCCTCACCCCGAGACATATGTCTCCACTCACCCCGAGACATGTATATGTCTCCCCCCACCCCGAGACAAATGTCTCCCCTCACCCCGAGACATGTATATGTCTCCCCTCACCCCGAGACTTGTGTCTCCCCCCACCCCGAGACATATGTCTCCCCTCACCCCGAGACTTGTATATGTCTCCCCCCACCCCGAGACATAATACAAATGTACAAAATAGCCATATGTAGTGAAAGAATACTTGTGAAATGATCACATAAACATAGACAGCCAACATACTCTCTTGGATATCCTCATCATTGTATGATGTGTCCATACACAAGTCTTCTAACTCATCAAGTATTCTTCCTGAATCTTGATGTGCAAACATTTGTAGTAATGGATTTAACTCTAAAGCTTCAACTGTTGCCGTCATATTGTTGACATAGTTACAGAGGTCTTTAGCGAAGTTCAGGGACCCAATGTTAAGAGTCTGACTGATAGTTTGGACAAAGTTGATATACTGATTGGATACAGATGACAGGGAATCTTCCACGAATATCTCAGCTCTGAAAATGTATATACCGGTAATAAGAAAGTAATTGAAATTTCACTGAAGAAAATCCTACATTATGCATTGCGTAATTCAGCAGGAGTCAGCACGTATTTCAGTATTATCAAAAATTGAATATTGTAAAACCACGAACATAATACCCCCCCCCCCCCTTTGATCCATTGAAAACTGGTTTTCTTATTGAGGAGTTCTTAATATTGAGATTTAATTGAGAGCAAAACAGTGAAAATGGGGAAATAAAAATTGTGTTCTTAATTTAGAGGTGGTTTTATTATTATGGTGGTCTTCAAGTGAAGTTTTACTGTAGATTCCTTAATACAACTTTTTTATCATTATTCATTTGTGGCTGACTAATTTGACACAACTTCGTTACAACAGTGCCAATTCGAAGTCCTTACAAAAATTAAGTTCAACTTGACATCAAAATACAAGCCATATGTATAAAAAAATCTACAATTTACTGAGGCATAAATTAAAGACTTCACGAAAATAACTGAGTTTGCCAAATCAAGCACTCACCAATTCAAAGGGTTCAACCATAGCTCAAGTTTTGTTTTATAGTAAATATAAATTATTATACTTTGACCACACCTAAATATAAACAAAGTGAAATTCCAAAATGATAACCTCAGAATAATAAAGAGTTTACAAGGGGCCCATCTGCCCCAAGATCTGGTTTAAAAAACATTTTAACTCACATACACTGCCCTCCAAAAGTTCCTTTACACTTTGACAATTTCCATTGCAATTAATGTATTTTGGTATTTGTTTCACATGCGATAAATCTAAAATGCTTTTTAACACAGCAATTATTTTCTGTAGAAGTACTGAAATAAGTTATCTTATTTTCTGTGTCATATCAATTAGTTACACACATATTGATTTCGGATGCAGGCTGACTGATGCTGCTGCGGAGATGTGCAAATTGTTAATTCAAAACGATCCATCACAGAAGTGGGATGAATAATTTTACTTCATGGTCATACATGTTTTATTTGAAATTCTGTAAGAAAAAGTAACGAAATTCAAATTATTCAAATGTGAAGAAACTTTTTGATGTAGCTAAGCTTTGTAACCATTCAAATAGAATAAGATGACTTACAGCAACTGATCTAGATCAGTAGTCACTTCATTAAGGCAGTCGTCATATGCAGTCTGTATTTGTAAAGTAACAGCCATGAAAAGCACACTGCGTTCTTGTGAGTTACATCCACCAATGAATGACAATACACATTCTTTGAATGCCAAGTACATGACATCACTGTAAAGTACAAATAATATTACATGTATTACTCAAAGGCCAATTTGAAGTAAAATGTTTTAGCTTACATTCAATAAGATTAACCAAACTTTAAGCTCAAGCTTAGTTCTTGGGCTGTTAGGGATGGAAAAACTTAAATTCATTCTTTTTCGTTTCAACTCAAAGTATTCTGTAAACATCTTACAAATTAATACATTAGGGTGTGTTTTTTTTTACTGTTCCTCAACAATTTCGTTCATGTACAGCTGCCAATTGACCAAACCAGTGTACCTGGGTCAACCAGTATTATTCTGTTCCTACATGTACAGCTGTCAATTGACCAAACCAGTGTACCTGGGTCAACCAGTATTATTATGTTCCTACATGTACAGCTGTCAATTGACCAAACCAGTGTACCTGGGTCAACCAGTATTATTATGTTCCTACATGTACAGCTGCCAATTGACCAAACCAGTGTACCTGGGTCAACCAGTATTATTATGTTCCTACATGTACAGCTGTCAATTGACCAAATCAGTGTACCTGGGTCAACCAGTATTATTATGTTCCTACATGTACAGCTGTCAATTGACCAAACCAGTGTACCTGGGTCAACCAGTATTATTATGTTCCTACATGTACAGCTGTCAATTGACCAAACCAGTGTACCTGGGTCAACCAGTATTATTATGTTACTACATGTACAGCTGCCAATTGACCAAACCAGTGTACCTGGGTCAACCAGTATTATTATGTTCCTACATGTACAGCTGCCAATTGACCAAACCAGTGTACCTGGGTCAACCAGTATTATTATGTTACTACATGTACAGCTGTCAATTGACCAAACCAGTGTACCTGGGTCAACCAGTATTATTATGTTCCTACATGTACAGCTGCCAATTGACCAAACCAGTGTACCTGGGTCAACCAGTATTATTCTGTTCCTACATGTACAGCTGCCAATTGACCAAACCAGTGTACCTGGGTCAACCAGTATTATTATGTTACTACATGTACAGCTGTCAATTGACCAAACCAGTGTACCTGGGTCAACCAGTATTATTATGTTCCTACATGTACAGCTGCCAATTGACCAAACCAGTGTACCTGGGTCAACCAGTATTATTATGTTCCTACATGTACAGCTGCCAATTGACCAAACCAGTGTACCTGGGTCAACCAGTATTATTATGTTACTACATGTACAGCTGTCAATTGACCAAACCAGTGTACCTGGGTCAACCAGTATTATTATGTTCCTACATGTACAGCTGCCAATTGACCAAACCAGTGTACCTGGGTCAACCAGTATTATTCTGTTCCTACATGTACAGCTGCCAATTGACCAAACCAGTGTACCTGGGTCAACCAGTATTATTCTGTTCCTACATGTACAGCTGCCAATTGACCAAACCAGTGTACCTGGGTCAACCAGTATTATTATGTTCCTACATGTACAGCTGCCAATTGACCAAACCAGTGTACCTGGGTCAACCAGTATTATTATGTTCCTACATGTACAGCTGCCAATTGACCAAACCAGTGTACCTGGGTCAACCAGTATTATTCTGTTCCTACATGTACAGCTGTCAATTGACCAAACCAGTGTACCTGGGTCAACCAGTATTATTCTGTTCCTACATGTACAGCTGCCAATTGACCAAACCAGTGTACCTGGGTCAACCAGTATTATTCTGTTCCTACATGTACAGCTGTCAATTGACCAAACCAGTGTACCTGGGTCAACCAGTATTGTTCTGTTCCTACATGTACAGCTGCCAATTGACCAAACCAGTGTACCTGGGTCAACCAGTATTATTCTGTTCCTACATGTACAGCTGCCAATTGACCAAACCAGTGTACCTGGGTCAACCAGTATTATTATGTTCCTACATGTACAGCTGCCAATTGACCAAACCAGTGTACCTGGGTCATCCAGTATTATTCTGTTCCTACATGTACAGCTGCCAATTGACCAAATCAGTGTTCCTGGGTCAACCAGTATTATTCTGTTCCTACATGTACAGCTGCCAATTGACCAAACCAGTGTTCCTGGGTCAACCAGTATTATTCTGTTCCTACAAAAGTAACTGACACTGGATGTATGCATTTAGATGCCTGACAAGTTGTGTGAATATTACTCTCTTTATCTTACCTGCATTCACTAGCATCAAGTTCAAACCATACTTTGTTTACAATACAAGCTTCTTGAGCCAGAGCAATGTTACAAACGGCTGGTTCCTTAGTGACAACAATGTCACAATATCCTCCAACAAGCTCTGAGGCCAATAACATAGAATCCTGGAGGCGAGATATTTCATGTTCACTACACATTCCTTCCACGAACACATGGTCGACGATCATACTAGTAGCCTCGTACTGTCTGGAATATGCAAACAAAATAACATAAAGGTATGTATACGTACAATAGTGATTTATTTAGCTACAATACGTCCCAAGAATTGCACATCTATCATTTAATTGGTACAAAATTGCTATAAAATTCATTAAAGTTTTGGACTTTTGGAGGAGAGACCTCAGATAGTCACCAATAGCAGCAATTTCAATTATCTAAAGCATTCGCAAACATCAACAAGGAATCTCTGATGAATTCTGCATGAAGCGATAAAAATTCACTTATCAAAGAAAAAATTATTTGTATCAGTAAGGATACAAAAGTGTAACATGTCAACAAATACAGCAAGAGATATGGAATACTTGTGATACCTGCATAATGATGTTTTCCTTGAGAACGGGGATTCAATCAAATAACCAAGAGCCAAGACCCCGGGTGTACCACATAATGGGTCACCGTATCTACTGACACATTGTCCTCGTTCGAACATTGATATGACACCAATACAAACTGTGTATAGTCCATGATATCTTGTTGTCAGGCAACCTTCAGCATTAGTCAGTACACATTCCAAGTTCCCTGTCAGAGCGCTATAACAAGACAAACATAAATAAATAAATTTGAAACACAATATACTGCTCAAAAATACTAACACACTAGAACAGTTTCATACAGTTTCTGATATGTCACTTGACACACTGTCAGTAGATTGCAGTAAGCAGTAACGTGTATGATACAAATGAATGGATCAATTGAAAAAAGTCAAACCTGTCAAATCATGTTCATCTTTCTAGACGACTTTGTCATACCGGTATTTTAGATTCTCAAATGGCAAATTAGCTTTTTCAACCAGTATATATCAGGGTTCCCATTCTTTTCCCAGAAAAAAATTCAAGGACTTTTCAAGGGTATTTTCACAAAATTCAAGGACCAAAACAGCATTTGTACTGCTATTTTATTCATTCAACATGTCTTTCAAATTAACTTTTTCCAAGAACATTTAAGTATTAAACTTCAAATTATGAACTTATATACAAGGAAATGTTACACTCACTTCGACGCGAGTGCTATTTTTTATCTGTTTAAAGTGAGTTTTTTTTAAAGCACAAAATAATATTGAGAGTGTCCAGAAAATTCAAAATTCCTGACTTTTCCCCGTGTTTTTGCTCTTTCTTTTAAATTCAAGCATTTTTCCAGGCCTGGAAAACGACATGAAAAAATCTCGGACTTTTCCAGTTTTCCAGGAAGCGTGGGAACCCTGATGTATTAATGAGTATTGTTTTGGTCTATTTTGTGCCTCTAAACTTTTGACCTAGAGCAAAAAATTAAGGGCCACACATATACTATGTGAAAATAAGATACATGAGACATAGAGATTATAAATTACAACGATTGCTTACTACTCACCTGGAGCTGTAAGGGGATATGTAACAAATGTATGCCAAAAATACAGCATTACCTGATCGAGACGTCCTCTGTTTCCATGGTTACATACACCAGTGAGAATGCACATTCAATGGCTTTAGGTACATTGCATACTTTAGGTTCTGTACAACAGAAACAATAACAATATTTAAAGCAATTACATTAGAGCAATAATAACTTTTAGCCAACATTATATTGACATTAACAGCATTATCCAATGTTTCTACGTCGAATCACCCAACATTATATTGACAATAACAGCATTATCCAATGTTTCTACGTCGAATCACCCAACATTATATTGACATTAACAGCATTATCCAATGTTTCTACGTCGAATCACCCAACATTATATTGACAATAACAGCATTATCCAATGTTTCTACGTCGAATCACCCAACATTATATTGACATTAACAGCATTATCCAATGTTTCTACGTCAAATCACCCAACATTATATTGACAATAACAGCATTATCCAATGTTTCTACGTCGAATCACCCAACATTATATTGACAATAACAGCATTATCCAATGTTTCTACGTCGAATCACCCAACATTATATTGACAATAACAGCATTATCCAATGTTTCTACGTCGAATCACCCAACATTATATTGACAATAACAGCATTATCCAATGTTTCTACGTCGAATCACCCAACATTATATTGACATTAACAGCATTATCCAATGTTTCTACGTCGAATCACCCAACATTATATTGACAATAACAGCATTATCCAATGTTTCTACGTCGAATCACCCAACATTATATTGACAATAACAGCATTATCCAATGTTTCTACGTCGAATCACCCAACATTATATTGACAATAACACCATTATCCAATGTTTCTACGTCGAATCACCCAACATTATATTGACAATAACACCATTATCCAATGTTTCTACGTCGAATCACCCAACATTTCACAGAAGTTTTAATGTAAACAAAAAAGTTGAACAGAAAATACCACGTTCGAAGTATTGTGGTCACCCAAACAATCAGAAGTAGATATGGAAATATACACATAAATGAAGGAAATATGAAACCATAAGGCTAATATGGGTTAAAAGTTATACATAACTTGTTAACTTACTCTACTTGCAGTTAACGAGCATAAACAATACAATGTTCATTATAATTTATGTAGCAAAGAAAATAAATTTTGCAAGATTAAGTGTAGTAGAATTTCTATTTTTGCACAGATGATTTGCAAATTTGTTATATTGTTTTTCATTTGCTATAAGTATTGTACTACGTTTTATGTAATAAATCATAAACTATTGTATTGTATGGTACTTTATTCAGTTACCTTCAATGTATCCGGGTTTATTACATTTATGTCCATCACAACAATAACAGTTCTCCTCTGTCATGCATTTTTCACAACCTTTCTTATCTGTACATCCTTTGTAGTATTTTCCATCAATGTACCGGCTGTAGCACATCTACAAACATAATACATGATGATTTAAAAGCACAGAAGATAAAGCAGAACTATGGGTGTCAATTGTCCATTGTAATTGTCAAGTGTATTGACATGTTTTCCCTTAAAGACAAGGTAAAGTGGAGGATCCGGCACAAAATGTTTAATGTGCTGCCAATCAAAAAATTCTTCTGACAGACTTCTAATTCGCCCCATCTACACTTACAGGTCAACCATAGTTGGCACAAAATATTTGATGCAAAGATATTCGAAAAAATCTTCGCACCAACTCCATACCGGTGCAGAAACTGTCATCACATGATTCATGCAATTGGTCCAATCTACAATTTTGTGTTACAGGCTGTCATTTTCTCTTACAAATGTCTGATAAGTAATGACATGTATGAATGTGCGATTGTTTAAATTTCTGTGGATATCTTGGCCCAATTAACTGGTTTCTGATGGAGAAAAACAAGCATATTGCAGCTAAGGTAGATTCTTATAATAAGAGTTGGGGCTAATTGGGCAGGAGCATTTAACATGACGTAATAATTATACAGTACTTCATTTTGAACAATCTATGGTGCATCCAGAATAAATGTTTAGTTACGACTTTGAAAATCAGCATTTTTATTACAAAAAATGAGGGAAATGGCCATATGAATTCATTTGCAACAAAAAGGGTTCTGCTATGCTCTTCACAAAGGGAAGAAAATATTTTTCAGCATGCTATTCAGAAATGGAGGAAAATAAAGTTATCCATCTATCTAGCTATCATTTCAAATTCCATAATTAATGTTTTTTCTACAAAATGAATAAAACAACAAACACAAATTATAAATGAACATCAACAAGATTTAGTCTGCTAGACACATTATGATATCTATGATACAATTATATTTCTCTACATGGTACATATCTCTCTTTCACTCAAACAGTCAGAATTAGCTCCCTCTCTCGACAAAACAACATAATGTGGCTACAATTTTGCATGTTGCCAAACTCCTGCACCACAAAAACAAGATCTTTTCTAGGCATTAAATAAAACCATTACACGACACAATGGCAACAAAGGTAATTAAGCAAAAGACCCAAATTGTGTCAAGGGCGGCAAAGGAGTGGGTGAAACGCCTACCTCCAGATCCAGAGTTCAAACCCCACAGTGAGTTTGATCCCTGATTTTGGCATGAGCACTGGTTAGACATTCAGGAAGCAGACAATGACCGTACTTATATTCTAGTTACAAGATCTTGTTTCACAATCCATATCCATTTCAACACAAATATTAAACTGAACACAAAACAGTAAATTGCAATGAGTCATCTGAAAGACAGTCTTACCTGGTCAGACGCAGAACACGGACAGGTAGGCTGCTTGTTACAATCACCATTATCATCAAGTTCCAGACAGGAGTAACAGTGTATTGCTAGAATATTTAATGTATTCTTGTAAAATATTCACCATTGTATGCACAAATATAGCATATACAGTAAAACCTCGATAATAAGACCACCCTTGGAACCCTTGAAAACTGGTCTTAATACTGAGGTGGTCTTAATTTTGAGGTTGAATAAAGAGCAAAATAGTGAAAATGACTTGAAAGTTGTGTTCTCAATATTGGTCTTATTATTGAGGTGGTCTTTAAGTGAGGTTTTACTGTAAATATAAACAATACAGCTAGTATTATATGACAGGCAGTATGTAAAATGGAAAGTTAAAATAATCTGGTTTTAACATGAAGTTATCTAAAGACATAAGTGCAACCAAAATAGCAGTTAAAATTGTGACTGAATACAATAAAAGCATAATAAACAATCTGTCACAAAATTAGTCATGTGACCAAATTAGCCAATGAAAATTAGTTTCATTTGCTGAATTTACTTATATCATTTTTACCTCAATGTTAAATAACTTGACTGGTGTTTTAAAGCAAAGTAATTCATAAATAAACAAATAAGACAGACATCATGGACTGGAACATATGCTGAATGAAATGACCACTATGAAATGATCTACCTAGAACACGATCAAGTTGTGGAGTAGTGTACTACTCTCATGCCATAAATGTCACATATACTATTACTCCTTTGTTTACTAATAGGTCCGAAGATATCCAAAATGCTTCTCCACTAAAACAGGCACTAAACTGCATTGATCTGTCAGCCTGGTTGTTTTGCTACAGTTATGCTTGTAAACAATGCCCTACTTATCCAAGTATCTAAATTTTACTTACGTCTGCATCTTTCCATTACAGCATCTCTTAGTACTACCATAATATCATATGAAATGGCTTTCTGCCTAGGTGACAAGGTATTAAGGCTGACCTCTACACATCTCCAAGCCGCTGCTAACTCCATGCACATACTACCAACAGTATTTTCGAGGTATCTGTCAACTTCAATAATCCTTTCCTCTCGTCCTGAGCTTCCACTATAATTGTTGTCAGACCCATCTGTACTTCCTTTTGTGTGTCTTACACTTTCTTTACTGCTATGTTTGCCTGATGATTCTTTGCTATTGCTCTTTTTCTTTTTCGAACTTCCTTCCTTGTCAGTTTTATCCTTACTGTTAGACTTCTGGCCAGAATTTTTCTTTCCTGCCCTCTTTCTTCTTGTGAGGGGATTTCCACCCTCTACATCATTGCCATCATCATTATCAGTACTATCATTGCCTTCATCATTACGAGTGCTATCACTGCCTTCATCACCATCTTCACTATATTCATCATCATCGTTGATTTCATCACTTTCAGTTCGGCTTTTAGTTTTGTCATCATCATCATTACCAGACCATTCTACAGTCATATTGTCACTTAAGAGATGCAGAGCTAGTGTCTGATAATTGTTGATACAAGCCTTAGCATCAATGTTGGATTCCTTTGACTGACAAACTTTCATTGCCATTAGATCAACAGTCTCATACATACTGCTTTTAAGAATGCGCTCTTTGCTACCGCAGTCCAGTGTCACTTGTCTAATACACTCTTTGGTAAGTGATATCATTCTAAAAGCAGAAAAAAATCAAAGTATGTACAAATAAAGTTACAAAGCAAACACATGATTCTCATTGCATAAGAAAACAAATAGTAAGTTTGGTGCAATTCACTTTTTGTAAAGAATCAGGTATGATGGCCTTGCATCTAACCTCCAAATATGGTCAAAAGTGCACCTTTAATTTTGAATTTTTACTAACTATTGCGGTAAACTGTCAAGTCATGCTCTGAGATTTGTCAGTTCAATTTCAGTTCACTCAGTTGGTACTGCAAATGACTGTCATCCAGGAGGTCGTGGGTGTAAACATCAGAAGATGCATATGTTTGACCAATGACAGTACATCCAGGAGGTCGTAGGTGTAAACATCAGAAGATGCATATGTTTGACCAATGACAGTACATCCAGGAGGTCGTGGGTGTAAACATCAGAAGATGCATATGTTTGACCAATG
The DNA here is from genome assembly GCA_032209605.1 of Mactromeris polynyma. Lineage (NCBI taxonomy): Eukaryota > Metazoa > Mollusca > Bivalvia > Venerida > Mactridae > Mactromeris > Mactromeris polynyma. The sequence continues at coordinate 6,661,618 of JASFXZ010000012.1, forward strand.
ACAGTACATCCAGGAGGTCGTAGGTGTAAACATCAGAAGATGCATATGTTTGACCAATGACAGTACATCCAGGAGGTCGTTGGTGTAAACATCAGAAGATGCATATGTTTGACCAATGACAGTACATCCAGGAGGTCGTAGGTGTAAACATCAGAAGATGCATATGTTTGACCAATGACAGTACATCCAGGAGGTCGTAGGTGTAAACATCAGAAGATGCATATGTTTGACCAATGACAGTACATCCAGGAGGTCGTAGGTGTAAACATCAGAAGATGCATATGTTTGACCAATGACAGTACATCCAGGAGGTCTCTCTCAGATGAGTATCATCTATCTAATCTAAAACTAGAAATATGTCCACAGGACACAGGTGCCCAAATTTACTGAATCAAGGAGTGTACCTCTGCTCTTACTAAATAAAAGCAATGCAAAAATTCAAGAGATGACTAATATTTCTATGTAGTTTTGTTACTCTAGGTCAAACACTTTTTGAGATTTGAAAGTTTTATGGGATGAAGAGACCGGCAGACGGACAAGAGTAACTCTAAGTGCACTAAGTACACACAAAGAGCTGTAGAGGCACAATAATCAATACACTAGAGTTTAATCAATACATCTCGGTACAGAATATTTTCAATTCCACTTGACAAAAAACGATAACATACCTGCAAGCTCGCGTGTAATTCTCTTTGACGGCAATACTGAGACTTTCTACACATTTTTCTGCCTTATCAAGATAGCAAACCCCTGGAAGATCCTGTACTGGACACCAGGTATTGGGACAACGATCAGCAAAATGTGTAAGTGTATTTTCTACCAGCGGATTTATGACTGATGACAGCTCCCTGCTGCAGCCACTAGTTTCATCTATGACGCATTTCACAGTGTAACGTACCATGCTAAAAGAATAAAACAAAAGAAAATTGTAGTTTATATATTGAGGGTGAATGTAAACAAGCTCACCTTTGCCTTTATTAGACTGGGGCCATGTCTTTAGTAACCGTAATTTTGGAAACAGCCGTATCAGAGTTAGACACATTTGATAGTTTCACAATCCCCACAGCCAGTGCGAATACACATCCTAGTATATATTTAGACAGGCGAGTCGACATGTTTTCAGAGCCATTCAGCCAGCCGCTTACAACGACTTGCTAATGTCCGAAATGTAGGACAGTAAACATGTGTAAATAAACTTTATGCGAGTGTGCATTGAATAAGCTTTCACTGTCATAGAAATGCCGCCGAGACTATGGAAATTGCTAGAAAAACTAAATAAATCGAACGTAAGTGACTATCGTTTCGTCGGCATGCCAAAATTATTCCGATGCCTGTAAATGTGTAGTGATTTAAGGTCATTTAAACAACTGTACGGGCGGAATCTGTGTATATTTTGAAATGCGTCATATCGTTACTTGGCATCTTGTTAATCAGATTCGCCACGCTATTTTTATTTATAATACGATATACTCTGGTTATATTTATCCAAGTAGGGATAATGACATCTTATAATACTTCAGTCATGGAAATTTATTAAGCAGAACTACATGTTTTGCATGGTTTACATAATTAATATAAAAAAATACACAGAAAATGAGGTAATCTAGATAACACAACATTGTTTCATGTTTATTTATTATATTTACATGTAGTTCTCATTCATAGATGTCCATGATTTTGATGAAGGGCTTTGCACAAAGTGTTAATTAAGAGCTAATAACTTAAGAATTATAATCAAATTCTGGGCAATTATTAGGTAGGCTGCAATAAAATGCTTCATGACAAGGTTTTGTTAAAACTGTTGTAATATTTTTATATAGTTGATATATGTAAAAACAACTGCCCAAATGAATTAGAAACTTCAAAAGGCCCATGTCAAAACTGTCTCTGCTAGTGACAAATTTCTGCCATTTAGATTTGGATGGAAATATATTTTTTACAGAAGTGTTTTTGTTAACCACTTCAATGTAACATATATGTATAATATAATGTATAATATAGAGTCAGTCTCAGCTTCTTGTAATGTTTAATGTTATATACCAATTGTTAAGTCTTAAAGATATCTGAGAAACATCAGCCATTTGCATTATCAGCTTGATTTGCAGGCAATAGGATTCTGTTAAAAATATAAAAATATCTGGGTAGTGGCAAATTTCGTGGGTACAAAGCTATAATTCAGATCCTTATTATCCATGAGAAATGATCCGATACTTACGCACAGACTCTGTCTTCTGTTCCAGCAACATTGAGAACTTCTTCAGAAAGCACCACTAGACATGACTTAGCATTTTCAATATTACAGATATCCCTTTTGCTGGAATAGTTTGGATCAATACAGACTGGGGTAGAACGTAACAGGTTGCCTCTCTTTTTGATACATGAAATATCCATAACAGCATCCAAGGCTTCCCAAGAATGCATCACTTGATACATGGTGATTTCAGGACATGCTCGAATAGACAACAACACTTGATGCTTCACAATTTCAATCGTTCTGCAATGAATCAAAACAATTTTTCAAAATTAAAAAAATTCATTGTTCAGTGTTGTGTTTACGCATGTCGACATACAAAGACTGAGTCTACAAGTAGTAGCTCAAGTGCTGCCACACTGTGAAACCAAGTCATAGACACATGACATGATGCCACACCCTGTCACATGAACCTGACACAGAGCCAAACAATCCTAGTACTACCCATAAAGATTTGAATGTGGGCAATGGGTGTAAAAGAACAAATGTACCAATTTTGGTAAGTTGAGACCTCAAATGTATAATTCCCTCAAAGCAGGAAACTAATACAAACTGTCTCTTTACAATCTGATATATACAATTAGACATCACACAATTGCCCTTACCCACAAACTGTCTCTTTACAATCTGATATATACAATTAGACATCACACAATTACCCATACCCACAAATTGTCTCTTTACAATCTGATATATACAATTAGACATCACACAATTACCCTTACCCACAAACTGTCTCTTTACAATCTGATATATACAATTAGACATCAACAATTACCCTTACCCACAAACTGTCTCTTTACAGTCGGAAATACAGTTTGACAATGCAAGTCCGAGCTCTGATATTAATGTGATTGCCATTTCAGGGTTGCATTCAGGTTCTTTCTCTTCTACTTCCGGTGTTTCAGGCCATTCGATCTCTACTTCTTGACAGGAAGTGGTTAAGTATCTTGAATTAAAGAACAAATTATTGTAAAATGATAAGTTATACAAAGGCGTGTAAGTATAAGATTGTCAGCTTCCAGTCATACTGTATGGTTTATATATGTCATAGAAAAACACAACAACTTCAGCATTATGTAACACAAAAACTACACAAATTAACTTCATAATAGACATTTCAAGTCAATTCAAGATGGAAGATATTTTTAATGGTATATTACCTCTCATGAACTCCACCAAAGAAGCCTGTTAATACATCAATGTGCTCACTTGGGCAGGATGCTGTATACAAAGCACATTTCTCCTCCAGTGTTGACCACCTAAATATAAGTATGTCATAACATTACATCATATTGAGTAACCAATTATTTTTCATCTGGTAAAATCAAATTGTAGTATGAAGAGATACATCAAATACAAAACAAGCAATTACAATGTATATCAATAACCCTTGATGACTGGGCTTCCTGGGTTACTGATCAGCTTGCACACAATTCAAGGATTTTAAAGGTCCGAGCCCAATGTTGCTCGGGAAAGATTTCTGGAACATAAAAAATCATTACATTTGTATTAATTGAGACTTGAAACAAACTGCTGTAGGCTAGCTCAGCATTTTTGGGCGTGAGTGAGGTAGGAAGTGAGACAGTAAACAAAGGATTCTTGTAAAGATTTTACCGGACTTGAAATACAAGTGTCAGTAAGTGAAAATCCAAAACTTACTCAGTGCAAAGATTCTGTTTTTCGTGCACAGGTAGGAAGGTTCCAACGAAGGCCAGCATACCGTAAGTGGAGATACAGTGCGCTTGAAGGTCTGGTCTACACTCTTCACCTACATGCACAGATAAACACACAATATAAGTTTATCCCATTTTCTTTGTAAACAGACATCCTTGTTTTGCAGTTTACATCCCAGAGTAACATCACTAGAGCAACACCCTTCGGGAAATGCAAACTTTGACTGCTTGAGAGAGAAATTTGCTCAAGAGAGATTGAATTGGTATTAAATTTTAACTTCATGAAAAAGTGATACAGTTGTTGAAGACAGTTTATTGCTCACCAAGGGGCCACGCTGCAGATGTTGCACTGTTTCTGGTTTAACTTGTAACTCAATCAAAATGTTATCAAGTAGGCAACAAATGATGAAAGATTAATACTTATAATGGGAAAAACTTTGTGAAAAAGAGTGATTGGGGAAGACAACAGAGGCACGTAATCAATACAATGAATCATTGATAACAGTTTTAATGAAAGAAGATCTTGTACCAGTTGCTGAAGCTGCATTTAGTTCAACACTGCATTCAATTCTTGATTTAATGCCGTATGAGTTTTAACAGAGCTTCAAGAAACTGAGCCCAGGATTGACTATAAGTATTTTGTCTAAAGCTTGACTGTTCTAATAGTAATTGCTAAACTAAGTAACTAAGAAATCACATAAAAGGACATAGCTCTGTTGGTACATGTGGCTATGAGTCCTACTCTGACAGCATATGTGTATCTCTTTGACAATCTTTATACTAAATTAGCTTCACAGAAAACGCAAGACTTGAAAATGGAGTAGATTATGACAGAACATATACTCAAATCCACATGAATTAAGATCTCATTTTATCCAATTTGCCAATCAAAATGGCCATTTTTCTTGTATAGAGACTCATTTACCCTAAAAATTGAGCACAATAGAATTCAAAACAAAAATTTATATTACCCTCAGGAACAGGTTTGTCTGAAATTATAAAAAACATTCAGCATTTTAGATCATGATCATGAGTGTAATCACAGGGTTAGTACTAATCTAAGGTGTAAGGTAGGCTTAGTGAGGAAGTGGTAGAGAGGTTGTGTGTTCAAGCCCCATATTGAACAGTATTTTATCACCAAACCTGAATTTTACATAAGTACTATTCAGAACCCAAAGAAGGAATCATAAGAGTGATCAGAATAAATTGTAAGAACTTGCTTCACAATCAATCTGAAATAAGTAAGTTTAAATTAAGTCTTATTTATAATACTGATAATAAAGTACTCTCTTCAATTTTGAAAGGGTGGCAAAGTGGCCTATGGAAGAGCCATTTACTGTTGATGCTGAAGTCATGGGTTCAAATCTTGCTAGGATTGTGACTTCTCTGCAGTTCTCACATTCCCTGAATTAGGTGCATGTACTAGTCATAACCCAGGAAGCAGTCATCACTTAGAGCTAATCTTGGGTTTAACAACAAAGTGTTACACAATAGATGAATAATAAATCATTTTGAAGGCTTAACCCTTCATCCGCTAATCGCGGCATATGCTGTTTCCGATAACGTGATTTCGTACCGCTGATCGCGAAAAATGTCGTTTTTAGTAACAAAGTGTTGTTGGGGCCCTGAACTATGGATATGTAAAACTTTATGTCCAAATAGTATCGAAAAACGTGATTTATGCCAATTTGAAAAGCCCCATTCACGCTCACTGAACATTGTTGACAAAATGGCATCCAGCGACGAAGGAGAATTAATGGGTGATGTTTTTGGGTGCAATTTATTGCGTAGTTCTTCCAGCAAGTCACGACTTTTCTGGTTTTTGTGAAGAGGATATACCTGATAGATATTGTATACCTAATCGTGGAGTTATTGCTAGTTTCCATTGATACAGCGATATTTTTAAATACGTTACTATTTAATGAACACCATTCCTTTCAGCTATTCGCCAACATTTTCAATGGCAAAACATAATTATGAACATACCAATTATCAAACGATATGGCTGTCAGCAGACGCCTGATAAACCATCTTCCCAGAAATATTTCCTGACACAAATCATTGGTAAATACGGCCCAAAAATAAATAATTTTAAAATGCTCACCGGGATTGGTGCAGGACTCGCTAAAATCCATTAACCAGGATATTTGCTCTTCCATCATGCGACCATCATATGGCCATGTCATATTGCCATCCGTGAAACAGGAAAGCATGCTCTCCAGACTTCCGCACACATCCATCAAGTTAAACTGAAAATTCAAAACAAATTGTAAGACATGAGGAAGCCTAGTCATTTAAAGATACAATAATGTTCGAAATCATTGTATTCACTGATAGATTAAGGAATATAACTGTATTTTCTGTGAAATGTTAAATAAAAAAGTGCATTGTAATGGAAAATTTACATGATTAAACCATGCTTTGTTGAAGCATTATCCATGGATAAATTTTGTCACTTCAAAAACTTCGTCATTATTTGTTCACAGAAGTCGTCATAAAACACACACCAATGATCAAATGTAGTCCAGGATATAAACAATAATATTTCATGCCCATGTAACCAAAGAACTGGCAATGTTTTTATTCCAATATATAACAATCTGTACATTAATAGAGATAAGTTTTTTGGAATTCTTGTTCTTAAATTGTATGTGTGCTAAAATTATGGTTAAAAGTATTTATGCAGATTTTGTTGAGATACCAGTCTATTATCTTTAAAATTGACCCCAGCATTGCAATAAATACACAACAAAACAATGAACCTGAAAGAAGAAGCAATTCACATCCATTCATGCATATAAAAATGATAAAATATTAAACAAATATATCAGTGTAATTCAAATAACTGACATTTTTGTCTTAAAATGTCCACTATCAAAAACTGACACATTTGAAAGACATCAGAGTTATGTTCTTGTTTTACACATATATTTGAAACTGTTTCTTGCATTAAATGCACACAAATATCACATAAAGATTTGAATGGGATAATATCATGAAGCTGAGGAAAACCTGTCTCCCTGGGTAGGGCAGTATTTCCCTTGAGGGTGAAATGTAGGGCAATATTACAGTCCAGATCAAAGCTACATGATATATATTACACAATATTTTTTTTAGTTATATACATATTCAAAAACAAATTGTTCAGTTGATCCTATATAATTACACAACTGTTTATATTTCCATTTCAGCAAGTTGCCATTCACTCTCACCAACTGGGTGTTAATATGAAACAAAAGGTCAACAGAACAAAATAGGGCGATCTGGAGACACGTTTTAGTCCTATGGGAGTTTTGCATGGAGTCTGTAACAAAAAAACTATCGATATGGAAATATTTTCTCTCTGCAAAAGTGCAATTATTGAGCAATTATGAAAGCAGCCAAGTAAGGAGTCTGTAGGCTACCCAACTTGGTTATGGGTTTGAACTCACTCTGAAGGCTATGATATCTGTGTGAAGTCATTACCTATGTGCCAATTTGACTGAGGTAATATATCCACAGTCATAATTGTTCCCACCTCAGATTCATGTAGAGAAGTTGTCAGTGGTTTGCTTGTGCAAGAACATGCTAGTTCTGGTTGGCAACCCAGGAACTGTTTTAAAGGTTAATGCCAACACAACAATCAGCACAATAGGTACATAGAGTAAGTCACACAAGATTGTCATGAGTTCTCTCCCTTTAACCCTTCTATAGTATATGTATATATAGTACAAAGAGTCTAACACATTTCACACCTGACCTCTTTCTCATGGAGGGATAAAGGGAGAGAACTCTTGTGGTGCCACATATCTTACCGAGCTGTAGAAGAGATCAATGCAGTCCCTCCATCGATGATCATCAGAATCCACAGTGAGAGATAAGACACAATTTTTGTCATAAAGCTGTGCGCCATACTTATATGAAGATTCAACAACTTCAAATGGAAGTGAAGTACACTGTTCCAAATCAGCTTCAATTTTACCACTCACTGAGAAGCTTGCACTACATTACATAAAATGGAAAATATAGCACATGATTTATAACGTACAAGGTAAACATTTTTTCATTTATAAGCAATACACAGAAATTGGCATTAAGACACAAGCATTGGTTACAGACAAGGTAAAGCTACAAATGTTTTGCATTCATTTCAAACACCAGAAGTTTGCAGCTTTTCAAATATGCAGAATTGCATGAACATTTTGATAAGTACATAAGAAGATGAGTTTTCGGTACTATCTAATTTCAGTGAAAGATACCAACCATGAAAACTTTAAGAGTGCAAAGTGTTCTCTACGTTTAAAGTGTTTATGTCCGCAAAAGTTGTCATTGTTTGCCAAGCACAGACTCCTTCCAAACTTCAAAATCAAAACCTTTCATCAAATAATCATACCTAATGTTCTGTTCAGACAAAAGAATGAAGTACAAAGAAAGGTAGCAATGTTTAGGTGTTGAAAGGACTCAGTTACACGAGAACCTCAGAGAATGGAGAAAAACATACAAGAATACCAAGCCTCTAAGTATCAGCACAGTTACCAACTAAGTAATGTGTGGTATCAACAAGTATTTAAGGTCAGACAGAAGGAGTGTTAATTCTCATTTATTTATTTCAGTGAAACAAGTTCACAACATACATGTATATCTAACACTCTAGACGTTTGCAAAATTAGGAATTGTTTAGTTTACGGTTTAACCATGCCCAAGAGAGGATTCAAACTTCACACCCTTGGATCTGGCTTAAAACACTCCATCACTTGACTATGATACACAAGAGCGTTAATGAGAGTAAAGAGTACATACCTAATGCAATCACCATTACTGGTTACTAAATCTTGAACAAATGTCTGGACCTCAGCAACAGCTGTGAAGACATTGCATGAGTAAGTCAAATTGTATTCACATGGGTATGGGTCGAAGTTGTGAGTCACTTCAAGACCCTCACATACTGCCAAGTCTGGTAACTGATCCAAGAGAGGCTGTTTTGTGCTATTATCACAGTTGGACACATAGTGAAGGATGCACTGCTGAAGGTTCATCTCAATCCTAAACAACAAACAAATATGCACTGAATTTTCATGCAACACAAGTTTCATTTCCCCTTTAACAGCTCTGTAATGTATTTTTCTTAAAATTACATAACAGTTCAGAATTAAAGAAATGTCTTTACTCCACTACACCACTTGTGAAAATATTCTGTCAGCTGCTCACACGGTGAAATTACTTTAGATCTTTCACCGAAACAAGGGGTGTTTTAAAAGACAGACAAATCACCAAATATGTCGCCATTTTCATAGACATTTTGTAAGAATCTTTCACTGGTTTTTGGCACAGATAGAAATATCAGGCACAAGGGTCACTGTTTTGACAGGGACGAGGCTATGCCAAGTGACAGCATACCAGAGTGCCGCATTTTCCATCTGCTAACAAAGCCAGCGAAAGATTCCTCTTCAGTAATTTCATTACTCTGGTTTAGTCAACATTTTTGCAAAGTCCCGATTTCTGACGCTATATATTGTACAGTGCAAACTACCAGTACAGTTTTATCAGGTCCCTACGTAGTACAATGTCGACATATATTGTACAGTGCAAACTACCAGTACAGTTTTATCAGGTCCCTACGTAGTACAATGTCCACATATATTGTACAGTGCAAACTACCAGTACAGTTTTATCAGGTCCCTACGTAGTACAATGTCCACATATATTGTACAGTGCAAACTACCAGTACAGTTTTATCAGGTCCCTACGTAGTACAATGTCCACATATATTGTACAGTGCAAACTACCAGTACAGTTTTATCAGGTCCCTACGTAGTACAATGTCCACATATATTGTACAGTACAAACTACCAGTACAGTTTTATCAGGTCCCTACGTAGTACAATATCCACATATATTGTACAGTGCAAACTACCAGTACCGTTTTATCAGGTCCCTACGTAGTACAATGTCCACATATATTGTACAGTGCAAACTACCAGTACAGTTTTATCAGGTCCCTACGTAGTACAATGTCCACATATATTGTACAGTGCAAACTACCAGTACAGTTTTATCAGGTCCCTACGTAGTACAATGTCCACATATATTGTACAGTACAAACTACCAGTACCTTTTATCAGGTCCCTACGTAGTACAATGTCCACATATATTGTACAGTGCAAACTACCAGTACAGTTTTATCAGGTCCCTACGTAGTACAATGTCCACATATATTGTACAGTGCAAACTACCAGTACCTTTTATCAGGTCCCTACGTAGTACAATGTCCACATATATTGTACAGTACAAACTACCAGTACAGTTTTATCAGGTCCCTACGTAGTACAATGTCCACATATATTGTACAGTACAAGCTACCAGTACAGTTTTATCAGGTCCCTACGTAGTACAATGTCCACATATATTGTACAGTACAAACTACCAGTACAGTTTTATCAGGTCCCTACGTAGTACAATGTCCACATATATTGTACAGTACAAACTACCAGTACCTTTTATCAGGTCCCTACGTAGTACAATGTCCACATATATTGTACAGTGCAAACTACCAGTACAGTTTTATCAGGTCCCTACGTAGTACAATGTCCACATATATTGTACAGTGCAAACTACCAGTACCTTTTATCAGGTCCCTACGTAGTACAATGTCCACATATATTGTACAGTACAAACTACCAGTACAGTTTTATCAGGTCCCTACGTAGTACAATGTCCACATATATTGTACAGTACAAACTACCAGTACAGTTTTATCAGGTCCCTACGTAGTACAATGTCCACATATATTGTACAGTGCAAACTACCAGTACCTTTTATCAGGTCCCTACGTAGTACAATGTCCACATATATTGTACAGTACAAACTACCAGTACAGTTTTATCAGGTCCCTACGTAGTACAATGTCCACATATATTGTACAGTGCAAGACAAATCCTACTCAGGGATGTAAGATTTTTTAAGAGTTTTCCAGCACCGGTATAAACGCAGGAAATCCTTTTCCACAACCAAAAGACAGACAAGTCACCAAATATTTCACCACTTTCATAGACATTTATCTTGGTGGGCATGCAATTTATAGGCGGAATAAAATACTTACAAACAATTCTCTACATCAGTCCCAAATACATTCTTTTGATAAATGAATTCACAAGTGGCAGCTTCTTCCATGTCACATATATTATCTGAGTTTAGTTGGCTTGCCAGGCATATAGCATCATCAAGATCAGCAACACATTCTACATTTGGTGACATTCTCAGTAAATGCTTTAATGTTGATGTAATCTGCATCCTTTCTTCATTATCACATCCATCAATCATATTATGCATACACAGAACCATGCGACCAGTTTCCCTAAAACAACACATTAAAACTATACTAATGACCGTCAGTTATTGCATACACAAATGATTTTGGTTTTTTTCCCAATCAGGAATTGTTGAGGACGTTTTTATACATATACTATCATACAGGCTATGTTAAAATCATAAAATAATAGTGAATATGGTTAATGTTTTGGCAGGAATCCATTAGAGGTGTTCTGCCTTTAATCATAACAACTACAAGTTCATATAAAAATAATACAAAATGCAAAACTAAACTAGGAATTGTTCATAAAATAATTCTAACCTGCATTCTTGATCCAGACGAATTGTATTGAAAAGAGGCATTATGGGATTGACACAAGACTGCCAATCACATCTAGGCTCCTCCACCTCGGGCTCAAGCTCCTCCCCATAAGGACATGCATAGGTAGACAAAGTTGCAAAACAATTTGTTACTTTCATGATGCGATTGGACATTCTCTCTGAACATTCAGTGTTATACTCCATCACCTTGGTAGCTGTAGATTCAAGGTCACTGTAAAAAGATCAATACATACAGTATTACTTCATTTACTGACCGCCTCAAACTTCAAACCACCTCATTAAAAAGATTATATTTCCATAAACCAGATTTGAATTTTTCTTCTATATTTTAACTCAGACCACCTCACAACTCAGACCACCTCACAACTCAGACCACCTCACAACTCACACCACCACACACCACCTCACAACTCACATCACCTCACACCACCTCACAACTCACACTACCTCACAACTCACACCACCTCACAACTCACACCACCACACAACTCAGACCACCTCACAACTCACACCACCTCACAACTCACACCACCTCACACCTCACACCACCACACAACTCACACCACCTCACAACTCAGACCACCTCACAACTCAGACCACTTCACAACTCACACCACCTCACAACTCACACCACCTCACAACTCAGACCACCTCGCAACTCACACCACCTCACAACTCAGACCACCTCGCAACTCAGACCACCTCACAACTCAGACCACTTCACAACTCACACCACCTCACAACTCACACCACCTCACAACTCACACCACCTCACAACTCACACCACCTCACAACTCAGACCACCTCGCAACTCAGACCACCTCACAACTCAGACCACCTCACAACTCAGACCACCTCACAACTCAGACCACCTCACAACTCACACCACCTCACAACTCACACCACCTCACAACTCACACCACCTCACAACTCACACCACCTCACAACTCACACCACCTCACAACTCACACCACCTCACAACTACAGTAAAACCTCAATTGTAAGATCAACATTGGGACCCTTGAAATTGAGGCTGAATAAAGAGCAAAAAAAGAGTGAAAATGGACTGAAAACTGAGTTCTTAATTTTGAGGGGGTCTTTTTATTGAGGTGGTCTTCAAGTGAGGTTTTACTGTGCCACCAACTCAAAACAAATCAAAAGATTGTCTTACATAGAATGTTCTGTGTAATTCATGTAAAAAATGTTGCGGTGATTCTACATACAAATTTGGAAATACGATTTCCAGAGAGATATAACTGCAATAATAACAAACATGCTCAATAATATATCAGGAATAAAAATATCACTTAATACAATTAAACATCAATTATAAACAATAAATAAAAAGACAAAGGTAACCAGAATAATATATTTCCTAAATTCATTTGCAAATATTGTTTAGCAACACTGAAAAATTGCTTATAAAACTATTGAACAATACAATGACAAAATATTGAAGACTCCTAGACATGTATCGACTTACACACAGAATTGTATATAATCCTCAACATGGGCGAAACTCAGTGTGAACATCTTCCTTAAATGTTTTATTGCCAAGGTTCCAAATGCCTCATAGTTACAACGTTCGTCTTCGTCCAATTCTACAAGTTTACAGAAAACATTGCAAGAAACTATCAAATATCAACATTAAAAAAACTATTAAATATTACCATATAGAACTTAAGCAGGAGGACACTTTGAAAAAAGGTGTATACATTGAATATTGTCCGAGTATAACATACCAGTTACTTCCATTTTTAATCAAAGGAAAAAATGTTTTACACTTAGATTAAAAAGCAAATTGATGGCCACATTTGCCTGTAGTACAGTCCTATTACCACAAACCTTTTAAATTTCATAAAAGGTAACATCCGGCCAATAAAACTGGAATGAATCAATTCAGGCAGAAATATAAAAGTCACCTCATATAACAGCTTACAGCATTCTATCAGCTTCAGGACAATTTAATATGACTAAATTGCCATTTTTCATTGAACAGTGCAACTTCTCTAGAGCACAGTTCACCCGTTCTCTACCTCTATCCCTTCAGGAGTTCTTTACCTCAATCCTTGTATAGAATATGTATATATAGTACTTATACATATACCATAGAAGGGATAAAGGGAGAGAACTCTAGAAGAGATAAAGGAGAGCAGTCACAACAACCATGTTTGCTCTAGAGCAGCACAACAAGCATGAACGTTTTGGCTGTTTGCAAGACATTGTTGCTCTTGAGAGGTAAATTTGCAGTACATCTATTATTATTTTGAATAATACATGCTTTCAAATAGACCATTTCAATTTAATGTGCCTTAGTAATAGAAGAAACATCAGGATCAGATATTTATTTCAGATGATACCAAGCATACAGATAGAAGTTTGTCAAATAAACGAGGTCCAACAATATTGCAAATATCATTATGATTTATAACACCCAATCTGACATAGTGCTCATAGACATAGACATTAATACAGTCGGACCTTGTTTATTCGACAACATTTATCCGAATATTTGGTATAATCCGAAATAAATTTCAGGTCATGATGTATCTTTTTAGGCACGATTGAAATTGACCATTCAAATTTATGTACTATTCAAAATAAGATTTCGGACCCGATGCATTCGAATGAAGGAGGTCTGACTGTAGATACATATATTCAATTAATTTACAAAAACTCTGACATTACCACCAGATGTTGTTGCAGCTGTAGGTGCTACAGTTGTTGAAGTAGTATTATCATTATCATCACCACCGAGTTTTGGATTAAGTGGATCCACGTTGCATAAATCACCCATACATTTGTATGTACATTTCCATGACTCCCCTGTCGTCCAACATCCCATTAGTGATTTTTCAACCATTGGATTGCGACATTCTTTCTTGATCACACAATGTGAACCTCTACATTCTGTTGTTGTCAAGCAGGCCTTTATGAATGAGAAGAAAATACGATCAAATGTTTGAAGATTAAAAAATCAACTACAATAAAACCTCAATAATATGACCTTGAAAAAACTGTTCTCATTAATGAGGTGGTCTTAATATTGTGGTTGAATAAAGAGCAAAATAGGGAAGATGGACTTGAAATTTGTGTTCATAATTTTGAGGTGGTCTTTAAGTGAGGTTTTACTGTACTTCTATTATGGATTCTGAACGATCCTGCATTTTGCACATAAGGTAAATAGCTTGTATACAATTTCCATCATACAGTAGAAGGAGACAATGTAGTATGGAGGAGATGTATCAAATGTTGATTAACATCAGTGCAATAATACTTCGGAGATTACAATAAATCTGTAACATTTTGAATAACATGTACTAATTGTGAGCTCTATAAGCATGTTCCAATACATTTTATAAACACAAATTCACTTCAATGCAAATTAGTGAACTCTTAACATTCGCTACTAATGCCCAATTCACAATATGTTGTACCTGTTTGTTGAGACCACAAGTTTCAATATTTCCATTACAAGCAGTGTTATTGTCATCCCCATTACAAACATAGCATCGCAAGGGAGCTGACTGCACTAGGATTTCTGAAATTTATATAATTATATCTACATATATATGAAATAATTCAGGGGTTGACATCCAATCTTCTATACAGAGGTATCACTCATCTACCAGTATCGTTCACCTCTGGGATGGGCCAATTGTCAAGGTTTAGGATGAAACTTGGAATGAGTTATTTTCAACTTTTTTCAATCTCTTGTGAAATCTAAACTTTTCAATCAAACGCAATGATTTCAAACTAAAAAGGCAAAGGAACTACTTACAATAACATCTGACAAGGCATTATTAAGAATTGTAATTTTCTAGCTGCTATAGCTTTCAGCAAAAAAAACCCTACAGAACATGTACCCAGAAGATTTTCAAAGCTACATGAAATAGTACTGGGAGTTTATATACAGGACACAGGTTGTCTGTTTATTATAATGTGTAAAACAGTATTCTCAGACAATCTATTTGACATTTCAGGTAAGGTTTGGTGTAATAATTATGCTTTAATAATAATACCAAGAACATTTTTCAGCAATATCGGATAATAGAATATAAATGCTAGCCTTGTATTTGAGAGTTATATGCCACAGATTTAACTCCCAAGAACTTGATGAATAAATGTTCTGATTGGTTAAAATATTGTCATATATTCAACCAATCACACTGCGATCTCAGCTTATTCCGAAAACAACAAATATTGATTAATAAATGGAACCCAACAATGAAGACAATATCAATTCTATGCAGACTTGTATGCATGATAAAACACATACCTGGGTCAACATAGTCTGCACAAAGGTCTGCATGGATTTTCGTCACTAAATCAAACATACCAGCAACATGACGTTTGGCAGGCAGGTTTGGAATACTAAATATGCAGTTTTTGAATGCTTGTTTAGCTCTACATATATCATCACTTTGTCCTGTTGGGATAAACCCATTCATCAAACCTATAGACACGGTCTGGGTGTAATTGTGCGCACACTTAGCAACTGGCGATAGATGATCCCTTCGAGTGTCATCCAGACCTATGTTACAGTCGATATCTGTATTAAGATCTATTATGTCATTGATATCTGCATGCAGCAGACTGACTTGAATGGAATTACATCCACCCACCATACGTCGTACACAAGTAAGTGTATCATTCAGATCACTGAAAGAATGTAAAAAAAACATTGTTACATAATTATTACAAAAGACTTAGACAACAAGGAATATTAGGTATCAGTAAATGCTTAGCCTTAGTAAATTAAGTCAGTATTATTATTCATATGCCTACTTCCTGCATCACGCTTTGGTTTGTAAGTAGCGATTTTATTACTTTTACAAATAGGGATAGAGATTGCTAATCAGAAATGTTTGCAAATCACTAAATTGGGTATTGTTAAAACTGACAGAAAAGTATATAAACTATACTGTTATTTGCATATTCCGAAACATTGCCACATCATAAACATTGCCACAGCATAATCATTACCACTTCATAAACATTACCACATCATAAACATTGCCACATCATAAACATTACCACATCATAAACATTGCCACATCATAAACATTACCACATCATAAACATTGCCACATCATAAACATTGCCACATCATAAACATTGCCACATCATAAAAATTGCCACATCATAAAACTTGCCACATCATAAACATCACCAAATCATAAACATTACCACATCATAAACATTACCACATACACTGTTCTTCATAACTTACGCGCATGCTTCTTCGTTATTTTTCATGTTAATATCAAAGCTGCAATTATTTCTGACTTCCAAAAGAGAAGGGCATGGTAACATCACATCAGTAACCTCGTCCTCATCATCGTCGTCGCTAGATTGGCTGTCACATATTGTCCAGTTGAAAATATCTGTCTTAAAATCTGTGATTATTTGTTCCTGGGCATCAGCAAGAAGGCATCTATTCAAAATTTCTTCAAATTTATCCTGTTCCCGTTCAGAATTGAACAGCCTTGAAATGAAAATAAAATTATTAGTCTTGTCCACAGAACTTACAAAAATTACAACATTTTCTTTGGTCAGATGAAATTTGCTGGTTTTTAGTAGATATTTTACTGAGTGCTCAACCCAGAGGTTATGTGTTTGAACCACGCTAAGAATAAAATCACATCTCCTCATATGATACTAGTACTAATATTTCCTGGTAAGTGACTCTACAGTGATAGCCCTGAATCACACACCTGAACGCCTGAAATGTACTATTGTTCTGGTGCACAATTTCATTGAAGTAAAGATTCCCACAAAGATAGTTATTGACTTGAAGATGTTTGCAGTTTCCACCATCTGTGTGATGTTATATCAAAATTGGGCCAAAAGTTTTTGGAAAGAAGATTTTTGGAATTTCTCAGGTGAGCTAAAACGCATAATGCTTTCATAACAATCAAACTTAAAATAAATCAATGTACATCTTTTGTAGTTGCTGAAGAAACAAAATGTTGCAGGCTACATAGTATGTGCACTTTGTATACAAGTATTCTGGTTTTATGTTATCCATAACAACACTTTTTCTGATATACTCTGACAAGGTATTCTTGTGGCAGATATAGTGCCGCCACACACTGTGATACCATGCCAAAGACATGTCACATGACACCAAACACTGTGACACCTCCCCAAAGACAGGTCACATGACACTACATACTGTGATACCATGCCAAAGACATTGAACATGACACCACAAACTGACACCATGTCAAAGACATGTCACATGACATCACACACTGTGACACCATGTCAAAGCCATTGAACATGACACCACAAACTGACACCATGTCAAAGACATGACACATGACATCACACACTGTGACACCATGTCGAAGCCATTGAACATGACACCACAAACTGTGATACCATGCCAAAGACATGTCACATGACACCACACACTGTGATACCCAGCTAAAGACATGTCATTTGACACCACACATTGTGAAACCAAGCAAAAGACATGTCACATAACACCACACATTGTGATATGCCAAAGACAATGAACATGACACCACAAACTGTGATACCATGCCAAAGACATAACACATGACACCACAAACTGTGATACCATGCCAAATACATCTCACATGACACCACACACTGTGAAACCAAGCCATAGACATGTCAAATGACACCACACATTGTGATATGCCAAATACATTGAACATGACACCACACCTGCTCACATTAACCTGACACTGGTTCAACCAGACACAAACAATGTCAATATCACACTCACATGCAGGCAGTTTCTGTAGGAAGTCTAGATAGAATACTGTATTCTGTCATAATCTCATACTGGACCCTGTCACACATATCCTCTAATTCTGTCGCTGAAAATGGACACAAATATATTTTATATTGCATAGACAAAATTCTGTGTAAGAGACATGTCAAGAGTTTATTTTTTCCAAAAAAAATATATTCAAACGCAATTGACCAATTAATGATGGCAAAGCATATGATTACTGTCAGTTCAGATATTCATGATAAAGCTAACAAGATGGCCATGATGGCCCTGAATTGCTCACCTGAGTGTCTGAAATGTTTGGTCACAGGTGCAAAATTTCATTGAAGTAAAGATTCTTACAAAGATAGCAAAAAATTTTGATTTCCAACACGTTAAAAATATCACAATAATTACAATGTATACATATCAAGAAAGTGACCCGCCCCCTGGCAGCCATGTTTTATAGTGAATCACACAATTGAACAATAATGGTAGAGGGTTACCTAAGGAACATTAAGGTGAAATTATTTGCAAAATTTGACCTGTAATTTTTGACAAGAATATTTTGGTAGTTTCCACTTGATACATATAGAAAAAGTGGCTACGGCCTCTGGCAGTCATGTTTGTTGATGAATCCAAATAATTTGAACAGTATTGATAGAAGATCACCTAACAAGCATTCAGGTGAAATTATTTCAAAATTGGGCCTGTAGTTTTTGACAAGAAGACATTAGAAGTTTCAACTATAATACATGTATGAAAATTGGCTCCGCCCTTGGCAGCAATGCTTTTTCGACAAATCCAAATACTTTGAACAATCTTGGAAGAGGGTCAGCCAAGGACCATATGTGGTGAAGTAATATCAAAATTGGGCCTCAAGTTTATGAAAAGAAGTTTTCAGAAATTTCCACTATATAGGAAAAATGACTCCAAGGCCATGTTTTTTGACGAATCTAAATAATTTGAACAATCTTGGTAGAGGGTCACCCAAGAACGATCTGTGTGAAGTTATATTAAACTTGAGCCCTGAATTTTAGCCCTGAATTTTTTTATGAAGTTACCACTACATACTGATAGGAAACGGGGCTCTGCCCCCTGGTGGCCATGTTTTTTGACGAATCCAAACCCTTTGTTGTATTTTTACAGTTTGTTTTTAAACAATTGTTGACAGATGTACATATGGACTGACCAACTGACGACAGACAAAGACTGATCAGAAAAGCTCACTTTAAGCACTTTGTGCTCAGGTGAGCTCAAAATGTATGTGTTAAGTGTTAAATATGACAATAATACCAGAAAGGCAGAGATGGAGATAGGGAAATGAAGGAAGAGGTAGAAGAATAGAATGGGATGGTGAGCAAGAGTTAGAGAGAGAATGGGAAATAGATGAAAGGAGAGGGGAATAAATGAATAGCGGATAGAGGGGAGGGGAAGATACAGGAGAGGGCAATGAAGGAGAGGGAGACAGGGAGACAGAAAGCATGAGAAGTCATATTGATGAAGATGGATAGAGTTGGGAAAAGGGAGGTTGGCTAATAGATATTTCTATAAATGTTCGCGATGACAATATTTCACGTTTTTCCATTGATAGACTATTTCGCGACTATAAATGTTTGTATTTCTAATGACGCCACGAAAATCGCTAATATTAAATAGGAAAATATTTATATAATCATTATTATAAAAATATATAATGGTTAAGGAGATTACTAGTTTCTCGGATTCTCGGATTCGATAGGTGAAAATAATGTTCAACTCATTTCTAGTTGATCCTTCATATGACGTCATCAAGTTACCCTTCTGTACGAATAGTTTTCACAGCGCATTGTGTGAAAACTTCCTAGATTAACTAAAAAGTGCAATTATAAGGTAGTTTTTGTACCAGGGGGTCTGTGGGGGAACTTCAGCCATTTGATTTATCGGGGAATGCTTAGGTTAAAGACAAAGTGAAAAATCAGTTTACGCAAAGGTATGCTGAGCCAGTGAAAACCGCACTCAATAAGGGTGTGTCAATGGACAAATTAGATAAGGGTGTATCAATGGACAAATTAGATAAGGGTGTATCAATGGACTAATTAGATAAGGGTGTATCAATGGACAAATTAGAAATTGAACTGAAATTATCTACTATCTGAAATCCTCTCATGCAAAATGGATGATCAATGCTTTTTAGAAAATTAAAAAAGACTCAGTTTTTATCAAAAATGGATGGATACGATCATGATTGATAAAATGAAATGGAGACTGTACATTCTTTTGAACATTTGATACTGTAGTAAATGTATTAAATGTCAATTTATTATTTCGATAAATATATATATGTAAATGACATAACTACATGTGTCCTACTATTATAACAGTTAGTTTGAGCATTGGTACTGTTTGTTTCATTTTTCCCACTTTGTTTCCCTTTTACGATTTTAATAAGCCTTTTAGCCATATACTAGTACTTAGAGCAAAATGGTAAATTGACAATAAAAATAGCTATAAACTAATGATTTCATTGTAAGTGACAATTTCTCAACTACTTAAGTTAGCGAACTTCGCTAACTTAAAACATGCAAAATAATTTCTAGGTTTACAGTATAGAGAGTGAGCAAGGAAGATGGAGAGGGAGGGATGGTGGGAGTGAGGGACCATACCCACCTTTTGTGTCATTGTGGACTGACTGACTTCCTATTGAATAATACAAGGAAAATATCTTCATCAAAATGTATTAAAGGTATATTTCCTGTACAAACAAATGTTAGAAATGTACGAAACCTCCTTCTTTATGATGATGCTAATATTATATTTCTGTGATTTATACTTCAATAGCCTTTTTTAAGGGACTAAAACAATATGTTGTGCAGGGATGTATTAGACTTCAACACAGTAAAACTTGATAGACTTGATTACAAAAAATATCATCTCTGAGATGATATTGTTTAACTTTATACCTAAAAGTGAAAATTATTATATATACGCAATTATTTTGTAATAACCTACATAACTTATATAGAATCAATTTAAAAGCTCGAAGTTTGGTATTCATTTTAAAAGTTTGTAGTTTTTTTGCAAAAGAAAAATCATTCAGTGAATTATATACATGTAATACTTTAAGTATGCCTAAATTTACCTCCATTGATTATGTACACTTACTGTTCGCGTGTGTGTACACGTGCAATTAAATTTTATGTGATAACCTGATTTTAAGAATAATTTTATTGCCCATTGTCATGTCTGAATACATTAGAAATGTGTGAAACTGTAATAAACAACATGACAAGTGAGGGTCGATTCACCAGTGTCACCAAGCATTCATTTCAAGGCTGAGGATGTCTATATAACTACGAAAACATATTTTTTTATGATTTTCGGACAGGCACCTCAATTTTCTACTTTCCTTTATCAGTTTGACATGTAGTTTCAGTGAACTAAAATGTACCCCGTAACAAAAAATTATGACGTTTACTTTGAAAATCAGGAGATAGCGGGACCCGGGAGAGTTTTCCCCCACAGTCCTAAGTTGTATTTAATGCCCAATCAGTTCCAACTGACAGACTTACCATTCACACATGCTAAAGCGCATTTCTGCTCTGATGAAAATCTGTTCAAGTTTCCACCACATCCTCCATATACAAATTCTTCACAATGTTCTGACTGAGAATTATAAGTCCAAGATACGAAGTACCCACGACAGCGTCCTGTTTCAGCTGGTAGGATACATATATCTTCATCTGCAATATATATTAAACATCTAAACATTATAACTACTGTGTAGTGCTCCAAACCGGGAAAGTGTGAGTGGCCTGTTATATCTGGGAGTCTCCCGCAGTAATCGGGAAAGTTCACATGTATGCATCTGGGGTTGGAACCTAAAACTGACAAATCAGCAGGCAAGTACTCGGTCAACTGAGCTTACTGGGCATGCTATATATGTGATAACTGATATAAAACTTGAACTTTACCTGCTTCTTCACAACTGGCAGTGATGTCTATCTCATCTAGTACAAACAATGCATTACATCCACCACAATAGTTGTCACTGAAATTGGAAAAATCATTATTAGCTCTCAAATATCTTAGTTGCCTTTCAGGTGAGATGTAACAAATTAATTTATTTCAAAGTCATTAAGACCATTTATTCAGATATGTAAGTACTTTAAACGGAGAATCAAACAAAGCATTGAAGACAAAATCTGCATATTTCAGCAGTCTCCATCATTATTGATAAAATAATACAAAATTATTAATCATAAGTCTGCCAAAGAAATCTGCAAGAGAAAAGAAAATATATTTGTAAGCAAGGAAGTGAATTGGTTGGCTCTCAGACAGTTGTTTGTTCTACCCAGGAGTCATACCTGGGGTTTCCCAAACCCTAACAGCTGGAAAAGTCACTACATGACAATGGCTGGTCATGTGGTTTATATTGAATCACAAAAATATGATATACAGTAAAATTTCAATAATATAACCACTTCTCAGGATTATTGAATGTGGTGTTATAATGGTGGTTGTCCTTATATGCAATAATGTACTTACATGCATTTAGCATCCGGATAGTTAGTACATGTTGCATTATCACAGGGTCTTGCAAAGCATTGTACCATTGGAACACCATCAGCACACGAAACTGAAACAAAATATTAAAGATAAAAAACAGTTGCAGCATGAATGTATGATGCAAACAGGCATTCTTTCATCTAGCAATATCCAATAAAACCTCTAAAATCTAGACATTCTAAAAACAAAACAATCTAAAGACCAGACCTTTTAAGAAAACCAGACAGTCTAGAAACCAGGCCCCCTAAAAACCAGACCAGCCAAAGATCCGACATTTCGAAACCAGACCCTCCATCAACCAGATACTCTAAAAACCAGATTTCTTAAAATTCAGAACCTCTAAAAACCAGAATCACTTAAAATAAGGCTTTCATCCTCCATACTAGGTGTTTGGCACCAAAATATAATGAATGGTAATGCTTAAGCACTTAAAATTCATGCTGGGTTGGAATAATCCTCACCCTAATAAAAAGTTAGAAACTGTCAATATAGAAAACAGTTGACACTATTAAGGTTTGAGATCCCTAATGGGCATAACTCCTGAGAAAACATGGAACATTGGTCGATTCAATCCATACTGTAATTTATGTAAGTTATGGCCCTTTTTCTTTTGTTATAAAATGTTATCCTTCAAATTAAATTGATAAATGCATGTTATGATTATTTTCTTATTCTTTCTAATTTTCACACAGCCAAAATGTCCTGCATACATACAAACTTAGGACAGGTAAGGAATATTTGAAAGAAGTTAAAAGAAAATTTACAATGACATCAACTACAATGTCATATCATCAATGTCATTCTCAAATTAAATTTGTATTAGATAAAACTAGAATGCGTCCATAGGACACAGATGCCCCCACTTGCAGCCTTTGTCACAAAAGCAAATGCTATTATTCTGCTCATAGTTTGTGAATGGATATCAAAATTACCAATTGAACAACTGTACTGATTATGGTGATAAGTCAACAGCCATAACTTTGCACTTACTGGACACTGGAAAACTTGAAACCCCAGGTGCACAACCATACAGGTTTTGAATTTTTTATTCAAAATGCATTTGTTGAAAACTTAAAGCATTGGTAATCAGGACAACAAGTAAAATAAGCAAAACAAAACACAGTCGGTCCTCGTTCATTCTAATTCACTGGGTCCGAAATTTTATTTCCAAATAACACATGGTTTCGAATAGCACATTTAAATTCAATGTGCCTAAAAAGATACGTTGTGAGCTGATATTTATTTCGGATGATACAAAGTATTCAGACCGATGGTTATCTAATAAGCGAGGACCAACCGCATGCATAATTCAACTCACATGATTCACTAGGTGTTTCCTCCTCGTCTTCTTCTGGAACTGAAAGAAGAGGATTATTTAATTGATACATGAACATTTCCTTGAAGAAAAACTCCTTAGGTGTACCATACCAGGCTATAAAAGATACCAGTTTCTACAAACGAGGCAAACAAATTTTTCTTATGCCATCCAGAGCATTGTTTCATTCATTTAAAAATTTACCTGACGTTTACTTTTTTTAGTAGCTTTAAATCATATTTTGTCAGCCATCAGAAACAAAAGCAACATAAGATTACAATGGCATGGACTACAACTCATATCATCAATGTCATTCTCATAACATATGTGTCTTAAATAAAAAAATATGAAAATATTTATACCTATTGACCTACCTATATTCTTTAGAGACATTAACAGAAGATATTTTTCCTGCAAAATTACAGCCACAAATGACAAAAACACTTGTATGTCATAAGTCATGAGACGAAGAGTAAACTTAATGTAGAAGCATATACATAAATGATGCAGGTAATGAGTAGTAAAACTGAAAGAGTAGTTTATTAAATAAAGTCATGTTTGAGAAACACGAAAAATCGGTCAATGGCGCTACCGGGAATCATATTAAGTGGTAAAATGCTGTAATATATAATTGCTTTATAAATGTTTGCTTTCAAGTGACCATGTTACCTTGTCCATCACACATGTTTCCTAAACTGTTGCCATATATCTTTAAATTGGTATGAGCAAAGGCATAGTCATCTGCTGAACATCGATCCCAACCATAACCCATTGCTATCTCGACAGCAGTTCCGAAGTGTCTGAATATTTAAAACAGATAAAGCAAAACATTCTCTTACTGAGGGCAATATTAAAGTGTAGGAAATGCTTATTGTTTGTTCAAGTAATACTTACACAACCATAAGAAAACACCACAAATCATAATGCATGCTATTATTTAAATAGAGTCCATATAATCTCACAACTACAATGAGCACAAGTCTAGAACTTTAAAAAAATGAAAAATCAAACCCTTCCCCAATGACCACATTGAAGGCAGATCGTGGCCTGTAGTATCAAACCCTTCCCCAATGACCACATTGAAGGCAGATCGTGGCCTGTAGTATTAAACCCTTCCCCAATGACCACATTGAAGGCAGATCGTGGCCTGTAGTATCAAACCCTTCCCCAATGACCACATTGAAGGCAGATCGTGGCCTGTAGTATTAAACCCTTCCCCAATGACCACATTGAAGGCAGATCGTGGCCTGTAGTATCAAACCCTTCCCCAATGACCACATTGAAGGCAGATCGTGGCCTGTAGTATTAAACCCTTCCCCAATGACCACACTGAAGGCAGATCGTGGCCTGTAGTATCAAACCCTTCCCCAATGACCACACTGAAGGCAGATCGTGGCCTGTAGTATTAAACCCTTCCCCAATGACCACATTGAAGGCAGATCGTGGCCTGTAGTATCAAACCCTTCCCCAATGACCACACTGAAGTCGTGGCCTGTAGTATCAAACCCTTCCCTAATGACCACATTGAAGGCAGATCGTGGCCTGTAGTATCAAACCCTTCCCCAATGACCACATTGAAGGCAGATTATGGCCTGTAGTATCAAACCCTTCCCCAATGACCACATTGAAGGCAGATCGTGGCCTGTAGTATCAAACCCTTCCCCAATGACCACACTGAAGGCAGATTGTGGCCTGTAGTATCAAACCCTTCCCCAATGACCACACTGAAGGCAGATCGTGGCCTGTAGTATCAAACCCTTCCCCAATGACCACATTGAAGGCAGATTGTGGCCAGTAGTATCAAACCCTTCCCCAATGACCACATTGAAGGCAGATTGTGGCCTGTAGTATCAAACCCTTCCCCAATGACCACATTGAAGGCAGATTGTGGCCAGTAGTATCAAACCCTTCCCCAATGACCACATTGAAGGCAGATTGTGGCCAGTAGTATCAAACCCTTCCCCAATGACCACATTGAAGGCAGATTGTGGCCTGTAGTATCAAACCCTTCCCCAATGACCACATTGAAGGCAGATTGTGGCCAGTAGTATCAAACCCTTCCCCAATGACCACATTGAAGGCAGATCGTGGCCTGTAGTATCACAGGTTGGACAGAAGAAACAATTCAAAATGCAAAGAGCTTAACTGTTGCACAAAGAAACAAAACATTGAACATGCAGGAAAACAGACAAATGGCCTTAAAGTACAGGTCTGGGAGTACAGTAAAACTTGTCTTATTATTAAGGTGGTCTTAATATTGATGTTTAATAAAGAGCAAAACAGCGAAAATGAACTTTGAAATTGTGTTCTTAATTTTGTGGTGGTCCTACTATTGAGGTGGTCTTCACGTGAGGTTTTACTGTATACCAAAACCTTATTTCATTTATCACTGACCTGCATGTGGTTCTCATAGAAGCGTATGGGTTCCAAACTGAGTCTAGAGCCATGACAGCAAAGCCGCCACATTTACAAGTCCGCTCTCTGGCTAAACATTGAGACCACTGGGCACTTGTACGTAAGTATGTTGTAAACACATCCAGCACTTTACCCATATCATCAAATCGACATGGTTCATCTAATTCACTCATACACTCCACTGATTCCATCATTAACCTGAAGTAATCAATTGATAAATACTAATCAAAGTATTGTCTTTCATGCAAAAAAGAGAACTAGACACACATATGAATGGTTGAGATAAACTTGTAATTTAATATTACCACTGAATTGATGCCCATAAAGATGTGTAATTATCGTAGATATGTGTAAGGTTTAAACTTACCGATTTCACATCTCTGATGAACTATACCAATCACTCTATTTGACGAACATTACTTACCCACAATTCATCTTGCCGGTTTCTACAAGACGCGATGCTAAGTTTAAGGCACAATAGGTCTGTGAGAATGGTTGACACATTTGTCTTGGCATTTCTACAATAAAAACAATAAATCCTGTACATGCTTCAACAATGTAACATTAAATTCAAAGAACATTATAACATTATTATATATGTATAAATTCTGTTTCATATTCAATTCTTCTTTACAACCACTAACAATCATTTCTAATCCTATCTTTTTGTAAGATACATCATCAACACTTAAAATGTGGCCTTTCTGTCTCAGATTTACAATACGTTTTGCACAGTGTACTTAAATAAAGGCACACATTTCAGTTCAGAAACACTAATTTAACTGACAAATGGAATGTAACTTTTTGCTCTGTACCAACAATAAAAAAATGCATAAGCAATATTTAGTTTAAACCACAAAATGGTAAACAACACATACCTTCTTCAAGGGCAGTTCGATTATTGAATTCCAAAGCTCCTGCATTGCACAATGGTCCTTGACAGCAAGCCTCACACTTCTGCCCATTTCCAGTACACTTCCCTGAGCAAGATTGAGTATTGACACAACCTTTACTGACATAACCTTGTTTTCCAATTGTTTGCACAGTTTGACAAGTCTGTGGATAAGAAAATGTGTGATACAACAATGTTAATCTTCTAAAATATGACAGTCAGAGGACTTCACTGCTTCCCGAGTTCCTCAACAATTCAGGAATTGTTAAGACAGCGGAACAATCTTGCCAGTGCAGGGAATCAACCCATGGCCTCTGGATCAGGAACCGGGTGCTATTATGACGTACATATTATTAAGACATTAAGCGACAACACCTTTCGTAAACAGTTCAACTGAATACAGGGAGATAATTTGAAAGGTAAGTATGGTAGGAGTTACTGTTCTTGTTTACTGCCCTCTTCTTATCTTTGTCCTCCTTAATTGTTTGAAGATTCAATAAAATTCCTTTCTTAGTTTTGGAGTTATGCTTCAGACAAGAAAGTTCCAGATGAAAGGATGCATTGAGAGACAACGATGATTACTATGTCCATCCAAATACAACAACAAAATGCACTTTCTGCATGATAGTCTACACCTAAATAAAAGTATTTCCCATGACAAAATCTACAATGCATTACTTGAAAATATGTAATGACCCAGTTGTTTTTTTACACAGAAGTTTATGCAATCCACAGGAGTTTGTCACATCTATATATTTAATATATAGTATACTATAGAAGGGATATAGAAAGGCAAGTGGCCCAGAGACTCAGTGTTTTTCGCTGCTGACTAAAAATGTCAAGGGTCAATCCCTCGCCAAACTGAGTTGGTTAGATGCCAGGGAAGTACTGGTTAGATGCCAGGGAAGTACCGGTTAGATGCCTGGGAAGTACTGCTTAGACAGCAGGAAAGTACCGGTCATTTTCCCTTTTGGTTTCAAAAAGTTCCTTTAGGAGTGCAGCAGACAAACACAAGGTCTTACACAAATACAGTCAGACTTGTTTATGTGAGAACCTTCTATCTGAAAACTTGGTATCCTCCGAAATAAATATCAGGTCCCTATGTATAGGCATGTTAGATTGAAATGGGCTATTCAATACCATGTATTATTCGAAAAACAATTTTGGACCTGATGAATTCGAATGAACAAAGTCCAACTGAATTTTCATGACTACTTACTTGTTTATTGTGAGGGCAGAATTCTGTTGGTTGTGCATCACATTCTTCATGTGACTTGGCTTTATCACAACTATGGCAGTGTAATGGCGTTACTGTACAAACAAATAATTGCTATTTATTATTATTTATTTATTTAATACATACATGTATTGTGAAACAAGTAATGACATTCCACATCAATCATTTTTGATGGCTGCTTCCTGGGTAACAAACCACTACTAGCACCAAATTCAGCGGCCTTATCATTATTATTATAAAACTCAAACTCAGACTTTGTCATTGTCATGTTCTCATGTGATGTACTGTATATTTGTACATTGTATGTGATTGTATGACGATGTATCATGTTCTCATGTGATGTACTGTATATTTGTACATTGTATGTGATTGTATGACGATGTATCATGTTCTCATGTGATGTACTGTATATTTGGACATTGTATGTGATTGTATGACCATGTATCATGTTCTCATGTGATGTACTGTATATTTGTACATTGTATGTGATTGTATGACGATGTATCATGTTCTCATGTGATGTACTGTATATTTGTACTTTGTATGTGATTGTATGACGATGTATCATGTTCTCATGTGATGTACTGTATATTTGTACATTGTATGTGATTGTATGACGATGTATCATGTTCTCATGTGATGTATTGTATATTTGTACATTGTATGTGATTGTATGACGATGTATCTCATGTTCTCATGTGATGTACTGTATATTTGTACATTGTATGTGATTGTATGACGATGTATCATGTTCTCATGTGATGTACTGTATATTTGTACATTGTATGTGATTGTATGACGATGTATCTCATGTTCTCATGTGATGTACTGTATATTTGTACATTGTATGTGATTGTATGACGATGTATCATGTTCTCATGTGATGTACTGTATATTTGTACATTGTATGTGATTGTATGACGATGTATATCATGTTCTCATGTGATGTACTGTATATTTGTACATTGTATGTGATTGTATGACGATGTATCTCATGTTCTCATGTGATGTACTGTATATTTGTACATTGTATGTGATTGTATGACGATGTATCATGTTCTTATGTGATGTACTGTATATTTGTACATTGTATGTGATTGTATGAGGATGTATCATGTTCTCATGTGATGTACTGTATATTTGTACATTGTATGTGATTGTATGACGATGTATCTCATGTTCTCATGTGATGTACTGTATATTTGTACATTGTATGTGATTGTATGACGATGTATCATGTTCTCATGTGATGTACTGTATATTTGTACATTGTATGTGATTGTATGACGATGTATCAAATGTTCTCATGTGATGTACTGTATATTTGTACATTGTATGTGATTGTATGACGATGTATCTCATGTTCTCATGTGATGTACTGTATATTTGTACATTGTATGTGATTGTATGACGATGTATCTCATGTTCTCATGTGATGTACTGTATATTTGTACATTGTATGTGATTGTATGACGATGTATCTCATGTTCTCATGTGATGTACTGTATATTTGTACATTGTATGTGATTGTATGACGATGTATCATGTTCTCATGTGATGTACTGTATATTTGTACATTGTATGTGATTGTATGACGATGTATCATGTTCTCATGTGATGTACTGTATATTTGTACATAGTATGTGATTGTATGACATTGTATCATGTACAAGTCAAAACAAATAAAATGTTCTGTTCTTTAAAATGTTAAATGTGCTTGAAGCTCCTACGTCATTATAACAAAATAGATATTATATATATATCATAAACATTACCCAAAGTGAACATTGGGTTACAATAATGATATAGACAAAATTTGGTCTGTCTACATTTAATGACACCAAAGACTGGTAAATATAAAATTTGCAAATTTAAAATCTGAGTCTGATTTTTTATCTTGCAATGTTTGTGAATAAGGCCTGAGGGATTTCAAATTTACAGTTCAAACTCAGTCAAGGTGCAATTTGAACTCATTGCTTTCCAATCTAGAGTCAAGTACAATAGCCCTTGAACGCTTTGCTCAATATCATTTATAATATTATTTAAACCATTATATAAAGTATATAAACGTGTCAACATACCTATACATTTATATAAAATCGTTTTAAATATTTACATAGTATTATATGAAGGTTTTTGTTAAGTTTAAGGTCACCATTTTTGCATTAGACATAGTGTCATCTTTCAAATCCAAAAACATATACTTTTTATAAGACATAGTTTGAGAATTCAGGACAATTGTGAAAACTGAACGAATCTGCTGTCCAAATTCTTCAGTTTTATCAGATTACACTGCATGAAATTTACCACATTGAGTTCAAGTAACACTGTTAATACACTAACTCAATGAAAGCTTTGAGTTCAAGTAACACTGTTAATACACTAACTCAATGAAAGCTTTGAGTTCAAGTAACACTGTTAATACACTAACTCAATGAAAGCTTTGAGTTCAAGTAACACTGTTAATACACTAACTCAATGAAAGCTTTGAGTTCAAGTAACACTGTTAATACACTAACTCAATGAAAGCTTTGAGTTCAAGTAACACTGTTAATACACTAACTCAATGAAAGCTCGACTGAATATTCACCACATTGAGTTCAAGTAACACTGTTAATACACTAACTCAATGAAAGCTCGACTGAATATTCAGAAAACAATAGCATCACAGGGGTCTGCTAACTCTTGCATGTGCTTTTCTTTATCATAACAAGAAATGGTTTAAAGAAAATAGAACATTCAAAACCAAATACACAGAAGCAGCTGCTGAGGATAGCACTTCATTTGTCTCTAAACAGTCGAGGTAAATAACAGCACAAACACCTACCTTTACATTTCTGACCAGCAAGCTGAAGTACGCTGCGTAGTGATACACTGACTGTGTTACTGACTCTACTGTCCAGAATGTCCAATCTACTCTCCACACAAGCAAATGTTTGATACAATTGTAAGCACAGTCTGGTCAGATCTGGATGCAATGATATCAATCGTTTCACATAGCACACTTTCTTCTTTCTTTTACCCATATCTACAAATAGCCATAAAAGATAACATAATTTGACAAGAAAACCCTCAAAATATTGACCTTTAATCAAAATGTCTTCCAGTATTGCAGTATAAAAGTATGGAGGCAACATGCCACCTCTTTAAAGTTCTGTTATATCATTATTATCATAAAAGCTGAGTCAAGTTTTACCCTGTGAGTATATCATTTTTGTTTCAATGTTTCGGCTAACTAGGCATTCAGCAGGAAATAAAATAATAGCAAAAACAATGCAAAATCAGAACACTTTTCTAAAAAAAAACTCTATCCAACTGAATCATAAGAAATGATGATAGAAACACAGGAGATTGTCAGGAGTTGTTTCCCTTTATCCATTCTAGAGGTCTCGCCCTTTATAGTATATGTATATATTGAAGGGATATAGGGGAGAGAACTCTAGAAGGAAAAGTACTTGTGACAATCTCCTGTGGATAGAAATAACCAGAGGAACCAAAGCAATCAATAATAAATTAAAAACATTAAACAATATGAAGACTACAGTCAAATAGCAACAGCATTGAATTCCTTACCAGTTTTGTCACCAGACCCGGAGTTCCCTGAAGAACTAGATTTTGGCGATTTTGGCGATTTTGGCGATTTTGTCGATTTTGTCGATTTTGTCGATTTCGTTCCTTTTGAATTTTTCCCACTAGATTTTTTAGTTTCCTTACTTCCCGATTTGCCTTCAATAAAACATAAACTTAATGGTAATGCATTATTTTGTAATTTAAATCAGCAGTGAATTTGCAGCATTTATATTTATTTTTATTAAATACTTAAGTACTGATGGTCACATAAAATATGTCAAGGCACCAGTGATTCGGTGTTGAATTATTGATAAATCTTTGAATATTTAACTCCATTTTATCCATCTTGAGACCTTCCTATCTCAAATACACGAATCTGATAGAATTATTATTTTTAAGTGATATTATATTCATTAACATAAAATCTGAAAATCTGAAATATAGGTAAGCTAAATACCTCCACTCCGTCTCTTTCTAATACGTGCCTCATCATCATCATTTTCATTTTCATTATTATCATCGCCATCATCACTGTCATCAATAGAATCTGATTCATCACCGGACCAACTCATACTTCCTCCTTCCGATTCCTCTTCATCACTGTTCCTATCATCATCTCTTTCCTCTTTACTTTTATCCATATTATCTCCATTAAGGAACTCATGTACAAAAAAGTCTAAATCTTTATTGTTCCAAGGTTCATTCTCATAAATATACTCGTCACAATCTTCCTCATTGTGCTTATTCTCTGTTGAGTCTTTTGGACCAGATCCTTTCTCTCTAGAATCGTTTTCACCAGATCCTTTCCCATGCGAATCCTTTTTACCTGACTCTTTAGAACCCTTTTTACCTGACTCTTTAGAACCCTTTTTACTTGACTCTTTAGAATCCTTTTTACCTGACTCTTTAGAACCCTTTTTACTTGACTCTTTAGAATCCTTTTTACTTGACTCTTTAGAATCCTTTTTACTTGACTCTTTAGAATCCTTTTTACTTGACTCTTTAGAATCCTTTTTACTTGACTCTTTAGAATCCTTTTTACTTGACTCTTTAGAATCCTTTTTACTTGACTCTTTAGAATCCTTTTTACTTGACTCTTTAGAATCCTTTTTACTTGACTCTTTAGAATCCTTTTTACTTGACTCTTTAGAATCCTTTTTACTTGACTCTTTAGAATCCTTTTTACTTGACTCTTTAGAATCCTTTTTACTTGACTCTTTAGAATCCTTTTTACTTGACTCTTTAGAATCCTTTTTACTTGACTTTTTCTTTGAATCTTTACTCTTACCACTAGATGCTTTACTATCAGAATCCTTGTTTTCAGATCCTCTATTTGTGGAATCTTCTTTACTGGATTCTGCAGAATTCATTTCAGATCCACTTTCTTCACCATCATCCTCATTCGATGCCAGAGTATCCCCATCATAAGTAAGTAACAGCCAGGCTAAAAACAAAAGCAGTGTTTTACTTGATAGGTTTATATTATACCCTCCCCCTATTCATTTTTTTTTCTTTGGTATCCAAGGGATCTTTACAGGGAATCCCTGTTTGTCTGAATACGACCATCCCTGTGCTTATCTTTCTTACTTTGATTAAGCTATATCTACCAGATAATTATCCTCACCATATTTACGATAAATACATCTGCGGATAATATGTTTCAAAATTTCAGTTTTGTCACTAAATCAAACAGATGATACAGAGATGCATCACACGATTGTTTATGGATTGTTTATGGTTAAAATAAGAGGGTCAAATTGTCATAAAGTATGCCTGTCAAATGACTAAGGTTATAATATTAAACACAAAAAACAGTTGTTCATATGTTTATTAATCATTCAGAGAGCAAAAAAGGGTCATTTCATGAATTAAGGATAATTCAAGGGGACTTAACTCCAGATTGCTCAAGACGATTTTGCTGATATTATTGGAGTTAGAGAGCAGGGAAGGGTCATTTCATCAATTTTGGATAATTCAAGGGCCATAACTTTTGAGTGTCTAAGCCAAATTATATAGTAATTAAGTGTGGATTATGGACTTTGTGAACAAGTTTGAGGAAGATGCAACAAAAAAGCTGTTTGAGTTAGAAAAATGGACATGGACGTCTAGAGACAGTCATAAACAAGAGGGTCATGAATAGTTAACCGGAGTGACCTGAAATGTTTGGTACTGTGGTCCTGTGTCACAGGGTGCAACATTTCTTGAAGTCAAGATTATCACAAAGATAGCAAAAAGTTTGATATCCAGCATGTTAAGAATATCACTACAATTACAAGATATCGGGGGAGTGACCCTCCATTGGCAGCCATGTTTCAGTGAATCACACAATTGAATATTCTTGGAAGAGGGTTACCTAAGGAACATTTAATTGAAATTATTTCAAAATTGGGCCATTAGTTTTTGACAAGAAGATTTGTCTAATTTCCATGATACACACATAGGAAAAGTGGCCCTGCCCCTGGCAGCTATGTTTTTTTAACAAATCCAAAACATTTGAACAATCTTGGTAGAGGGTCACCTAAGAAATGTTTGTGTCAGCACTTTTTGACAAAACAATTTTTGAAGTTTCCACTATATACATAGGAAATATAGTTCCGCCAACTGGGGACCATGTTTTTCAATGAATCCAAACAATTAAAACAATCTTCTTAGAGGGTAACCTAAGAAATATTTGTATGAAGTAATATCAAAATCGGGTCAATAGTTTTTGAAAAGAAGATTTTTGAAGTTTCCACTATATGCATATAAAAAAAATAGGCCCGCCCCATGGTAGCCATGTTTTTTGACTTATCCAAATAATTTGAACAATCTCAGTAGAGGGTAACCTAAAGAATATTTGTATGAAGTTATATAAAAAATGGTAGGATAGTTTTTGACAAGAAGATTTTCAAGTTTCCACTATATACATATAGGAAAAGGGGCTCTGCGCCCTTGCAGCCATGTTTTTTGAACTCAAACCCCTCGTAGTATTTTGTAGAATGTCAACCTAGTAACCTTTCGCTTAAATTTTGTGAAATTCCACAAAGTGGTTTTAAAGGAGATGTTTTTAGAAGAAAAACAGGAAGTGGGCCATTTTGTTGTTGTTGTTGTTGATCAATCACCACCCCATGTTGTATTTTTGTAGAGTGTCACCACATGTAGCTTCCAGCAAAGTTTCATGAAATTCTGCTGTGCGGTTTCAGAGGAGATGTTTTTTAAACAATTGTTGACAGACGAATGTACAGACAACAGACAAAGACTGATCAGAAAAGCTCACCTTGCACACAAAGTGCTCAGGTGAGCTTAAAATTAGCATTCGAGATTTAATATCTCACATACATGTATGTTTATATGAATTGTATTACCAATTATCAATTATACCAATAAGATTTTCTCCCAACCTTCCTACCTAATCCTAACCTTCACTGGCAAGGCTTGCAGAAGGAAAACAAACATATTTCTAAGGTAGGTCTTATTGCCTTATTTACAACTAATTCATGTTACATTACTTTAATAAACTCGGCAATATAAGACAGGCACTGTTAATGAAATATCAATCTGGAAAAATATTTGGTCTGTTAAAGAAAACAATTCCAGTGATATACCTAGATGTATATTTCACAGTACATGTACTTATATGGAAATCTAGGATACTTGACACAGCATATTATAAGATATCGCTGGATTCATTTTCAGCATATACCGGTAACAAAATACAGACAGACCTCGTTCATTTGAATTTATTGGGTCCAAAATTTTATTTAGAATAATACATGGTTTCAAATAGACCATTTCAATTCGACGTGACTAAGAATCTTCTTATTCTGATAGAAAGTTGTCAAATAAAGAGGCCCGACTGTAACAATAAAAGTATCACACAGATTGATGTCAACCATACCTGTCTTCTTGAAGTCATTAAGACATGATTGCAATTTGCCCTGACATATGGTGTCTGTCTGTTCTTTAAGGAGTTTCACCCGATACATTATATCTTTGGTATGTTCTGGTCTACAGTTCTCAATACGTTTCTCTACACATTGTTCCAAGTCCGATGCAGATCTATTGATGAATAAGATATATATTGAAGTATAAACAAGGACCATACATTATATTTTGCACAGACAACAGGTTACATAATTATAATGTGTAATGTGTGTTTGAGTTTTACATGCTTTTTTTTTCAACAGTACTTCAGAAATGTTTGATGGTTAATTAACCGAACCACTGTTTCAGGGTTACCAACAGGCTTCCCGGAAGTTAAAATTGTCTGCCTGTCCACCAGTCAGGTAGATGATTAAAAGTTGCCTGACCAAAACATTTTTACCTGAGCGAAAAAAGTTAATTTTCTGATGAAGTATTATTCTGCAGAAAACTGGCACAAATCATAGATGACTAAAATTGCAAAATTTTGTAGTTTTAATAAGCATAGGGCATTGATAAAAGCACCAGTGTTTTCCTTCAGTTATCATATCTGTATTTCTCATGTTGGTATTTTAAACAATAATACTTCACGTTTATGGTAAAAATACAGAAGTTAAGATTGCAATGACAATTTTATTATAAATATCTTGTATTTATTCATCATGGGAGCATATTTTTCACTGGTCATTTGGTCCTACATCATTACAAAATTTGCCATATTTCGGATGCATAAATAATCACAGAGGTCACTTCCAGGGTTCGATCCTATGACCGCTAGATTGGCAGTCAGGTACTCTGACAGCTGAGCTCATGTGGCAGACTGATTACATAGTAGCAACTGTGTATGATAGCAACAATAACTGGTGTTTGTGGTTGTAGACAGAGAAGCAGATACACTTGTTATGCTTTTATCCTTCAACTACAGTACAGAATGTAACTGCATCGCCTATCAATGTTTTCAACATACCTGCAGAAGTCTTTGTCTCCTCCGCGCATGTGTCCCCATCTCGCTATACAAGCCTGAGCACCACAAATATCACATTCAACTTCTCGGCACTGACCTTTAACCTTTGACATTACAACCATGGCGGTTTCCATGACAGCAGACCTTTTATCGGCAGGGCATAAAGACAGGTGCCTATCCATGCAAGTTCGGGCATATGGTATAGATCTAGAAGAAATAAGTGTCATTAACTTTACAAAACTTTTAATGGTTGGCATTTTAATCAAAGCAATAGGCAGCACAAAGTGACATAATCATAGTCCAATCAGTAAATGTTATTTTATTATCACATGATGCTTAAAATACAAACCAAAGCTGGCTATCTTGTGTAAATTAAGCAATCAAATGTGTTCTATGATAAAGACCTGGGGCTTATTCACAAACATTTTAAGACTGACACTCAGACTTAGACTTCAGATTTATAAATGTTATATAAACCAGCCGTTTGTTTTACATCTAGCTCCACTCGGCACTTTTGTCCATTTTTATCAAAATCTACATTGTTACACCAATGTAGGAGCAAAAAGAACATTCAACATTTAAAGTAGAAATAAACAATATGACCTTAGTAGTCATGTGGTCACCTCTATGAAGAGGTCCAAATATTTGTATCAATGTTTAACAGGAATACAGATAATACTGACACACATGTCTGACTGGTCAACCCATGTTGTCAATTTTTAATATACATTATTATCAAATCTTTTATGAGCTGATGCTTTTTAAGCAGTCTATCATTGGAATTTTGCAATGTAAAGTGTGATGTATGTAAGAAATTTGGTTGAGTGTTATCTCTTATTTATATATACTAGTAGCAGCAACCAATTACAAAAGTGAAGTGATATAAATGTAGTCATTTTGGTGCCTTATTCACAAACAATTTGAGACTGAAAATTTGCAAAAGTTATATTTACCAGACTTTCGATTTCATTAAATCAAACAAATGAAATTTAGTCAGAATAATAATGATTACTCACTATACACTTTTGCCAAGTTTTATTAAAATCTTGTCAGTTATAACAAGGCAGCAGCAGCATGTAATACTTTACAGTCCCAGTTTCAGTCTTATTATATTTATGAAAAAGGCCTCAGGATAGATTTTGAAAGAAATTTAATAGACACAGTCGGTTAGTTAGATTTGTACTGAAGATTGCAAGGATAAAATACTGAAAACCAGACATATACATACCCACAAACTTTGTCCCAGTCGGGCTTTTTGCAGGACACAGCATTGTAAAGGTCAAACATACATCTGACAGCACCATCAACATCACAGCCTTTCCTCTCATCAAATGTGCACTGTAATGTAGGCTCTGGCTTTGTGGGTGGCGTACACATGCCTTCAGCAAAACTTCTAATGGATAAGTATGAATTCTCTACGATGCTTTTCACTTTACCATTGCAGCCGAGTGTGTGCGCACCAACACACATGTCATATTGCATGCTTCTCCTACAAATAAATAAACAAACATAGCAAATTATTAAATGAAATTGTGTTGTCTGCTTGTTTATCTATATGCAGAGATTTGATTTTCTCTCCCCAACTATAGAAAACAAAGCAACGAGTAAGCAAACAGACTAAGAATCAACTACGAATTTGATAAAGATAGAATTGCACTTGGACATGCTCTTCATACAGTATAATGGTAACAGCTGTGTACTGGCACCTCGCCCGACACTACAACCTCAGAAGATGGACGTCGCTTTTATATGAAGTTTGAGCATCATTTATATGCAGGTCGATTGATTTTCAGATCAATCATAATTGAATAGCATAGGAAAAAATGTTTTGAAAAACAACACTATATATAATATATCGCAATTCAAACTTTAAGTATAGATAGAAATGCCAGAGAAATTGTTTAATGTAATGCATATAAGGACATGTATCGTGGATGGACCGGTTTCATCATTCGGTGACCTCAACATGAACTCCCTATACAAAGGGTAAATATATTAAAAACAAAACAATATCAACTCATTACATTTAGTTTACTTTATTTTGCTTTGATCTGCGCAAAAATTCCTCCAACATCTTTCACATAAACAATGGAAGCTGCCATTGTGTTGATGTCATAGGCATACATAAATATTATGAGCTTTCCTATTTTCTGTTGCAGTAAACACTGTATGCAAAATAAATATGGTTTAAATAAGTTATAACTTCTTGGTTGTTAAATATGTACCAATTATTAGTTGATAAATACGTAATTATATTGATAAGAATAATAACAAATAAATAATAAACTAAACATATAATAACAAATTACACAAATACCATAATACCCAACTTTAGGCCTATATATATATTCCTATAGAGTCTGTGGCCTTTTTCTTTATATTAACATCTAACCTAGAAAACCACGTGATGGCCTAAATTGAATGCTTGAATGCTTCAACGCATTCAATATTTAATTGTACCGTCCTACGGACACACAATTGCTACTCATGTTTATGAATAAATAATTAATGTCTTCGACATAATTGTTTCAGGTTAGTTGTTTTAGTTTCATTTATTACCCTGCATATATATATGTGTGTATTTCATATATTTTCATAATGAACTGTATTCAATGTATTAATCAATGTTATTGTGTTCGCCAC
Source organism: Mactromeris polynyma (assembly GCA_032209605.1). NCBI lineage: Eukaryota > Metazoa > Mollusca > Bivalvia > Venerida > Mactridae > Mactromeris > Mactromeris polynyma. Next base: position 6,701,406 of record JASFXZ010000012.1, read on the forward strand.
GTGTAGCACTTATTATCACGTGTTGTTTAATGAATGCTGTTCAGATTTATGTTAATTAAGTTTATATTTATGTAAATGGCCTAAATTGAATGCTTCAACGCATTCAATATTTAATTGTACCGTCCTACGGACACACAATTGCTACTCATGTTTATGAATAAATAATTAATGTCTTCGACATAATTGTTTCAGAGTCTATTTATCCAGAAGGCCCTGACCCACGACTATATAGGATTTCAAGTTGTCAGCGTTGTTGAAATTGTATTTGCTACTGAGCTACCCGTGACATTGACCTATATTGTATCGGGTCACAGAAAAAGAATGGTACCAGTGTCGTTGACCTCTGATATTATCCATTAATACAGTGTGTGTGCAAAAGTTTTACAATTGTAAAAACTCATAACTAACAACCAACTGCACTTGAAACTATGAACTGTCAAATAAACGTATTTACAATATTTTTAAGTGTATCTAATACAGTTATTCTTCAGAATGGCAAGGACAAATAAAATGTAAAAAAACCTTACAAAGACAGCCTTTCTGTAACATGATAATGAAACAATTTTGTTAAGACAATTATGTGTATGTGAGACCACTTTATATACATTTGAGCACACCTTGCACATAAAAATGGACGGTAAATCACGTGACTTGTTTAGCAGAAGACGAGCATCTGCTCGAAAAATAAAAAATGTTTGTAGCAAGACATTGAGAAATAGCATTTCTATATTTTTCTTGACGCTGTGACAGGAATTTGTTTACACAAATGTACGCGAATACCGATGACAAACTTTGGCATTTCACTTGGTGATTAGCATGCGCGGAAGGCAAGTCACCAAAATAGGGCAGTCAGCGAAACAGGGCAATCGCCAATACTTCAAAGCATTAAAATGATACACTGGAGAAATTGCTTATGTTTGCAAAGCAAATAATTTACAAATCAGTGATTTGAGAGGTTTTGCAAGGGGAAATGTAATTGAATCACCTAAATGTGTATTGTTAGAGTGAAGTGTCCAGTAAAAATAAACTTATCTTCTGTGAATGAAGAGTTTTACACAGGCTGGTAATTATGCAACTTTCTCCAACTGCGAAACTCAAAAACATTTCCATGTCACAAACTTAAACACTTTTACAGTAATACACATTACTTGATGCTGACATATGTACACAGACATAGGATCGTGTAACTGTACACAGACAAAGGATTGTGTAACTGTACACAGACACAGGATTGTGTAACTGTACACAGACACAGGATTGTGTTACTGTACACAGACATAGGATCGTGTAACTGTACACAGACATAGGATTGTGTAACTATACGCAGACATAGGATTGTGTATTATGTAACTGTACAAAGACATAAGATTGTGTAACTGTACTATACATTTTGTCATATCTAATGCTCTTTTTATTTCCGTACTTCTTTTAATATCATATTAAAAGCATTAAATCAACAATTATGATTATTAGATTCCAAGTAACAATAAATATTATAACAGATCTTATAGGCTGAAGCCATTAATGAAGAGTATATATTTCCCTCCGCAGCAAAATATACCGACACTAGTGAAATATCGACATTTACAAACACATATAAAATTACTTACGAGCAGAGTAAACCATGAAATCCTGTTTTCGTTGATTCAAGAATGGAATAACCCAAATCAGTGGCACATTCTATAGCTTTCCGAGGTTGGCACTCACGTGTCATTGGGTCATTGGAGCAATACCCCATATTATCAGTGAGTCCATACAGCATCTTGATCACAGAAGAAAGCTGTCGTCTAGCACCACCGACACACTCCTCTACCTGCATACCAGCGTACTGAAGGATCTCCTTACCCCTGTGAAAGTACAGTTTACTCTATAGTTATATTATACACAAAATGTGCAATCTACTTTTCCATAATTGGTTTCTAGAGCAGATCCTGATAAATGGCAAATGCAAGAAATAATCTTCACAGACATTAAATCTAATACAATTCAAATATTGCGATTCATTTGACTGGATTTCAGATAAGGACATATTTTAAACCTCCAATTTTGATGCCCACAAGGTGCTGTATATCTTATAGCTCAAGCATAGTGAATGTGATTTGTTTCTTGAAATCCCAGGACCAGTATCAGTTGATTCAAGCCAGCACAAAGTTGTCATTGTATACAATGAATATATAGCATAATACATTTTGATGATTCTGGTCAATCTAGTAAAACATTGATGTTGTACAATAGACTCTCATGTCATAACTTACTGAGAGCAAACACCTGATCTATCTGATGGTGGATTGAAAGGCATCACAAGAGCCATGCCAGCAAACTTCTTCATCAACACAGGAACCATAGATGTTAGTGGACAGAAACCTGATAATGTACAAACACAAAATATGCTTGTCATCCTGGAGAGAACTCTCAGTGAGAAAACATTCAAGAACTAGAGCTATCACTGAAGGTGATTAATACCCCCACAATACCGCTTTGTCAGACATATTTTTGATAAATTCAAAGATGGCCGCCAGTCAAGACAATGAAATTATCTATCACTATCTATCACTACAGGACCACAATCAGAATGTGCCGACAATATACACAACTAGGCTTGGTAGAAATAATTCATGGAAAACCATGTTATGTGACATGACGGAACAAGTGGTAATTCCCATATAGCCCCCATTGCATATTTTGAAGTGGGGTTATAATAAGAATTGTGTACATTTTAATATTTCGGAGGTGATATGAATACCACAGTATGGGAGTCAGGTCAAAATCAATAAAATAGAAAAAATGAACAGTAATATATAGCACTTTGTCACAAAGAAATATAATGATACATTCGACTAGAGTATGAACTAGTAACACCAATATATTTGATTTTAACTCCCAAGATCTGAACATTTTGCATTCAAATTCGAACAAATATAGCAACAAAGCGTATTAAATTGATACAATTTATATTCGCAATCAAGACATTTTGTTCCATTGTCCTTGACTGCAGTTTCACAGATTTAATCAAATAATCAAACTACCTGGATATAACATTATATTATGCCTTATTTCAATGGATTTTAAAAGAAATCCCGTTATTTTCACTGAAAGGCGAGTCTTCAACAACAAAAACAAACCATTTGCTAGTATCTGAATGTAATAAACCAAAAATGCTGCCAACAGAACAGTAAGAACTAATCAACAGTTCCTGTGAAATAAAAAACTGAACTTGTATAGAATTGCTCACAAAAAGCTGGGCAAAATGGAACTAAATCAATGCAAAATATATCAAACAATATGCTAGAAATAACAGTTATTTTCACAGAAAGATAAGTCGTTTACAACTAAAAACAAACCATTTGCTAGTAAGTGAAAGTAAGAGAAACTATTTTTAGTAACAGTGACCTTGACCTTGGCCCCACCAGCCCCAATATCGAACTTGACCTGTATCTTCTGATGTTACACCTGTGTACCAAAAAATTTTCAAATCTGTCTAGCCTTTCATGAGTTATCGTCCGGAAACCATGAAAACCGACAGACCGACCGACCGACAGACAGACCGACCGACCGACAGACCGACCGACCGACCGACCGACAAGCTCACTCCTATATACCCCCTCAAACTTTGTTTGTGGGGGTATAATATCTCATCCGTATACAAAATACCCATTTTGCAATATCATGGTCATAAAAAATATTTGTTTACCTACTCTATAGAAAAGACTATACCCATCACTGTTTACCTATAAGAAGTTGCATATTATTATAAACCAACCCAAAACTATAATCACAACTATGTCTTTAAAACAGAGCAAAAATATTTAAAGCTGCGCCAACATATTTTTTTCTCTTCTTGGATAGCTTTATCGTTGTTTCATAAACAATAGCTATATACATGAATGAGCTTTTTGATTTTTGTTAGTTTGTAGTCAGTGCCTTTCTAGCAGAAAGTAGAAAAATGTATCATATGTACGCTCATTTCATATTATGATACAATACGGTTTTATTGCATATTGCAATATACCAATATATAGTGACATTCATGTTATAAATACAGTTAGACCTCATGTATCAAAGTACTCGGCATCATCCAAAATAAATATCAGGTCCCAATGTATCTTATTATGCACATCAAATTGAAATGAGCTATTCGAAATCATGTATTATTAGAAAAAATTGTTTGACTCAATGAATTCGAATGAATGAGGTCCGACTATAATATGTAGTACAATAAAATCCTATGTGAAACTAAAATATATACCTTCATCTTCCATGTCATCCATCACTGGTGGTTCTGGTAAATAGAGAAACAAGAAACAACATTGACCAACAACAGTCTTATACATAGATATATACTCAACAACAAAGAAATGCACCACCTATTTTCCTAAGAATTAACATCAGACACAAAATAATAAACAAGAAATATTTAATTTTGCAGACAGCCATACTAAGTCTCAGAAGTGTAGCTTCTTCTAGACCTGGACTAAATCATTTTCTAGATTCGGGAGTTTTTAAAAGCACAACAATTAGCTTTTAATTTCTCAAAAAAGATCACTGACAAAGCCGCATAGCTTATCAAACAACAAACATTGCTAATTAAACCTAAAAAACTTAATCTTAGCCTCATAGGGTGTGTAAATATCTCTTTTTTTCCACAAATGTCTGGAGTTGTAGTGTACTAGATCACATGACTGCTCAAGCAAGAGGGAGTGGTTTCAAGCCACACACAAAGATCAAAAGAGTGATTCAATCATCACAAAATTAAGCCTATGCAAATTGGCACATATATTTTCAGGCCCTGCACAGACACGATATCATCACAAAGTGAAGAAATGAGAACTTAAATTACACCGTACCTCCAACAAATGAATAATCATCTAGAAAATTCTTGAATATCTGTAAATATGACTGAAGAATGCCTCTGTAGGCTGCAGGTAATGTAGTATCATCAAGATCAGACCTGTAAAGAGACGTCATTGCAATATTTAATACAGCCACAGGAGATTGTCTTTAGTACTATATATATATATACTATAGAAGTGATAAAGGGAGAGAACACTAGATGGGGAAAAGGGAAATAACTCGTGACAATCCAGCGCATACAGGCCAGCCTGGGAGGTCTAGTGGTCAAGGGATAGAGTGACCAAATCTTTATTCACAAGTTATGGGTACAAGTCACAGGAGATTGTTACAAGTTCTCTCCCTTTATTCCTGCTACAGTGTACTATATATACATATACTATAGAAGGAGGAGAGTGGGAGAGAACTTGTGACAATCTCCTGTGGTACAAGTTCTCTCCCTTTATTCCTGCTACAGTGTACTATATATACATATACTATAGAAGGAGGAGAGTGGGAGAGAACTTGTGACAATCTCCTGTGGTACAAGTTCTCTCCCTTTATTCCTGCTACAGTGTACTATATATACATATACTATAGAAGGAGGAGAGTGGGAGAGAACTTGTGACAATCTCCTGTGGTACAAGTGCTCTCCCTTTATTCCTGCTACAGTGTACTATATATACATATACTATAGAAGGAGGAGAGTGGGAGAGAACTTGTGACAATCTCCTGTGGTACAAGTTCTCTCCCTTTATTCCTGCTACAGTGTACTATATATACATATACTATAGAAGGAGGAGAGTGGGAGAGAACTTGTGACAATCTCCTGTGGTACAAGTTCTCTCCCTTTATTCCTGCTACAGTGTACTATATATACATATACTATAGAAGGAGGAGAGTGGGAGAGAACTTGTGACAATCTCCCGTGGTACAAATTCTTCCGTGACAGAGATTCTTCTATCAGATTCTATTAGATATCAAAACCGGTCAGAATCTAAATAGCAATCGTCAAGGGTGATGCATATAAATTATAAGAACTGGCTTCATAAATAAGTTTCAAATAGTCAAACTTGCTTGTAATGTGTATATTAAGAAAGTAGAAATGTGTTGACAAGTGGTTTCTACACACAGGTTCAGATTTACTAACAGGTCTAGTATGAAAAAGTTCCCTATCATTTTATTTATCACTATCAATCAAGTTATATGACCATTATTTGGAAATGGTGCTCAGTATAGGGCTTCTTTTGCTATAAATATTACATATACAACATGTATTTACTTAAAAGTGAAAACAAAACACTTCTGTATAAGGAAACATGTTAAAAGCAATATCTTCAAACAATATCTTTAAACAATGTCTTCAAACAATATCTTCAAAGCTTGATACAATCTTGAAATAACAAAAATGTCTCAGAAAAACATCCATGCAATATTTTCAATGCTTTATCAAATTCAAGATACATACCTTATACACTGCAGGAAGTCATTCAAAGCATTAAACAATTCTGACGTCGAGTTGAAGTCAGTATTCAAGAATCCTCCAAGACAATTGGTCAGTGGTGTATCAGCAAGTTCACTGAGAACATCAGGTAATATCAAGCAATCAAGTCCATCATAGTATTCGTTTATGATAGCTTTGATATGGAATCTCCCAAGCACTTGCAAGTGAATGGGGCACTCGGATAAATGATCTCGGATACATTCACTAACTTCCACAGAAGAACTGAAATATTATGGTTCATTATAAATCATACAACTATGACTTGTACAAAATCAACTAAATTACAATTGATAATACAGTTACTTTCATGTCAGCGGTTGCTATTGAAGACACTTTTGTATAGCATACAATACCAGGATTACCGGCATTTACACCTGTGCTGGAAAACTCTTACACCCCATGTAGTATGCATCTTGTGCTGATGACGTCATCACATAATGGTGAATAATAACTCAAATAAATTTGTAAAATAATATGTTATTATAAGTAAAAGTCCTTAAAACGTATGCAAGAAAAAGAATCTATCACTGGCTTTGTGTGCAGATGGAAATATCCAGCTTTCTGGGAACTGTTTTCAGGGAAACGTGGCCGAGTTCTCACAAAAACAGTAACCCTCCATTATTGTAGTAATCTAGAAGTCAGCTAAACAACCCACACGTTATAGGTACAACAACAGTACAGGAAGTCAGCCAAACAACGCAGACGTTATAGGTACGACAACAGTACAGGAAGTCAGCTAAACAACCAAGACGTTATAGGTACGACAACAGTACAGGAAGTCAGCCAAACAACGCAGACGTTATAGGTACGACAACAGTACAGGAAGTCAGCTAAACAACCAAGACGTTATAGGTACGACAACAGTACAGGAAGTCAGCTAAACAACCCAGACGTTATAGGTACGACAACAGTACAGGAAGTCAGCCAAACAACCCAGACTTTATAGGTACGACAACAGTACAGGAAGTCAGCCAAACAACCAAGACGTTATAGGTACGACAACAGTACAGGAAGTCAGCCAAACAACCAAGACGTTATAGGTACGACAACAGTACAGGAAGTCAGCCAAACAACCAAGACGTTATAGGTACGACAACAGTACAGGAAGTCAGCCAAACAACCAAGACGTTATAGGTACGACAACAGTACAGGAAGTCAGCCAAACAACGCAGACGTTATAGGTACGACAACAGTACAGGAAGTCAGCCAAACAACCAAGACGTTATAGGTACGACAACAGTACAGGAAGTCAGCTAAACAACCCAGACGTTATAGGTACGACAACAGTACAGGAAGTCAGCCAAACAACCCAGACGTTATAGGTAAGACAACAGTACAGGAAGTCAGCCAAACAACCCAGACGTTATAGGTACGACAACAGTACAGGAAGTCAGCTAAACAACGCAGACATTATAGGTACGACAACAGTACAGGAAGTCAGCTAAACAACGCAGACGTTATAGGTAAGACAACAGTACAGGAAGTCAGCTAAACAACCCAGACGTTATAGGTAAGACAACAGTACAGGAAGTCAGCTAAACAACGCAGACGTTATAGGTACGACAACAGTACAGGAAGTCAGCTAAACAACGCAGACGTTATAGGTACGACAACAGTACAGGAAGTCAGCTAAACAACCCAGACGTTATAGGTAAGACAACAGTACAGGAAGTCAGCCAAACAACGCAGACGTTATAGGTAAGACAACAGTACAGGAAGTCAGCTAAACAACCCAGACGTTATAGGTAAGACAACAGTACAGGAAGTCAGCCAAACAACGCAGACGTTATAGGTAAGACAACAGTACAGGAAGTCAGCCAAACAACGCAGACGTTATAGGTAAGACAACAGTACAGGAAGTCAGCCAAACAACGCAGACGTTATAGGTAAGACAACAGTACAGGAAGTCAGCCAAACAACGCAGACGTTATAGGTAAGACAACAGTACAGGAAGTCAGCCAAACAATGCAGACGTTATAGGTAAGACAACAGTACAGGAAGTCAGCCAAACAATGCAGACGTTATAGGTAAGACAACAGTACAGGAAGTCAGCCAATCAACGCAGACGTTATAATAAAGACAACAGTACAGGAAGTCAGCCAAACAATGCAGACGTTATAGGTAAGACAACAGTACAGGAAGTCTGCCAAACAACGCAGATGTTATAATAAAGACAACAGTACAGGAAGTCAGCCAATCAATGCAGACGTTATAATAAAGACAACAGTACAGGAAGTCAGCCAAACAACGCAGACGTTATAGGTAAGACAACAGTACAGGAAGTCAGCCAAACAACACAGATGTTATAGGTAAGACAACAGTACAGGAAGTCAGCCAAACAATGCAGACGTTATAATAAAGACAACAGTACAGGAAGTGGAATTGAAAGTGATGCAAATAAAGATACGTTTTTATCATGATGAAGCTTAAATAAATTGATTTACTATACGATACATTTTCACATTATTAGATTTTTTTTGTTCTATGTATAAATATTTTATTAGGTCAAGACATACTAATTGCTTGATTTTCATTAAAAGCGAACTATTTTTTCATGAGATCCAAATCTTTCTCTATTCGTTATAAATCACACTGATCATAATGGATTCAAATCAGAATTTTAAGAGAAAAATTCTCCCAGCGCCCTTTTCAGGGAACAATTGGATGATAATCTAGTTATTAATTTGTACTGGCCATTTTCACTGACTGCTTACACTAGAAGGTATAATACACACTACATGTACAATCACTTACTTGCATGTTGCTTCTCCTGTTTCCTTGAAGCAACTTTTAACATTCAAACTGCACATCTTTCTGTTAGAGCAAACCATTAATACTAGAAAATAAAATATAGTAATAAGTGTTGAGCCATGTTGATATACTCAAAATTTACATTCATACAAACAAATCTTAAGGTTTACCATTTAAGATGAAGAGAACCAGTCGAGAGATTGACTGGTAGAGCTTCCCCTCGGAAGTGGAAGACAGCAGGTTGGCCAAAACCAACATCATTAAAAATTGCACTGGTAGCTCCCTTGCCTATACATGGGATGATAAGGGTAGAACTACGCCTGGTAGGTTTGGTGTCAGGTACATAGAACAGGATGTGGGGTGAAATCACATGACTATGATGTGGTATCAGACTGTCACAGCACTTCATCTGCTGCAAGAGGACGCTGTCTCCTGTGCTATATGAATTAAGCTGTTCATTTGTCACAAAACACTCACTCTCACAGACAAGATTGTTTTTTCTTTTCAAATTGAGGAAAGATAGTGATACCAGCCTACATGCACATCAGTAAAGCACATACACTTTCATTCATTGAAATCCTTTGCCACATTTAAATCAACAACCATCAGATTGGACTAATGGATGGATGAACAGATAGGTGGATGTACTGATGGATGGATGAACAGATAGGTGGATGGACAGATAGGTGGATGGACAGATAGGTGGATGGACAAATAGGTGGATGGACAGATAGGTGGATGGACTGATAGGTGGACGGACTGATAGGTGGATGGACAGATAGGTGGATGGACAGATAGGTGGATGGACAGATAGGTGGATGGACTGGTGGATGGATGAACAGATAGGTGGATGAACTGATGGATAGATGGACAGATAGGGGGATGGACTGATGGATGGGTGAACAGATAGGTGGATGGACTGAGTGGTGGGTGAACAGATAGGTGGATGGACTGAGTGGTGGGTGAACAGATAGGTGGATGGACTGATGGATGGTTGAACAGATAGGTGGATGGACTGATGGATGGTTGAACAGATAGGTGGATGGACAGATAGGTGGATGGACTGATGGATGGTTGAACAGATAGGTGGATGGACTGATGGATGGTTGAACAGATAGGTGGATGGACTGATGGATGGTTGAACAGATAGGTGGATGGACTGATGGATGGTTGAACAGATAGGTGGATGGACAGATAGGTGGATGGACTGATGGATGGTTGAACAGATAGGTGGATGGACTGATGGACAGATGGACAGATAGGTTGATGAACAGATAGGTGGATGGACAGATAGGTGGATGGACTGATGGATGGTTGAACATATAGGTGGATGGACTGATGGATAGATGGACAGATAGGTTGATGAACTGATAGGTGGATGGACAGACAGATTGATGGACTGATGGATAGATGAACATATAGGTGGATGGACTGATGGATAGATGGACAGATAGGTTGTTGAACTGAAAGGTGGATGGACCGACGGATTGATGGACTGATGGATAGATGAACAGATAGGTGGATGGACAGATAGGTGGATGAACTGATAGGTGGATGGACCGACAGATTGATGGACTGATGGATGGACAGATAGGTGGATGGACTGATTGATGAACATTGCAAAGAAGTATTTAATCTCATAATTTACATAACTTATAATTTAAGATTAAAATTGTATTAAGAATCTTCAGCAACAATGTGGTTAGTTCAACTCAGATTCCTATACACATGTCCATCTATGATTAATTATACATGTATGTTAAGTCTTACTACAGTAAAATTTGATACTGTTGAACACAGGTATTTGCTCAAGAAAGGGACACTTTGGAGAAGTTGGGCTGTATTTAACATATTAAATTTCAAGTTATGCTGGTACTGATGTATTTAATGAAAGCATCCAACACACTTTCTGCTTTTTTCTCACCTTCATCTCTGCCGTCTTCTTTGTCTTCTGCTTTATCTTCTTTTTCTTCTGCATTATCTTCTTTGTCTTCTGCATTATCGTCTTTGTCTTCTGCATTATCATTTCTGTTGTCTTCATTCTCATCTGTGTCATCTGGCATTCTGGGACACCAAGATGGTTGTTTGCAATCAACATTACCCACGATACCTTGCAGATAACTCCATTCATTTTCAATTTCAATCATAGAATCATTGTCACAATCAAATGAATAGTCAACAACACATTCATACACCTCATCCAAGTTCCTTAAAAAAACATAATAATTATACAGTGCAGTACTTAAACAATACACATCATTGGAGTCCAGCAGTATGTATAGATAGAACATAAAAAACATAAGTCGTACACGTTTCAATAGAACATTGCCACTCATATTTACATTTAAATACATATCAGACAAGCAAATGTGTTTGTAAAATATACATACTAGAAACATATATGGAATAAAATTGCATTTTATAGACAACATATGACAAAAGTAGAAAACAATTGGAGTTGATTAAAAAATAACATATATAAAAACATTTAGTTAATATTTGACTAATTTCTAAATGGGAAAATGCAAAGTTCAAATGTTATAACATTATGAATACAACATATTATCAAAACTACAACATACTTGCAAATATCTCCGAATGGTGAATTGCGGGCGAACTGACCACCAAAGTCACTGATACATTGCTTCACAGCATCTATAGAGCAGGACATGACTGGAACTGTAATATACAAGAATTAATTAACTATTGTAGATTAATAATAGTAACAGTTAGAGCTAAAGCCTTTAATGATTCAGCAAAATGCAAATTGAGTATTGTTTACTACAATGCCATTTACATGCTAGCATGTCTAGTTATGTCTTTTAGATGCTTATGTATTACTTTGACCATCTTGTTTCCTCACTATTATGAAGTATGTGTTTTTTGCAAAATAAAGAAGAAAAATATGAATAGTCGTTAGTTATTTATATTTCCATGAACACATTTGATAGTAAGGCGAAATTTTAGTCATAGCCTTTTGACTATAGCACACCAGGTTCAATTTTTGTTTTTGGTGAAATTTCATAGTTTTCAGGCATGTATTTAGTATTTATAAGTATCAATTTTAAAATATGTATTCAAGAACACTCCAATCTCTAAGAAATTGGTCACAAAGAATATTCAGCTCACCTTTATCCTCATTTTACATTTTCAAACTAAATATAAGTCACTATTAGACTCATGTGAATAAATTTTGTAATTTAAGATTTTGAGTGCTCATTGAAAGTATCCATTATAATCCCTGGCCAAGAACATGGCATGCGACACACCATTTCATGATACAAAACATTTGTGTGAAGTTTCATAAGAATCCATAAAATTGTAATAAAGTAATAAATGAGATACAAAGTAATCTTATGGACAAAATAACAAAGGGAGGTAATTATAAACTCTTTTGAGAAATGTAAAATTAAACTGTTTCTAAAATGATTAATGGAATGGTATATTACAGGCATGTCAATTAAAGAACTTTTAAGTAAATTATATTATATTCATTTTAATTTTAGCCCAATTCACATTCTGATGTGTATAATATTGTTTGATTGGCATAATCTTTAAAGCTTTTGAACATAAACACAAAAAATCTCCTATCCAAAAATCTTTGTAATCCCCACATCTTTCTTTGGTCGAAAAAAAGTTTAGATTAAAACATTTTCACAGTACCAAACTTACTTCAGAGAAACTTTAGGACTTAAATATCACTCACCTTTAGCATCCAGTGGACAGTATTCATTTCTAAGACTTGACAGATAGGATAAGGCACTTAGTATAAAATGTTGGGCAGATTCAGAACATGCGTTATTAGCCAACAGTGCTTGCTGTAAAGCATCATACCTTTCCAAACTGAAATTATCAGAAATGAAACAAAAATAACTCCTCTGATGTGCTACTATTTTAAAATAAGCTATTTAATGAAAATACAAACTTCAAATTTATATCTGTGAGATACCTGTGCTGCTTGTATAATCTCTCAGATAGGTAGGAGTAATGATTCGAGTCTGGTGGTTATGCGTGTGACCTTGTTAAGGTCACAACCACATTAAATCATAACACACCAGTACCGTTCCTTCCAAGCCCCACTTTCACGAAAATATGAAGTACAAAGTCAGTAACTGTCTTAAATGTATAGGGTGTTATAAAAGGTTGTTCAAATAGTTTGAATTTAGATAAAATGAGAATATTGCTGTATACAGTGGCTTTATTTTGCATATAATGAAAGATACTGCTATAATCATAAATTTCTGTTTTATTTTGAAACTCTCACACAGAAGTTTACTATTGGTCCAAAGTGACATAGATGCGAGTATTTAGAAAAGTATGAAAATTCAAACTTTGACTTAGTGAACAATCTTTTTTTTAACACCCTGTATTTATCAATTGTTCCAGCATGTGCAATCAAAAGGTTTGGAAGTTTTGACTTCCATGCAAGACAAATTAGGTATTTATTCTGTTAATATAAAATACTTACCAGTTTCTACAGGGAAACAAGGAAAAAATATACTTGAGTAAGTTCTAACATATCTGTTATCTGAGTCTTAAAAAATATTCATAAATAAATGATTAAAAAGGAGAAATATAGCCAAATTGTGCACTTTCGATAAATCTATACTATAAAGTTCTAATATTAAAATGTAGGTTTTAAGAAAGAATCATTTGATTGCCAAACTTCGAGGTTTTTGCTTAGTTAAGAAAAAACTTAAGTATTTGAGTGGTATTGTAGACAGAAAGAGGACTCCAAGGTTTTTGCTTAGTTAAGAAAAAACTTAAGTATTTGAGTGGTATTGTAGACAGAAAGGGGACTCCAAGGTTTTTGCTTAGTTAAGAAAAAACTTAAGTATTTGAGTGGTATTGTAGACAGAAAGAGGACACCAAGGTTTTTGCTTAGTTAAGAAAACACTTAAGTATTTGAGTGGTATTGTAGACAGAAAGAGGACTCCAAGGTTTTTGCTTAGTTAAGAAAAAACTTAAGTATTTGAGTGGTATTGTAGACAGAAAGAGGACTCCAAGGTTTTTGCTTAGTTAAGAAAACACTTAAGTATTTGAGTGGTATTGTAGACAGAAAGAGGACTCCAAGGTTTTTGCTTAGTTAAGAAAAAACTTAAGTATTTGAGTGGTATTGTAGACAGAAAGAGGACTCCAAGGTTTTTGCTTAGTTAAGAAAACACTTAAGTATTTGAGTGGTATTGTAGACAGAAAGAGGACACCAAGGTTTTTGCTTAGTTAAGAAAACACTTAAGTATTTGAGTGGTATTGTAGACAGAAAGAGGACTCCAAGGTTTTTGCTTAGTTAAGAAAACACTTAAGTATTTGAGTGGTATTGTAGACAGAAAGAGGACACCAAGGTTTTTGCTTAGCTAAGAAAACACTTAAGTATTTGAGTGGTATTGTAGACAGAAAGAGGACACCAAGGTTTTTGCTTAGCTAAGAAAACACTTAAGTATTTGAGTGGTATTGTAGACAGAAAGAGGACTCCAAGGTGTTTGCTTAGTTAAGAAAACACTTAAGTATTTGAGTGGTATTGTAGACAGAAAGAGGACACCAAGGTGATTCAAATAAGCATGAAGCTTTATCCACAATGAAGATTAAACAAATTGGTAAATCTTAACTTGCCTGCAAGCCACTGCATAATCTTCAGACTCCCAATCTGCTCCCAGAAGTTCAGCAAAAGGTTCCATATAATCGACAATTGCCATGAAACCAGCATCAACATCACACCCAGTCCAGTCTGTAATACACAACTGATACATTAACAACAAAATAAAAGTTCACCAGCCATTACTAGACCAAACAAATATTTCCTTTTTTGCTTATTGTGTAATTTCCATTTCTTTACCAAACTGAAATATTAATGTTAACCACCCAAGTCAGGCTGTAAGACACATTTAGGACACTTACAGTGTTAGATCAGAGTTTGCAAAGGTTTTTACTTGACATGGATGCTTTTTTTGCGTAGACTTTTAACTATAACTATAAGACTTTTGTTAAAGGTAACATTCTGATTTTATATCAAAAATGCTACATAATAATTTGGTGAGAAATGGCAAGTTAATGCTTTCATACAGACATATGCTAAAACATTGCATTATAACTTTTCTTCAAAATTTCCTGGAACTGCAAAACACGAGTCCTGTACAGGTATTTCCTATGCTGGCACTAACTCTGCACCTAGGTCAGGGAAGAAACATGAGTCCTGTACAGGTATTTCCTATGCTGGCACTAACTCTGCACCTAGGTCAGGGAAGAAACACGAGTCCTGTACAGGTATTTCCTATGCTGGCGCTAACTCTGCACCTAGGTCAGGGAAGAAACACGAGTCCTGTACAGGTATTTCCTATGCTGGCGCTAACTCTGCACCTAGGTCAGGGAAGGGTCAGGGAAGAAACACGAGTCCTGTACAGGTATTTCCTATGCTGGCTCTAACTCTGCACCTAGGTCTGGGAAGAAACACGAGTCCTGTACAGGTATTTCCTATGCTGGCGCTAACTCTGCACCTAGGTCAGGGAAGAAACACGAGTCCTGTACAGGTATTTCCTATGCTGGCGCTAACTCTGCACCTAGGTCAGGGAAGAAACACGAGTCCTGTACAGGTATTTCCTATGCTGGCGCTAGGTCAGGGAAGAAAGTAAATTAAAGTAATATACCACCAATTTTCGTATATTTACATGTATCACCAAGGATATTTTGTCAAAAAAATAAGCGTATATACCTTTAACCAAGATAAATAACATGATTTAAAAGATACAATGAATAACTATGTGACCTGGAGCAACAACTTCATCATCATCAGTAGCATTAATCATCCACTGGCAGTTCATTAACCAGAATTCGTTGTAGAATTGAGAGTGTTGGGAGTGTTCCAGATACAGTTGTAGACTTGAGGTATATCTATTTGTTCTACATTCATGATAAGCCCAGTTAGCCTGGCAGAGAGCCTCAGAAAAAGACGGCCTAGACATCATGGCATCTCTAAGATGCTCAATGTGAATAACTTCACATTCAGCTAGATTATTGGTTGGATCGTCTTCTATTAGGGTTCTTTCAATCACACAAGGGTCCTCTGGGTCTTCATATTGTGCAAGGAAACGATTAAGTTGCACCTGAACTGGCACCATTTGTCGAGCATATTTACATGCAGCAAGTTTTTCATGAAGACAAGGTAACAGTATCTCACTGACATGCCTAGAATGATACAGAGAAATGGAGATCAATTAACTGTTATTCTAGAGGCACTTACTTATAGTCCTCTGGATTATATAAGATAATTACCTTCAGCACTGAAATCTCAAATCACTAAATTTTTCGTCTGATAGTGGACAATTCGGATTGGAAAATGAATGGAAATGTCAAATGAGTGGTGAACATTTTTTTGGACCACTTGCTCTGAGATTTTAGTTTGTTTATGAGATATGAGAGTAATTTTAGTGTTTCAATGCCACACGCCACACTCAGACTTAATAATTACTCCCAGATCTCAAATTGCTCTCAAATCTCATCAAGCTGAAGTAAGTAATTGAGTGAATATTTCTACTTACAGCCATAGTAACCTTGACCTGAGCATGCCCAAATACAATCTCAAGCTACGTCTCCACATAAGCTTGCTACATAGCAAGTGGTTACAATAGGTCAACCTGTACTACAGTTATTGAGTGGAAATCTTTTTCTTCTTCATGCCCAAATGACCTTGAATTGTGCCACACCCAAATAGCATCGCAAACTAAGTCTTTACATAAGCTTACTACATACCAAGTTTGGTGACAATAGGTCAATCTGAACTAAAGTGGAAACAGAGTTTGACGCCTACTGCCAACCCACCTCACCCAAATCTTATAATAAGGATTTTCTAAATTGAAAACTTGGTTAAAATCATACATACAAGCAAACGTTCGAAACAACAGGGTTGATTTCTACAAAACATTCTGTAATGGCATCTGATGGAGAGCAAGTTGGGGCGGGTGTACACTCTGGTTCCCGGGTCATCTTCAGTTCACAACTTCTCCCAGCAATAGACTCGATTTTATCAAGAACAACTCTAGTATCTTCTGGCTTTTCTTCACAGCCAACAGTATTATTCAATAAACATTCCACTGCATACATAGCCATTCTAAAGGTAAAAGGTAGGGGTGTCATATATGTCTGTATCAATTATATATCAAGGCAAATATATCAACAATATACTGATTAATCAATATTTGTATCTAACCACAGAAAATTACGTTTTCAAAGATCTGAGCTAGTGTTGATCCCTTTGATGCTATATACACTTGTTTTAACAAGCTGATATGCTCCAAATTCTACCTTTTTGAAGTCCTTCGTACCACAGACGCAAAAACATTTTGTTTCAATAGGCAACTAAAACACAAACTGTACAGAGAGTGGACAATAACAAAAATATTTAGCAATGGCATTTTTTCAACTATTCAATATTGTAACATCTTGTTAGTGTTGATATTGTATCAATATGGTTTCATCTTGTTAGTGTTGATATTGTATCAATATGGTTTCATCTTGTTAGTGTTGATATTGTATCAATATGGTTTCATCTTGTTAGTGTTGATATTGTATCAACATGGTTTCATCTTGTTAGTGTTGATATTGTATCAATATTGTATCATCTTGTTAGTGTTGATATTGTATCAATATTGTATCATCTTGTTAGTGTTGATATTGTATCAATATTGTATCATCTTGTTAGTGTTGATATTGTATCAATATTGTATCATCTTGTTAGTGTTGATATTGTATCAATATTGTATCATCTTGTTAGTGTTGATATTGTATCAATATTGTATCATCTTGTTAGTGTTGATATTGTATCAATATTGTAACATCTTGTTAGTGTTGATAATGTTTCAATATTGTATCATCTTGTTAGTGTCGATAATGTATCAATATTGTATCATCTTGTTAGTGTTGATATTGTATCAATATTGTATCATCTTGTTAGTGTTGATAATGTTTCAATATTGTATCATCTTGTTAGTGTTGATAATGTTTCAATATTGTAACATCTTGTTAGTGTTGATATTGTATCAATATTGTATCATCTTGTTAGTGTTGATAATGTATCAATATTGTATCATCTTGTTAGTGTTGATATTGTATCAATATTGTAACATCTTGTTAGTGTTGATAATGTTTCAATATTGTATCATCTTGTTAGTGTCGATAATGTATCAATATTGTATCATCTTGTTAGTGTTGATATTGTATCAATATTGTATCATCTTGTTAGTGTCGATAATGTATCAATATTGTATCATCTTGTTAGTGTCGATAATGTATCAATATTGTATCATCTTGTTAGTGTTGATATTGTATCAATATTGTATCATCTTGTTAGTGTCGATAATGTATCAATATTGTATCATCTTGTTAGTGTTGATATTGTATCAATATTGTATCATCTTGTTAGTGTCGATAATGTATCAATATTGTATCATCTTGTTAGTGTTGATATTGTATCAATATTGTAACATCTTGTTAGTGTTGATATTGTATCAATATTGTAACATCTTGTTAGTGTTGATATTGTATCAATATTGTAACATCTTGTTAGTGTTGATTTTGTATCAATATTGTAACATCTTGTTAGTGTTGATATTGTATCAATATTGTAACATCTTGTTAGTGTTGATAATGTATCAATATTGTAACATCTTGTTAGTGTTGATATTGTATCAATATTGTAACATCTTGTTAGTGTCGATAATGTATCAATATTGTAACATCTTGTTAGTGTTGATATTGTATCAATATTGTAACATCTTGTTAGTGTTGATATTGTATCAATATTGTAACATCTTGTTAGTGTTGATATTGTATCAATATTGTAACATCTTGTTAGTGTTGATATTGTATCAATATTGTAACATCTTGTTAGTGTTGATATTGTATCAATATTGTAACATCTTGTTAGTGTTGATAATGTATCAATATTGTAACATCTTGTTAGTGTTGATATTGTATCAATATTGTATCACCTTGTTAGTGTTGATATTGTATCAATATTGTTTCATCTTGTTAGTGTTGATAATGTATCAATATTGTATCATCTTGTTAGTGTTGATATTGTATCAATATTGTATCATCTTGTTAGTGTTGATATTGTATCAATATAGTAAAAAGAAAAGATTCATGAAATAAGAAACCCAAAAACTAGGCAAATTAATATACATATTACAGCCTCTTTAGCCAACATAAACTGTCCCTTCATTGATTATTCCCAGTTTGACCAGACCTAATGACATGTTACCCGACATGTTACCCGACATGTTACCCGACATGTTACCCGACATGTTACCCGACATGTTACCCGACATGTTACCCGACATGTTACCCGACATGTTAACCGACATGTTACCCGACATGTTACCCGACATGTTACCCGACATGTCAGATGGTCATGATTATCAAATTATAACATAAGGAACCAAGATTTTCAAACGATTTGTATTAGAAATATATCTGCTAAATTTTAGACATTTTGCTATTAAATCTCGACTTTTTTCACCAATATCATTGGCATTTTTAATACAAACTTTCCTGTATGCATTTCAGGCACAGAAATAAACAACTGCATCATGGCTATAATTCTGTTTATACCCTTTAAAACATAAAATATCTCATCAATTAAATATGTATGTTTTTTAAGCATTTGGAATGAATTCATCCTCCACCTCTGACTCATGCTGAATAGTTGTCACTTCTTTCTGGAAGAGCTGTAGAAAGCCTGGTTAAGTCAACAGCCAGCATTAACAGCTGGAATATTGTGGCAAACATTGTCGTAACCTTTACACTAACAACCAACAATAACGAAACTGAGCACTTACTGGCAAGCTGACTTAATCTCCTCATCACTCAATGCCGATATCATGGTGGTTGTGAATTGGACGATGTCGAGACAGCCCTTAGCTTGTTCAGTATCACACACATCTATCTCTGGCTGTTTACACGGCTCCTCCTCGATCTCTTCATCAGACCAACACAAACCACGAACACTGTATATCATAAACCCAACTGATGCTTTCACATCACGAATGTAATCTTCTGGAAAGTCCATTTCCTCTTCATCCTCAATGCCCTCTACAGCCTTATCAATATGTTCGACCAGACTAAATACATATAAATATCTTTGTAGAAAGTCAGGTCCTCTATTAATATACCTCATTATTCATTTATTTTAATTATTAAGATATACAAGATACAAGTTCTGTAGCAACTCTATCATAACTGAGGATAGCATTGTTTCTATGGCAACTGATTATGCAATTAAACTTATGATTAATTCCATGTATGAAATCCAACATTTTTGGGTTATATGAATGATTCAGAAGCAGAAATTTAATATTAATAAACAGTATCTATAATACACATAACTACCCAATGGATTGAGAACAGAATCTATGCGAAACCTTTCACAAAAAAATTACATAAATGATCATCAAAGTCAGGTCCCTACTGGAAGTAACATCAGTATTGAGCATAAATTCAAGAATAAGTAAATCAAGCAACACAATGTGGAGATCACATACCTGCAAATCTTCTCTCTGTTCACATATGGGTTACTTAGAAGTGTTCCTACTACAACAATCATTTCTCTTCCTTTCTGATACATTTCAAAACCTCTAGGTTCATTGACACAGAAATTATCCACTCTTTCATGTAAATATGCCAGTGACAACTGTACTTCATTCAGTCTTTCTCGTAAAACCTGCATATGTGTATAAGCTTCTCTTTCAATGAAGTCTTTAATATTTCCTACTTCCCTACTAAGACCTTCTCCCCTTTCTTCAATTTCTTCTAGTTTATTCTTGCTGAGAAATTCTTCGAATTGTCGCTTCATATATCCTAGTCTTTCCATTTTATTTTCTACTTCTCTTCCAGTCATACTTCGGCCAAATTCCCTTTTCAATTCTTCAATATTATCTTCGAAATCTCTTACTTTTGATCTCACTTCATCCATTTCTTCTTCAGTTGATTCTCCTTCTAACCTTTTCATAAATTCCTTAACTCTGTCTTTAATACCATCAAGAGCTCCATTCAACTTTTCATCACTGTCAGAACTTTCGTCACTGTCAGAACTTTTGTCACTGTCAGAACTTTCGTCACTGTCAGAACTTTCTTCACTGTCAGAACTTTCATCACCCTTCCTTTTCATAACATCATCATCATCAGTTCTTTGTTCTTCACCTTCACTGCCAGGGTGTTCTCTATCTTCATCATCATTTTCTCTACCAGGTTCCTCCGCATCAGCACTTTCCTCTTCAATGGGAAGAGAAACAAAACAATGTATAATACAGTAGGTGTTACTTAGAATCATGTGATAGTGAAATCATGAAATAGTAGATTAACTTCAACTGGGTAAATACCTGCATGTAGTGTTGTATACAATTATAAAGCAATTTAATATCGGTGATCAGAATGGCCTCCATAGCTGAGCAGTTATGGTCACTGACTTCAAATCACTGCGATTTTAGCTATCGGAACGTCAGCAGTTCTGCCAAGGTGCCACCCTATGCCCCAAAGTAATGCCAAAAGGGGTCTTGTTCCACCCCTATCACTGGACACTACATGATCCTGTCCTTCCAACCCTATCACTGGACACTACAGTAACCTGGCCTTCCACCCCTATCACTGGACACTACAGTACCCTGGCCTTCCACCCCTATCACTTGACACTACAGTACCCTGGCCTTCCAACCCCTATCACTGGACACTACAGAACCCTGACCTGCCACCCCTATCACTGGACACTACAGTAACCTGGCCTTCCACCCCTATCACTGGACACTACAGTAACCTGACCTGCCACCCCTATCACTGGACACTACAGTAACCTGACCTGCCACCCCTATCACTGGACACTACAGTAACCTGGCCTTCCACCCCTATCACTGGACACTACAGTAACCTGACCTGCCACCCCTATCACTGGACACTACAGTACCCTGGCCTTCCACCCCTATCACTGGACACTACAGTAACCTGACCTGCCACCCCTATCACTGGACACTACAGTAACCTGGCCTTCCACCCCTATCACTGGACACTACATGATCTTGGCCTTCCACCCCTATCACTTGACACTACAGTAACCTGGCCTTCCACCCCTATCACTAGACACTACATGATTGTGGCTTTCCACCCCTATCACTGGACACTACAGTAACCTGGCCTTCCACCCCTATCACTGGACACTACAGTACCCTGGCCTTCCAACCCCTATCACTGGACACTACAGAACCCTGACCTGCCACCCCTATCACTGGACACTACAGTAACCTGGCCTTCCACCCCTATCACTGGACACTACAGTAACCTGACCTGCCACCCCTATCACTGGACACTACAGTAACCTGACCTGCCACCCCTATCACTGGACACTACAGTAACCTGGCCTTCCACCCCTATCACTGGACACTACAGTAACCTGACCTGCCACCCCTATCACTGGACACTACAGTACCCTGGCCTTCCACCCCTATCACTGGACACTACAGTAACCTGACCTGCCACCCCTATCACTGGACACTACAGTAACCTGGCCTTCCACCCCTATCACTGGACACTACATGATCTTGGCCTTCCACCCCTATCACTTGACACTACAGTAACCTGGCCTTCCACCCCTATCACTTGACACTACATGATTGTGGCCTTCCACCCCTATCACTGGACACTACAGTAACCTGGCCTTCCACCCCTATCACTGGACACTACAGTACCCTGGCCTTCCACCCCTATCACTGGACACTACAGTACCCTGGCCTTCCAACCCCTATCACTGGACACTACAGAACCCTGACCTGCCACCCCTATCACTGGACACTACAGTAACCTGGCCTTCCACCCCTATCACTGGACACTACAGTAACCTGACCTGCCACCCCTATCACTGGACACTACAGTAACCTGACCTGCCACCCCTATCACTGGACACTACAGTAACCTGGCCTTCCACCCCTATCACTGGACACTACAGTAACCTGACCTGCCACCCCTATCACTGGACACTACAGTACCCTGGCCTTCCACCCCTATCACTGGACACTACAGTAACCTGACCTGCCACCCCTATCACTGGACACTACAGTAACCTTGCCTTCCACCCCTATCACTGGACACTACATGATACTGGCCTTCCACCCCTATCACTGGACACTACATGACCCTGGCCTTCCACCCCTATCACTGGACACTACATGACCCTGGCCTTCCACCCCTATCACTGGACACTACAGTAACCTGGCCTTCCACCCCTATCACTGGACACTACAGTACCTTGACCTTCCACCCCTATCACTGGACACTACAGTACCCTGGCCTTCCACCCCTATCACTGGACACTACAGTAACCTGGCCTTCCACCCCTATCACTGGACATTACATGACCCTGGCTGTTTAAATGACTTAACACCCCATTACAAAATAAAATAAAAATAGCAATGATCAAATCTAAGCCATGAAAAGCAAACGATATCCAAACTACTGAACATACCAAATGTATACATACAATCAGTTAATCTGTCAAGGTCAGGCTCTGTCACCAGTTATAGCTCATACTAAATGACTTAAGTCAATGATCATGAAAAGCTGTTCAATTTACATTTAACATATTCCAGAAATATAGTGCAAAGTTAAGACCACTTTTCGGCATAAGACACCAAAACTGGAGTTGAGTGGTCCTGACAATAGTTCATATAAGCAGAATGGTTTCATCCAATCTAGTTTAAATGTTGCTCATGTGACCATTTTCGATGTTTTGCACTTTATTCAACCTCAATATTAAGACCACCTCAATAAGAAGACCACTTTTCAAGTGTCCCAAGGGTGATCTTATTATTGAGGTGTTACTGTTTACTGGTTAAAAGAGCTAACATGTCATTTTTTACTTTAAGACTATTCACTACATTAGAACCAAGTGATCTGAAACATTGAAGGTGACACGAGTATATCAATCCACAGCTCAATACCCCTGAATCATGAAACATTGAAGGTGACACGAGTATATCAATCCACAGCTCAATACCCCTGAATCATGAAACATTGAAGGTGACACGAGTATATCAATCCACAGCTCAATAGCCCTGAATCATGAAACATTGAAGGAGACACAAGTATATCAATCTACAGCTCGATAGCCCTGAATCATGAAACATTGAAGGTGACACGACTATATCAATCCACAGCTCAATACCCCTGAATCATGAAACATAGAAGGTGACACGAGTATATCAATCCACAGCTCAATACCCCTGAATCATGAAACATTGAAAGTGACACGAGTATATCAATCTACAGCCCAATACCCCTGAATCATGAATGTTACAGTTTAATGCAATCTACATCAACAGCTCAATACCCCTGAATCATGAATGTTACAGTTTACTGCAATCTACATCCACAGCTCAATACCCCTGAATCATGAATGTTACAGTTTACTGCAATCTACATCAACAGCCCAATACCCCTGAATCATGAATGTTACAGTTTACTGCAATCTACATCAACAGCTCAATACCCCTGAATCATGAATGTTACAGTTTACTGCAATCTACATCAACAGCTCAATACCCCTAAATCATGAATGTTACAGTTTACTGCAATCTACATCAACAGCTCAATACCCCTGAATCATGAATGTTACAGTTTACTGCAATCTACATCAACAGCTCAATACCCCTGAATCATGAATGTTACAGTTTACTGCAATCTACATCAACAGCTCAATACCCCTGAATCATGAATGTTACAGTTTACTGCAATCTACATCAACAGCCCAATACCCCTGAATCATGAATGTTACAGTTTAATGCAATCTACATCAACAGCTCAATACCCCTGAATCATGAATGTTACAGTTTACTGCAATCTACATCAACAGCTCAATACCCCTGAATCATGAATGTTACAGTTTACTGCAATCTACATCAACAGCTCAATACCCCTGAATCATGAATGTTACAGTTTACTGCAATCTACATCAACAGCTCAATACCCCTGAATCATGAATGTTACAGTTTACTGCAATCTACATCAACAGCTCAATACCCCTGAATCATGAATGTTACAGTTTACTGCAATCTACATCAACAGCTCAATACCCCTGAATCATGAATGTTACAGTTTACTGCAATCTACATCAACAGCTCAATACCCCTGAATCATGAATGTTACAGTTTACTGCAATCTACATCAACAGCTCAATACCCCTGAATCATGAATGTTACAGTTTACTGCAATCTACATCAACAGCTCAATACCCCTGAATCATGAATGTTACAGTTTACTGCAATCTACATCAACAGCTCAATACCCTGAATCATGAATGTTACAGTCTACTGCAATCTACATCAACAGCCCAATACCCCTGAATCATGAATGTTACAGTTTACTGCAATCTACATCAACAGCTCAATACCCCTGAATCATGAATGTTACAGTCTACTGCAATCTACATCAACAGCTCAATACCCCTGAATCATGAATGTTACAGTTTACTGCAATCTACATCAACAGCCCAATACCCCTGAATCATGAATGTTACAGTTTACTGCAATCTACATCCACAGCCCAATACCCCTGAATCATCAATGTTACAGTTTACTGCAATCTACATCAACAGAAGATGTATCCAGTAGTTCTTTCAGAAACTATGTGAAACAGTAATGGCTGGTTAGCAGTTTTTGAGCTGTTTACTACACACTTCAGTACCTTCATCTTTTCTTCCTGACTTCATGTCTTCCCATTTCTCCTTCATGCTTTCAATAAAGTCAAGGTATTGTCCCACTCGCTTACTACACTTGGTAGAATTCCATTTCTTCCCTTGGTCTTTTTTGTCACCATCCCTGTAATGCATGACACAACATGTATACTAGTATATCTACTTTAAGCAATAAAAACAAAATGTCAACATCATGTAATTAATTTCTCAAGTTAAATAATAACTATATTATTATAAATGACTTCCAAGATGCTGAAAAACACTTTGCATTATTATCTCTAATTCATTTGTGAAATGACATTTCTTTCATGCATACAATGTTTGTTTGCAATTTATAATATAAACAAAATACATTTAGACCTCATTCATTCGAATTCATTGGGTCCAAAATTATATTTCGAATAGTACATGGTTTCAAAAAGCTCATTTCAATTTGACGTGCCTGTGAAGATACAATGAGACCTGATATTTATATCGGATGATACCAAATATTTGGATAGAAGATTGTTTTTTGCGTCATAACCTTGAACTTCTGAACATAAAATATTTGAAAGAGCTTCATTCGATGTTGTTGCAAAAACAGCTTTAGTACCAACATTTGCAATGAATTATCGATTCAAAAAATCTTAAATTGTTTTATCATGTTATGCATGGATACAACTTGTAAAAATCTGTGCTGAACTGGATTTTTTTAAATTTAATGATATTACGAACTTCACTTTCAACGAACACAGAAGGATAGATTATTAGTGTCGTCTTTGATAATGAATAATTAATTTTACTTGTTTTTCAATATTAAACATGAAATATATTTTTTATTATTGTTTAAGTAAAAATGAACAAAAATTGACATAATATTGCTTTAATTTCGTTAAATGCCAGCTAATAAGTTTAGAACACTGAAATGAAGAAACAAAAACATGTTTACTTACTTGTCTTGGTCATCTGCTCCCCAATATTGTTCTTCACAACCAACAGAGTGACTGAATGCACATGATAATGTAGCTTTCATTGCACTGTAATGTAAAAAGGTAAAACAATAAGGTACAGTAAAACCTCAATAATAAGGACATATTCTGATGGACTGGATAAAAAAAAATTCATCTAAATAATTAGACCACCTAATAACCAAGACCAACTTGGATCAGAACCAATGGATGTCTTATTATTGAGGCTTCCCTTTTGCCTATGCCACAATTTGCGCACCGGGCATTTGCTGATTCAGACTATAAGTGTAATACATGTACATATAAATTATTTACAAATACAAGACAATGTGTTCAGTCGTTATCTAAATTTGAGTGAATTATGAGACGTGGGAGTATTCAATCAGAGTGTGGAGTGTGGCATTCAAACCCAATAAGTGCTCCCATATTTCATAAACATAATATAATCTCAAAGAAAAGGGACCAAAGAGTATATTCAGCACCCATTTGACATTATCATGCATTTTTGACACTCAAATTTTATCTATCAGACTAATAAGAGTAAATTTTGTGATTTGAGTGCTGAGTGGAAGTATCCATTATAATTCCAGACCCAGGTCTTCACATAAAACCTCAAACCTGGTCACCCAGACACAGGTGTTCACATACAACCTCAAACCTGGTCACCCAGACACACGTGTTCACATACAACCTCAAACCTGGTCACCCAGACACACGTGTTCACATACAACCTCAAACCTGGTCACCCAGACACACGTGTTCACATACAACCTCAAACCTGGTCACCCAGACACACGTGTTCACATACAACCTCAAACCTGGTCACCCAGACCCACGTGTTCACATACAACCTCAAACCTGGTCACCCAGACACAGGTGCTCACATACAACCTCAAACCTGGTCACCCAGACACACGTGTTCACATACAACCTCAAACCTGGTCACCCAGACACACGTGTTCACATACAACCTCAAACCTGGTCACCCAGTTATTCTCCTGATGGATTACTAGCCCCTTACATTCTTACCTGCAGCTCATAAAGGATCCCCCGTCTCTGTACAAGGGTCTGATGAGGGAATAATAAGATTCTGCAATGCATTGTTCTGCCATTCCTAGATTACAACTGTCAGGTGCACACAATGTTTCGATTGTATTTTCCATCGTTGTGGTAACCATAGAGAACATGTTCCTCTGTTTCTCTGAACAACTCTCAGTGGCATCTTGTACACATTTTAAACTTGTTCTTGCTTGTCTGAAATATGTGTAGTTTACAGAATTGATAATTTGATAGATAAATTGTGCAAGCCCAATCAAACATAGGAATGGAAAGTATATAGTGTACTCATCATGTTAACTTAAAGTGCGACTCTCTAAATGACATACAGCAGATTGTTCTTGTCTATGTCCAAGATAATAATGACATGATAGTGATTTATTAATAAACTCATCAAAACAGGTTTGAATAAAAAGGTGCTCAACATATTGATGAAGCATAGATCCTGCTTATTCTGAGTATCAGCAAATTGTTAGCTTTAGAATTATTGACCAAATCAGGCAAGTTAGACACAAACTAAATGAACTACCGAGCATTATTCAGTTAAACAAATGGAATATATATACCTGCAGGTAGCCACTACCGATCCATGTACCATCACTTTGGCGAAATCCACAATACATTGTCCAGCCCGTCTTATGCCTGTTTTGTCTTTCTTTTCTGTAAAATAAGCATTACTACGATAAGCAATCAATCTCGACCTGCTGATCCTACTTTGTCAATGACTCAGTTATAACGAAATCTGAAAACACAATGGTCTAGCTTATACGAAAGGGTACTTTATAATTGACCCGAGTAGGTATGTAAAAGGCAGATTGGTGCGTCTACTTAACACTGAAGTTGCGTACCTGGGATCTGTATGATGTTTAAACATTAATATAATCAATTAAGATTTTGATATCATGTTTGTTTAACTTTCTAAGCTTGCTAACCAAGTGAAATTTTGGTTGTAAGCTGGGTGCCGAGATTGTTTGCTTGGTGGAAATACAGTAAGATCTCACATAATGACCACCTTGATATTAAGAACAACACATCAATAAGTCTTCCATACTTTTACTCAATAACCGGAACACCCCATAACTAAGACCAACATTCTTTTGAATCCATGTTGGTCTTTTAAGCTCCATAGTCTATTGCGGTTAAAACATTTTTGATGGAGTTGTTGAAGGAATGGTGATAATGTTATCTTGCTTACATATAAATTGCTACACAAGGAGAGCATAATGCATACATTTCGTAAAAAAGGAAAACTCGTATTTCAGATCCCAGGACCTTTAAAAATAAAAAATTGAGTCCAGAACTCTGTGGTGCTCTCAATGTATGGTTCTGTAACAAAAGGGAGAGAACCGGCGACAATAAGTAAAGAACTTTACACAGCAAAGTAATTTAGAAACTTCATCGAATCGCTTTGCAGTAGCTGATCGTTACGTAATGAAGTATCTATAGACCTGCGCAGACATTTCCAATCCACACTTGTGTTTGTGTCTTTACTGTGACATAAATGAACTGCATCGACAGGGAAACACAAATATAAATAAACTTACTCCGGATTTTAACGGTATCTCGAATATTCGTTCGAGAGTAAACTTCCAGTGGTCTCCCCTTCATAAAATGGTAAAATATATTGTAGGGGAAGTAACCACCCTGACTGGTAGCCGTTAATACTCCTCATTCTGAACAACACGGACAAAGTTTCAATCTTATTGTTCAATTCACCAAAGACCAAAATTTAGGTTTTTGAATTCACCGATCCAAATTTTAATTCCCAATCATTATACTCATATTTAAAAATGAATTAACTATAATGTACAGCACAATTACACAAGGGAACCAAAAATGTTGACTAATTTCAATTAGATTTTATAATTACTTACCATATTGAACACCTGAAAAAAACGAAATAAAATTTAAATGAGACGGTTTCAACGATACAAAATACTCAGTTTCGCCAAAAATTGAGTTACGGGATTCTGGATATAAGGCGACGATAAGTATAATAAATTCACAGAACATTGTCTGCAATAAAGGAACGTTATCTTATTATTATCAACTATCCATCAATGAAATAAGGTACCACGACAATGAAGAAACATTGTTCATAAAATTTGATCTAGGTATCGCAGGTAACTTGGTATGCACAAGATGTCGACGAGTTGTAAAATAATATGACAAGAACAACAAAAAGGCAACCATTTATCCAGACTTTGACACGTACGGTACGCAACATAGAATGTAGTCGTTCCGGGTCATCCATTAACAACAGTATTTCCAAGAAACTAATGGTAGTACAAAACTTGAGGGGTTATTTGTATATTTACCTGTTTTGCAGGACAAATCCGAAACCACAGAAAATATGCTAGAATAAGGTGCTACCACGCCGGACATAATGGATCCGAAACTATCCTTGCATGCTCGTAGATTGGTCTCGACACACTGTTTAACAGACGCTCTGTTCCTATATAAATAATAAGACTACATATAAGTAAAATGACGTGCAAAACAGGTGGGCATTTCTCATTTGAAAGTGTGTAACTGAAGAGTACTTAGAAGACCGAAGTCACAATACATGACCTTCTACACAAATCCCTATGGTACGAACTGTCTCTAACCGATATTTAGTGGGAAGAACACAGAGTGGCTGTGAATGTCTTAAAGTATTTATTGGTAGAGTCATACCGCGCGTTGTGGGCACTAGGTGTGATATGAAATGATAGACTAACATACGCCTACAGCCACACACAACGATAGGGTATGACTTGCTTCTTACCAAATACAGGCCGGTAAACACACAGTGTGCGATTAACACAACAACATGTATAATTATGATGTGTAAAGAAAACATTTGAAGTAGTGATGTCTGATAATTATATATTGGTGGGCTAACTGCGTGTTATTAGCTTTCCAGCCACATTTATGAATAATACTATCTCATTTAAAGTTCAACAACTACTGTTCAAGTGCCACACCGATACTCCCAGCAGTACTATGATAACACAGCCATACCGATACTCCCAGCAGTACTATGATAGTACAGCCATACCGATACTCCCAGCAGTACTATGGTAGTACAGTCATACCGATACTCCCAGCAGTACTATGGTAGCACAGCCATACCGATACTCCCAGCAGTACTATGGTAGTACAGTCATACCGATACTCCCAGCAGTACTATGATAGTACAGCCATACCGATACTCCCAGCAGTACTATGGTAGTACAGCCATACCGATACTCCCAGCAGTACTATGGTAGTACAGCCATACCGATACTCCCAGCAGTACTATGGTAGTACAGTCATACCGATACTCCCAGCAGTACTATGGTAGTACAGCCATACCGATACTCCCAGCAGTACTATGGTAGTACAGTCATACCGATACTCCCAGCAGTACTATGGTAGCACAGCCACACCGATACTCCCAGCAGTACTATGGTAGCACAGCCACACCGATACTCCCAGCAGTACTATGGTAGCACAGCCACACCGATACTCCCAACAGTACTATGATAACACAGCCACACCGATACTCCCAACAGTACTATGATAACACAGCCACACCGATACTCCCAGCAGTACTATGGTAGCACAGCCACACCGATACTCCCAGCAGTACTATGGTAGCACAGCCACACCGATACTCCCAGCACTACTATGGTAACACAGCCACACCGATACTCCCAGCAGTACTATGGTAGCACAGCCACACCGATACTCCCAGCAGTACTATGGTAACACAGCCACACCGATACTCCCAGCAGTACTATGGTAGCACAGCCACACCGATACTCCCAGCAGTACTAAGGTAGTACAGCCACACCGATACTCCCAGCAGTACTATGGTAGCACAGCCACACCGATACTCCCAGCAGTACTATGGTAGCACAGCCACACCGATACTCCCAGCAGTACTATGGTAGCACAGCCACACCGATACTCCCAGCAGTACTATGGTAGCACAGCCACACCGATACTCCCAGCAGTACTATGGTAGCACAGCCACACCGATACTCCCAGCAGTACTATGGTAGCACAGCCACACCGATACTCCCAGCAGTACTATGGTAGCACAGCCACACCGATACTCCCAGCAGTACTATGGTAGCACAGCCACACCGATACTCCCAGCAGTACTATGGTAGCACAGCCACACCGATACTCCCAGCAGTACTATGGTAGCACAGCCACACCGATACTCCCAGCAGTACTATGGTAACACAGCCACACCGATACTACCAGCAGTATTATGGTAGCACAGCCACACCGATACTCCCAGCAGTACTATGGTAGCACAGCCACACCGATACTCCCAGCAGTACTATGGTAGCACAGCCACACCGATACTCCCAGCAGTACTATGGTAGCACAGCCACACCGATACTCCCAGCAGTACTATGGTAGCACAGCCACACCGATACTCCCAGCAGTACTATGGTAACCCAGCCACACCGATACTCACAGCAGTACTATGGTAGCAGCACAGCCACACCGATACTCCCAGCAGTACTATGGTAGCACAGCCACACCGATACTCCCAGCAGTACTATGGTAGCACAGCCACACCGATACTCCCAGCAGTACTACACCGATACTCCCAGCAGTACTATGGTAACACAGCCACACCGATACTCCCAGCAGTACTATGGTAGCACAGCCACACCGATACTCACAGCAGTACTATGGTAGCACAGCCACACCGATACTCCCAGCAGTACTATGGTAACACAGCCACACCGATACTCCCAGCAGTACTATGGTAACACAGGAGATCATCACGAGTTCTTTCCCTTCATCCCTTCAACAGCCCTCTCCCTTTATCCCTTCCATACTATATGTTTATATAGAACATTACATATACAGTATTAGGGATAAAGGGAGAGAACTCTAGAAGGGATAAAGGGAAATAACTCGTGAACATCTCCTGTGTATGGTGGTAACTGACAATTTCATGGAACGAATCAGTGACAAAATACGGATTATATCAATTATACTTTCCATAGAATCGTCATACAGATTCCAGACCTTGACCTAACAAGCAAACAATTGTTAAGTATTTATCGACTTGGAAATGGAATAACATGTTTAAATGAAACCAACTTTACCAACATTTCGACTAATCTTCAGTTACTCTATAGACATGCATTTTATAAATATGACTTTTACACCATCTTCTATATTTTGCTTACTTGCACATCCAATCTATCTTAGAGCGAGTCGTGATGTAGAACGTCATTTCGGTCATCTCCACGAAACATTCCCTCAACTTGTTCATGTCACATGCTTCTGAAACACACAGTACAAATAACGGAATTTAAAAAAAGATATTCGGGATAGATAAGAATGATGTCTTCTATATTTTTGTACAAAATAAGACTATGTACCGTGTAAAATTGTTTTCATGATAAAAACCGACTGTTGTTTGAAACTGATGGTATTTTTACTGTTGTTAATGCTTTTGTTTTCTTGCGGATTCGCACCATTGATGGTGGACTGAGGAAGGTACATGCATTAGCAAAACATATTTATTAGAATACATAAGTATTCTATTGTCAACATCATATTTCAATAGATGCAAAAAACCCGCTCTAACTTGAACTATTGCGTTGGGTTCCATTCAACAGCTTGTTGACATCTATTTTCATAATTTAATAACCGAAAATTACTTAATGACGTATGGTACCTGGTCCCGCATTACGTTTATTGATTTGTATTCTATAAATCTCATTAGATGACATGTCAAGGGTACAGTTAGAGCATGTGTACACAATGCCATAGTATTGAAATCTATTGAGAGTATGGAACACTACTGGGTGCCAGTGATCTAGTAATTCGTCTACCATAACAGTAAACTCGTACTTGCTTCTCTTTCATCCGATTGTATCTACTTGTCATACCACGTTATTCTTGACAATGAACAGTTTTATCAGTAACCATCAAAGTACATTTGTTTTGCATAATGGTGAAGGTTTTACTCGATACAAAGTCAGCACTGTCATTAGTCGAGGCCCAAACGTGGGCGGCGCTCGTCTATACGGGATCATATTACTCAGACAAGTAGGTAATAAAGTAAAAAGTATGCAGAGGGATGGCTTGACGTTTAATATTTAATTAAACATTGCGAAGATAGCGTTAATTTCCAAACACTTAACAGCACTTTTAAAGGCCAATATAGATGACTGCGTTACATCACCCTGCACTAGTTCTGATGGTCTTTGCTGGAATATTTGTTGCTTTAAAAAGCACTTTACAGTACAGACTATGTAACAGCCGATATCAAAGAATAAGTCGAACCGCCTTCTAAACACATACACTGTCTCGAAACAATGCAAAATCAGGAATATTTTCTGATCGACCTCTATCGCATTCCATGGGTCAGGTTCTTACAAAACGGTTTTATGTTACGAACATATACGATGTTTTTACGAATAACACAATGGACTTTCTTAACCAACAAAGCTTTGTCACAGCCGATGCGCTGATTTGCGTTTTGCCAGTGTTAACTTGCACATCACGAAAACTATGATAATACCGAAAGTCATGTTTTACGTAAATGTATGCACTGATAGTTTTGCTTGTGCGTCAGTTTCACGGAGTCACACTATCTCAAAGAAACTCTTCGTGCGGATCAATTGATGGACTAGATCTACGTCTCTTTTTTATATAACAAATACACATATATCATTCACGTGACCTAGAAGAAGGTAAATGGGCAAGAGATACCTGATACCAAAACGCCCACGGGTTTTGTATTGAATTGAAATGTTATAAATAAAAAAATACTTCGTATAAATCTTGACATGATTTAGACACTTTTTGCATTATTGCTAACGATATGAAATATTTGCTGGGTTCAAAATCAACATTCGCAGTTCTGAAACCTTTATAAAAAGATCTATTTACAAAGCTAAAAGCGGGTACTAAAGAACTACACCACTCTTGTACGTTCTTTTCGACAATCAATTAGCACGTTCCACGTGTCTTTGCAACGACAAACTACCGGTATAGAGGGTACTTCTACTTTCATTGATTTCAACGAATCTAAGACCATACTGCTGGGTAAATATTGACAAACTGGGTGGTGCCATATTGGTCAAGCGGCGGTTAAACGAAATATTATATCAGTGGTAAGTAGTTAACAAATATATGACACATGTCAGTTTTACAAAGAACATGCTTGGGAATTTTAACCAGCATTTTCCGAAAGGAAATCGGATAGCTCTGCCAACATGCAAACATAAATAAACGAGCGTTTGTGAGCCGAGGCTGTGGTCGGTCCTATGCTGTCCTTAAGGTTGTCATGCCGGATGGACTCAGAATTTAAAAAATGCAGTAACTGAAAATCTACGAAAGAAATGCATTCATGCCAATAAAGTACTTTTAGATACACGTCTGCTAGTCGAAAATAAAATATTTGTTCACATGATCAAATGAAAGCAGACATTGTACATAAACGAGAAACGTTGCACACTTTAACAAAATGCTAGTCTGTATTTTGCAATGTTTGCATGCACGTTTCTCGATTTTGGATGCAATTCGCTCCTTGCCAATTATTATGATTTGAAATGGGATGTTTTATATTTTGACTCTTATCCATTTCTAACGGGTGTGAATTGCAAGAGGTTGTAGGTAAGGCATACAAATCCAGTCGACTTTAAACCCACGCAAAATTATCTTCTTTCATACATAAAGATGACAACAGCATAATTGTCTAAACAAATCAGTAGCTATGACAACTTTACGTCATTGTGCATGCGTAATATGAATACTAGGCAACTCGCTTCACATATTTTTATTTTGTCAGTGCAGACACAGACATTTTTCAAGTGCAAAGTCTGTGTACTCTTGCAATAAGCTAAGTTCATCTTGCTCATTTAAAATTATTGAATGCATTCCAATACAAATATTAAGATCTAATCATTAAATTTATGCGCTTTTTCTTCTAGTAGGCCTATAGTCTGTGTAAGTAGAAACATAAATAGAAAATTATTATTTTAAATTATAATATCTTTGTTGTGCGGGGGAGACTTACGCCGTATTTCAACATTACTTTGCTCTCTCTCTCCCCTCCTTTCTTTTCTTTTCTCTTAGTTATTTTTTGAAAACGTTTACTTTTTTCAATGCTTACAATAGAGTTTAAACATTTTGGAGTTAATATTAATCTGTAAACATTGTAATTATGAAATCATAATGTTAAGTCATTAGTTTTCTGTCTCATCCTTTTTACACTAACTATTGAACAAACTCGTTGTATGCAAAATGTTTTATATAGGTCCGTGATAGTATGGTATGTTAATAAATATAATTAAACTCAAACTAACAATACTCCGGGAGCATCATTCACAAATGTTTTACGTCTAACATCATTTTGATTTCATTTAATTTAAACAAATGAAATTCTGCCTGAATAATTGCTGTTTCCGACTGTACTCTGTACAAATTTCTATCAATATCTATCTTGCTATAACAACGTAGGAGCAAACAGAAGCTCATCATGTGCCATTTTAAAGTCTAAGTCTGAGTTTCAGACAATAAGGCACCAGATATGTACAGTGGTTAGTTGGCCTAACCAGATTGGCAGTGTTCCTGGGTTACCAGCTAGAATTAATCTGTTCATCCACTAGCAAATGACCTCCTCATCTCATTAATCGGAGACGGAGGGTAAAAGCTTTTACCTGAATGTATTCATGTCAGGAAAATTGCCATGGGGAACACAATCCACACCTGAGGTTCGAACCTATACCCCCCATAGAATGTTAGTGAAATTCTATACTGACTGAGCTGACTTGTAAACTTTGACCTGACATTGAACTTTGAATAATCGAGTAGTTGAGATGTTTATTGATTTATCGTTCGATAAATCTATATATTGATAAGCAATTGATATATACATATATCTGTATTAATTGATTAGTACATCATGTATTCTAGAGAGTATTATCAACTTAAAACAAGCAGACACTATCGCTCACTGTTTACCAATCGTACAAATGATGGCGAAAACTCCATATGCAGTAAAATAGCGGACGAAATTCTCATGAAAATAATGTGTCAAAATTAAACTTCATGAACTTGCAAAAGTGAGATAAATAATGAATTGTAAATTTGCAGATTAACTGGAAATTGCGTTGTATGGAAGTAGATACAAATTTGTTGAGAACAAGTCAATGCAGTGGAGATCCTGTCTCGTACACCAACAAGTCAATACACGGACTCAATATCATATAGATATAATGATGTACTTTGGGACAGCTAATCCTTTGTCAAATAATAATGTTACGCCCTACTTGAGAACATTTTTTTCAATTCATTTCATTTGTGTAAAGCAATATAGGATTTCAATACGTTTTTACATTACCCCGCTGTTCAATATTGATGTTAACATGGGTTCCTAACCAACTGCTGTATTGACGGCTTATACACACTATGATTGACGACTTATACATTGGGCACAGCTTGATTCACGTATACCTATGTACTTTTATTCAAACATACATGAATTTACTTATCTTTAGTAGATATGTAAAATGTTGTCATGCAATCGGCGATAAAAAGCAATACATGTATAATGTTTAATGAATTACATAAAATTATACGTAGCATGCAGTCCCGTATCTATATACATGTAGATGTTATTTATTTCATCCGAAAAAATCAACGAGCCGATTACAGCTATAAATGTTATCCGACGAATGGTATTTGGTGGTCTTTTGTCATGTTGCTATAGAAATTAATGTTTTATAATAATTTATATTTTTCTGCCGAACAATAGAACCTGCATAATGAAATATTTCCACCCACACAAGTGCACGCAGTCGTAGACTAATAAAAAATAAAATTCAATGGTGAAGACTCTAAATTAGTTCCCATGGCCATGACAAGCGCATTTATACCTTGTAACAAGGGTCTTCATTTTTCACAAACGTCAAAAACAGGGTGTATAATGACTTTGTCAAGTTAGAATTTGAATACCTCTTTTGTGCAAATGTATACTATATTCTATACACGACACAGATATTAAAATAACTGCTCACGAAATCATTATGTGAAAGCAATTGTCCCAAGCGATGTATTCCGATAATATCACTGGTTGGCTTACAGCTTATTACCGATGCAGGAATGGTGAAAGGAGTATTCAAAACACATTCTTAATTACCAAAGATAAGATCGTCTTGATGCGGCAAGATTGGGGGCTCTGATTTGATTTTTTTCTTTTGAATCCTCGCAGATATTCGTGGGAGTGAAGAAAGAGTTCACAATATATAAAGAATTATATTAACTTCATATTAAACTGTGTTAATAGCATATTAATAGTGTAAGGGGGTAGCGCGTCATTAGACGTGGGATTAATTTAGTCCAAAATATCAATATACAGTGTCAGGGCGGTGCACGCATCTTAATAAAGTTATTCCGATCGTATGTCACATTTAGTGGTTTGTTTATCTCCATATAAAAGTAATGTTCTGGTTTACAGATAGATACACGCGCATAACGCATACATAGAGAGGCAAGTTAAACATTGACTTTTCGTTGTTGTCTCTGAGATGTTGTTGTTGATGGCGATATTGTTGTCCCATAGCGTTGATGATTAGAATGATGTTTGTGTCGATGTTGTTGTTGATATTTATTCTGTGTTTTTGGTAAATTTTTACCAGTTTTGTTGAAGGGAGGTGGTTGTTCTATAGAGGGCTGTTCTAAAGAGGTTGCATTCTTTATACGTAGAAACTCACAGATGAATAGAGGTGTTGTATTTCATTTAAACGAAAATCGGGGGGAAACATGTGGGAATGATTTGTACTATGGGGATCAATCAAGGCTTTTATCAATGCAGAAAGACGACATGTCATTATTCACGCAATTAAATGGTATATGAAAAAAGGTTAATCGAAACAAGTACCGCTGTTAAAATGCACGCGATCACAATTTTAAAGTATGTTAATATATTTAAATTGATATTTGGTAAAGAGAGTACTGTCACCTAAACACTGTTGCTGGGAGTATCTAAACTACTTATACAGGAAAGAAATTGAATGGAATCGGGGCATAAAAGTTTGTTTTTTTCAGAATTTAAAGCAACCATTCACCCTTTGCTAACTCAACTCATTCAAATATTTGAATAGAGAATTTTTAGATTTTTCCTCCAATTAAAAACTTGTTTACCTAGGATAATCAACCTCTTAGCAGGGGATGAGCTTGCAGTTTGCACAAAGATGACGTAAAACATCTCAACTATGAGTATGAAAGCTTGTTGAGCAAACAATTAAGTCAGAATTCTCACAGAAACACCGCCAACGCAATGTAAATACAACATGTACGTTTTATCCATGACATGTCAAAAAAAGTAGAGCTATATCAAATTTTCAAAAAAATATTTTTTAAACGATATGAACTTGCTACGACGAGTTGAACACTTGTTACCGGGTACTTTTTTAAAATCAAAATCTGCAAAATTAAACATATGATGTTACTACCATTATTCATGTTTATTACCTTTCAATAAAATAATTATAATTTCTTCTAGATATACAAATGTGACTACATCAAAACTGATGTTATAAAAACTGGTACGTTTACGGAATGAGAGAACACTAGTCACGGGTATGAACATTAAATCGGTATTTTTGGTAATGAGGTTCAAAGTCTGGATAGAACCACTCACTCTCCGTATGAGGTCCCTATCAACTTGTTTAAAACAACGAGGTGGGTGGAGAGTGATTTTCTATAATGCACTGTTCTGTTCAGTTCTGCTCCCGATTTTACGGCAGCACTCTACTGAGGTCTGTAGCAAAATATTCTCTCTCTTGTCTCAACCTCTCCTTAGTATCAGTTTACTCTCTAGTATCAGTTTACTCTCTAGTATCAGTTTACTCTCTAGTATTAAGTTCTGTTAGGTCTGACCCCGTTTACACAAATAGCTATTAAGATAAAACTCAATTTAAATACAGACCTTATGTATTGGTATTATAAATGCTATTGTGTTGTAGACCGCACAGTCAATCGACAGAGATAGTACATATAGCAGATTTAGTCACACATGTACTACTGTCAATGGTGAGATTGTTTGTTGTATAATTTCCATGATGCTAGAAACTTAGTACTCAACATGAGAAGAATCTCAACTTATGAAGTTTTGTGAAACTGACAAAGAATTGCAAGATTTATATTTAACATTTTAGCATTTGAATATATTGTTTTAATGATTGTTAAATCGATATTTTTTGATATTTTCCTACACTTATTCTGTCTAGACGGATATGTGGTTATGGTTACCTTCCCCTAAACGTTTATACCATAAATCCTGTTCTGTTTAATCTTCACCACAGGCTGGTATTTGTTAGAATATCCTCAAAGTGAGTATTGTATTCACATATAGACCGTACTTATAAAACCCATGTGTATGTTCAAGTCAGGTTGAATACAGTGAATCAAAGTAAGAAAAAATAATGAAATTTTAATTTATAAGTTCGACTGTGACTGAAACTTATGAATGTGATTTCACATGCACATCAATTTAAAATTCAATAAGCTCGTATATTAAACTATCCGAAGTGAACTCAGTACATGGCGGTACCGTAGTACCACCTACTATTATGCGTATAAAATCAGAATTCCATTTTGCTATCACAATAAATTACCATCTTAGCCCTGTCTTCTGATAATGTTGAAAATCAAGTCATGATAATAATGATGACAATCATACTCACCGACGCACGCTTGTTCTGTACATGAGATGACGCCTTTATTACAAGAGCATGTGTTGCAGCCGTCAGCAGAGGGGAATGTTTGACCATGATCACGAACAATCTCGCCATCTTCACAAGCTGAAAATATGTTTTGATTAATAAACCTAATCTTGTGAATGTAAATCATAATCATATCAAACGCTGTGGAAATATACTTTTTTCGTGACAAGAAACGTAACAGACGAAAGAAAGAAAAACATACTACGGTTATTTTAACAGATCGAGACGTCTTAAAAGAAAGTTAGTATTCGAATGCTTCGATATTATATTTCTGTGGGAAATATTATGTCTTATATCAAATCAGCCGCAACAATGAAATGATACGAAGAGAATTAAGAACACTTATAGTGTAATAGGCATACAATCATACATGTTAAAAGTTGATTTTTTTTTATTTTATTTATTTTAGGATTATGTTGCATTATGCATATTAATGGGAATTTAAGAAAAAACTTTCATCTTGTGTATGTGCATTAAGTATATTTGTATAATGTTTAAAAATGAATTGCGACATGTTCTTTTAAAACTTATTAAGCTACCATTAAGCTTACATGAGGACAAATGTCACTATTAAAATTTAGACCAAGAATGGGTAGTTCAGAAAATAATCACTGAAATGAATTCGTTTGATAAGTTTGCAAAGTTTATTATTTTCGATAATTCTTGTAGGCCATATGACCCATGAATACTACTAATACAGCACAATATGGCAAGGCGTATAAAACGGAATTAAATAGCAATAATCACAGTATGTAGAAGGTCGTAATTAATTAGCATAATGTATAATCTATTACAATGATAAGAAATTTCATGTATAATAGCAACACATGTCGTTTTCAAACAAAAACAAAACTAATGAATTTTTGAAATATTTGTTACGAAGCGGATTTTGGTATCCGCACGTAAACGTAGTGAATGCAACAGTGCTCCATGACCAGATTTGTCATATTGAAGATATTTGATAATAAAAGCACGATTCCGTTTCTTAATTTAATGACATGACACTTATCCACAGTATAAACTAGTTCACAAGAAGTTAAATCAGATTAATAACAAGTACAGTTTCATCTAAGCTCACTTTAAGACACGAAGTTATGAAGCACATAGATAAAGCTAGAGACAATGTTTCACAAAGTTTATCACTGAGTATTCTTAAGTTACACAAAGTCAATAGTATGCACAAAGCTAAGGTTATGAAAAAATGAATTGTCTTCGGAATGTTACTGGTGTATACAATATGGCAAGGAAGTGTCAGATTTTAGAATTGATAATAGGTGAGATAATCTGATCATAAGCTGAATAAGGTGTTCAATATATCCTGGAAGTCAGGAAGACAAGTGACATTATCGGAAGGATGTCTTACTTAAGCATTGTTACAAAAATGATAAGAACACGAATTCAAGCTTACCCTATGGCATATTAAAATATAGATCATTATCATATTGAGTATTGAAACAGAAATGGTTATTCTTAAAATAAAACCGTTAACATATTATTAATAATAATGATTACTGATTCAAACATACAGAAATAGAAAATCACAATAATTGCTACATAATATATAACTCGGAGAGACCTACATTGTATTACAAAATAACAATAATACACCACAGGTCTCCGGTATAACATGTAAAAAATATAAAGTCCCATTATTTTGATCGTTAATTCATACAGTAAAACCTCACTTTAAGACCACTTCAATAACAAGACCACCTCTATATTAAGATCACAATTTTCAAGTGGATTTACACTGTTTTGCTCTTTATTCAACCTCAATATTAGGACCACTTCAATAAGAAGACCAGTTTTCAAGGGTCCCAAAGATCGTCTTATTATTGAGGTTTTACTGTATATATGTAAATATCTCTATTTTACACGCTAGGATAAATAGTCTCCGCGATGACCTAAATTTTGATTATGTTTTTCAAAGCACTGTTTATACTTTGACATTCTCTTGAAAGACATCACGGTAACTACTTATATGAAATATCATGTTACCATAGAAACAAGTTATTCATTCACAAATAAACGAGAGTCGGCGACGAAATATTGTATTAAAACACGCCTATTTTTTTGTCATCTATTCTTCCGAAAATATCACGATTCTTTTGTTAAGGTATGTCACTGTCAATGATTTATAATTATGTTCTAAATATCTGCTGAACTTAATAACTTGTTTAGCGTTGTTAGTGTGTGTGTTCAGGTATGAAAACTGCAATTCTATCGCTTTAAAATACAATCGTTTATATTATTAATATGAACTTATTTATTTTACACCGATTGTGAACCAAGTTATTGAAAATTAATATAAATCACTCTACATGATTGCTTCCTGGGTTACCAACCAGTACTCGCACCAAAGTCGCTATTGTTTACTTGAGTGCCACTCTACAAGATAAATATAAGAGCATAATATTAAAATACACGCGGACAACAACAATTAGCTTCAATATAAAACTCTAGACATATTTTTGGTTATAACGGGAACCGTATATGATAGTGTGTTCCAGGTTATATTAACGATACAATGTGCTCAAAATAAAATGTTATAAAAAAAACTCACAATGAACAAAATGCATAGCAACCACGACAAAGTAACATACAGACGCAGCTTTAAGGACAGCAATTAAAACATGGACGCATAAAGCATTTAAGCAATTAACTAATTTACACCAATATAAATATACAGAACAAAAGAACAAATCTACATGATATACTTCACACAGTTTCTACAACAGCTACATCCGACGGAAAGGACAGATAGAAACAGTAGCCTACATGTACACTTGATCTCGACTGATTGGAGACACTGTAGTATTTCATGGCACAATCTTATTACAACGAGCACATTCAATGATCTAGCGCTCGTACTGGCTACATCGGTATTTAAGAGGAGTTAAAATTGCATTACAAATCGTTTATTTTTTTAAAAATCTGCATTAAATGCCGTATATACTGTACTTTTCCGTAGACGGTGGCCAAGGTGTACCCCCACGGTCCGTATTCATAGCATACCGGTGTGTATTACCAAATTTGGGGAATGTGTTCTTGACTGTTCAGTTTAGGTTAAGTGAGCACATTGTTTTATCCAAA
Source organism: Mactromeris polynyma (assembly GCA_032209605.1). Taxonomy (NCBI): domain Eukaryota; kingdom Metazoa; phylum Mollusca; class Bivalvia; order Venerida; family Mactridae; genus Mactromeris; species Mactromeris polynyma. The sequence continues at coordinate 6,745,044 of JASFXZ010000012.1, forward strand.
TTGGGAAAAATATTATATAAATATTGTATGAACTAAAATGCTTCAAATTGGGTGAAAATGTTGGATATTTAAAAATTGGCACATAGCGTAAAAAGACATCTGTTCTGTAAGTAAAACACACCTCGCGTATTGTATGAATGTGGCCAACCAACGATGTCATCATTTTTGACTGAATTGAACAATAAAAGTTTAATCATAATGACAAGAACTCTCGATGCAAGACGATAAGATGCTATCAAAATTACGCCCTTTATTCAAACGTATGTTTTGTTATTATGCGTTGGGTATTCTAGATGTATAATGGTGGGTAGGCTCCTATCAAGAAAATGTAATATACAATACTCGTTTTAAAAGAGCGATTTCTCATTCAATTTGACAAACAAAATTGTAATCCTGCGTAACGCTTCAGCGTACACTTAGATGATATACCTGTACACTTAGATGATATACCTGTACACTTAGATGATATACCTGTACACTTAGATGATATACCTGTACACTTAGATGATATACCTGTACACACTTAGATGATATACCTGTACACTTAGATGATATACCTGTACACACTTAGATGATATACCTGTACACTTAGATGATATACCTGTACACTTAGATGATATACCTGTACACTTAGATGATATACCTGTACACTTAGATGATATACCTGTACACTTAGATGATATACCTGTACACTTAGATGATATACCTGTACACTTAGATGATATACCTGTACTTTTTTATGAAACTTTTAAATAAAGAAGAGCATTGAAATGGAAAATATACAAAAATTATCCATGGACAAAATCTTTTGACTTCAAAAACTTTCATTGCTTTTTGTATTCAAAATATTTAACAAAATGATCGGATCAAGGTGTATGTTGAAGTTTGTCAAATTAGTTCCTGCGATCTTCTCCTGATTAGAATAACATACCATTTGATTCTATATCTCCCATTTAACATACACTTCTCCCGTAATATATAGACATACAGCTAGTTCATAATACGTTCACACGCAATATTGTTTTAAAAACGATTAAAATGAAATTAGTTTGCCAACAAATACGAAACAGTGCAGCCCGTCCGGAGCGATATCGGTTAGGAGATATGAATGTGTACTGCTGTTTAGAGGTAGTTGCTGTAAAGAGGTTTAATTGGTTATTGGTTATAAATATTTACTGCGGGAAAATGTTGTTAAAGAGAAGTTGCTGCTGAAGAGAGGGTCGCTCTGGAGAGGTTGCACTGTAATTACGATGACATGGTCACCATATACAAGTGTGGCCACAAGCACAGGTTTGAATCTACACACACAGGTGACTCCAACAAAGTACTACAGTAAGACAACACACCGTGATTTCTCTCATTGTAACTTCATTGATGGATAAATCCAGATTGGACAAAAAAGACAAGTACATTCACGCATAATTTCAAGCAGAGTAGAGAACATATAAACATGAAGCATATTTTCATAATGTACCAAATGCTGGGTTCATGCAGAGAAAATGTATCAAACTGTATATCTTTCAATGAAAGTTTGCCAATCCCCTCGTAAACCCTAACATCAGGATTTTATCAGTTTTAAATACATTCGTAAAACATACATTGTGGGTGTTCACGCAATGAAAAAATAACGATATGTTTGCTTTAAACCTACTGAACAAGTAATGTATGATTATAGCATTAATCACTAGAGACTGTCACGAGTTCTCTCCCTTTATCACATATAGAGTTCTCTCCTTTTATCCCTATTATAGTGTGTGCATTCATAGAGAACTCGTGGCAATCGCCTGTGGTATCAATAGACAACGTTAAACTGGCGCTCGTTTATATTCGCCGCTCTCAATGTGCACAATTGTCGTTCTCGAATGTCGAATGAGCACGTGCTAATTATGCATATATTGAAAGTCAATTAATCTTCGTATTTCGCCGACGATATTTTACGGACTTGTACGAATATTCATGAGTGCCAATTTAATATCGGTTGTCTGTATTTACAAGCTCTATATAAGCAGTATGTTTACACTTGGATGTGATTGTCTGACAGATGTCCGGGTGGAGATAAATAAATAAAATACACCTTATTGCATGACAAGAATCAGGAATCACACGGTACATTTAAACACGCACTGTTTTTGACCTGCAATATACTGTTAAACGTCATTTAATTGCAAAGGATTGTAATGAAATGGAGCTTAAATAATATAGTGTAAAGTCCTTTACAGGTCATTTGCTTGTAAACCTAAGTGTGTCCGTGACCTTTGACAATAACCAGAAGTGTGCTTTTTTTCATGCACTGTGTATCTATATAAATTGTACGTGTGAAGGAGAATTCGGAAAGAAAATTACAACCTCAGTATGTTCATTTATAGTTCAGTTTGACCTTTTGGGGTTCACCTTAAGGACTTACAGGAAAATTACAGTTATAGTTCAGTATGACCTTTGTGCGTTCACCTGAATGAAAATTACATTTATAGTTCAGTATGACCTTTGGGGGTTCACCTTAATGAAAATTACATTTATAGTTCAGTATGACCTTTGGGGGTTCACCTTAAGGACTTACAGGAAAATTACATTTAAAGTTCAGTATGACCTTTGGGGGTTCACCTTAAGGACTTACAGGAAAATTACATTTAAAGTTCAGTTTGACCTTTGGGGGTTCACCTTAAGGACTTACAGGAAAATTACATAGTTCAGTATGACCTTTGGGGGTTCACCTTAAGGACTTACGTGAAAATTACATTTAAAGTTCAGTATGACCTTTGGGGGTTCACCTTAAGGACTTACAGGAAAATTACATTTAAAGTTCAGTTTGACCTTTGGGGGTTCACCTTAAGGACTTACAGGAAAATTACATAGTTCAGTATGACCTTTGGGGGTTCACATTAAGGACTTACAGGAAAATTACATTTATAGTTCAGTATGACCTTTGGGGGTTCACCTTAAGGACTTACAGAAAAATTACATTTATAGTTCAGTATGACCTTTGGGGGTTCACCTAAAGGACTTACGGGAAAATTACATTTATAGTTCAGTATGACCTTTGGGTTTCACCTTAAGGAAAATTACATCTACAGTTCAGTATGACCTTTGGGAATTCACCTTAAGAACTTACGGATAAGGTCAATCATTGTGTTTTCTTAACAAAATACGAACAATGCTATGGACTGCTATATGTAAACATTACCTATGAAATGGTTTGTGTTGAATTTTAGTACAATGTATAAATCCCTGGCCTATAATTCAAACTATATAAGTTGACTACGGTCAAACAATCGCAATTTAGTCTAGGCTACAATACACAAATGAAAAAAGACGAGGTTTTTCGATTGTTATCAACTTACTGCACGTTGTGTTGGTACACGTGAACTCCCCGTGATCACACACACACGTGTTACATCCATCTTCATGGAGAACTGTATCACCAGTCTGATAGTCGACGTCATTGAAAATGCACGCTGAATAATAACAGGATAAGATACAACTATTGTAAGTTAGAACTGTCAAGACTCAATGACTCAAACACTGTAAAGTCGAAGGTTTTAACTCATTGCGTTTACTTCGAACTTTTTTTATCATATGTCAAATATCTTGTATTTCTACCCAAAATTATTTCGTATTTCGAAATATCAATACGTAAAAACGAATGAAAACTTTGAGTATGTCACTTTGGGTGCTTCGTAGATGTCTATCTAAACGAAATATCGTTACTCAACATTAATGATAAGCAAGTTAAATCAATATGCGAAATAGTAATGATGAAATGTAAACTATACTTAAATAAGAGTATAAGCTTTGAGTCAAATAACGTTTGTTATATATTTGTCAGTATATGACTAACCAAAATATAGTGCTGGGTGGTTTCCCACGGGAGGAATGCACTGAAACTGAATATGTTAACAATTCTACGACTGTACAGTTAAAAATGACAAATCAATTTTCAATATTCATTCTGGTGAAATCATATTAATGTCACATACGTTGTACAAATTTGTGATTATAGATGTACGTCTACAGCATGCACTCAAACATTCAAAACAGTTCTGAATTAAAATATAAGTTGACACGACTTGTACTTACGGTCAAAACATATTTCTTTTGTGCATTCAGGGACACCAGTTTCCGTGCAATTACACGTGTTACAACCATCACTGGCAGGAAATTCTTCCCCGGGCATATACTGTTCCTGACCCACTGTACATATTTCTGTGGAAGAAAATAAATTGACAGTTGATCACATGTAATATAAGCAAGGAAACACTGTATAAGCTCTCAATATTCTCACCATTTTGTAGACGAACATAATGGCTGTTGTAGAGAGATAGTTGCTCTAGAGAGGATAGACTGATAGTTTAGAGTTAAGTCTTACTACAAGAAAACTGATAATTTTGTTGAAGAGAGAGGGACGCTCCAGTGAGGTTGTCCGATATTGTTGACATTTTGGCTTGTAACAATGCCCGAAAATCGGCGATTTCAGACGCGAGCAGAAATGTTTGCGAATGGCCAAAATGAGTTCCGTTATCGTTCAGCAATGGGGCACATAAACATACACTCCTATTTACGAGGAAAATAACGTTGATATTTTCAAGGCCCTCTTGAATTCGCGAAATATGCAAACATTTGTACGCCATGAACGCTGCCACTTATACAGCATGGAGTTATTGATATTCCAATCACATGCTTTACGCGATTTTTGTGAAATTAAAAAGAATCTCTCTTATAAAAAATGTAGACAAGTATAAACAACTTGTAATCCAATGACTTGAAAACCCAACTATGAGTATACATGTATGAAGCTGTGTGTTTAACCTTTAGATATATATACTAGTATATAGTTGGTGACAGAAATAAGAGGTTGAAGTTTCCTCATGACAAAACAAGAAATTGAAATCGAGGCCCACAATATTGAAAATAATTCGACAAGAAAATGTAAGTTTAACTCGAAATTATACAGATATTTTGACCACACCGATCTTGCCATATTGTTTCGTTTTTTTTCTTGTTCACGAAAATGGCTTTTAGTCAAAATATTGATACTGAGAGAACGCTTTTATTGGACTATAATAATTTTCCTTACTGGCTTCTGGATATCGACAGAGATTACAGTCCGGTGGATACACACAGCACTGTCCACCGGTAGTGTTGGTACAGTCACTGTCTGCTTCACAGTTGGTAGAGCATGCCGCTATCCCATCCGTTTGATCGCTACACAGGTCGTCTGCAAAAAATATTCGATAATGAAAGTTTTATTCCAAGTTTTCATGCACACATTTCTCCGTATTTTAACAACAACAAAATGAACAACACTATAAAAGAGCTGAAAAACACATTTCAATGCAATACAATATACATGTATAAATGTAGGTAAAAGTATGTCAATGTATATATTCTAAACATTTCTACAAAAAAATAAGAAAAAATGTATATTACGTCTAACTTTAACAGGATTATACATATGCATTGAGCATAACTGAACGAAGCGATACCATTGCGATTGTACGCATTGGGCATAACTGAACGAAGCGATACCATTGCGATTGTAAGCATTGGGCATAACTGAACGAAGCGATACCATTGCGATTGTAAGCATTGAACATAACTGAACGAAGCGATACCACTGCGATTGTAAGCATTGAGCATAACTGAACGAAGCGATACCATTGCGATTGTAAGCATTGGGCATAACTGAACGAAGCGATACCATTGCGATTGTAAGCATTGAACATAACTGAACGAAGCGATACCATTGCGATTGTAAGCATTGAACATAACTGAACGAAGCGATACCATTGCGATTGTAAGCATTGAACATAACTGAACGAAGCGATACCATTGCGATTGTAAGCATTGAACATAACTGAACGAAGCGATACCATTGCGATTGTAAGCATTGAACATAACTGAACGAAGCGATACCATTGCGATTGTAAGCATTGAACATAACTGAACGAAGCGATACCATTGCGATTGTAAGCATTGAACATAACTGAACGAATCCATACCATTGCGATTGTAAGCATTGAACATAACTGAACGAATCCATACCATTGCGATTGTAAGCATTGAACATAACTGAACGAAGCCATACCATTGCGATTGTAAGCATTGAACATAACTGAACGAAGCCATACCATTGCGATTGTAAGCATTGAACATAACTGAACGAAGCCATACCATTGCGATTGTAAGCATTGAACATAACTGAACGAAGCCATACCATTGCGATTGTAAGCATTGAGCATAACTGAACGAAGCCATACCATTGCGATTGTAAGCATTGAGCATAACTGAACGAAGCCATACCATTGCGATTGTAAGCATTGAGCATAACTGAACGAAGCCATACCATTGCGATTGTAAGCATTGAGCATAACTGAACAAAGCGATACCATTGCGATTGTAAGCATTGAACATAACTGAACGAAGCCATACCATTGCGATTGTAAGCATTGAACATAACTGAACGAAGCGATACCATTGCTATTGTAAGCATTGAACAAGTGTTGGTCTGTGCTTTATATTGTCACACTGGCGAGGAAGATACATAGCACTAATAACACTAACACTTTAAAAATACGAGCGTAAGAAAGAAAATAGTGACGAAAAACTTATACGTATATCGATTTAGTTTAGTTTATGGTTTCAAACTATTTATAAAAATGTGATGGCACTAACAGAAAACAAGATTTGTATATTTGGCATACTTCCGAATGGTCGGTTAGGTTGGATTACAAATAATTTATTATCATTACTATTACCAATATAAGCATTATAATAATATTCATTTGTATTATAATTATTGCATATCATTATTATTACTATTATCACTGAGGGCATAGTAGTATAAAGGACGTATAGTATTTAGCAAACACATTACTTTTAGTAGCGTCTTGCTGTAACACGAGTAGTACATGCACAGTGAAACATCAATAATAACATAGCCATAATAAATGCTTCTAAAGATAGTAGGTTTATGTTGTGAGGTGAACTGGTTATTGAGTTAAAATAGGAATTATATATAACATGAACCATGAAAATGCGGTCTTATCAATCAGGTGGTACTGTTATCGAGGTTGTCTTTATTTAAGGTTTCACTGTATACCGTGACTGACAAGATTTTGGATTCATGTAAAACTTTCACAGAAACATTTTAGAAATTAACCAGCATCATTGTTATACACAGAAACATTGTAAACAATTTGTAATCTATAGGAGTATGATGCTAACAGTGTAAGAAACTTCCCTAACGGGAAATCACGGGATTCCCCATTTTCTTTATTCTAGATTGGGAAGTATGGTTTCTAAATTAGGAAGATTTTTCTAGTTTTGTTTAAACTGTATCATCAAATTAAAGAAAAACTAGATAATTAAAAAATCATTCTGAACTTTGAAAATTGAGATACGACTTTCCATGGCAGCGTAGATAACCACCAATATAAAAATAGTTCTAGCTCAGTAAGAAAGTTTCCCTCTGGGCAGTTTTCTAAAAAAGCATCAAAAAGCGACATTTTGCATCCCGAACGGGTATTAAAACTCTAAATAAAGTAACACACTTCCTGATTGGGAAACTGAAAAAGGGGAATTCCCGGATCTCCCCGCTTGGAAAGTTTTTCCCACTGGCTAATGCAATGTCGTAGTTTTAAATACTGAACAAAAAAGAAGCGCACCACCTTATTTTTCATGAATACTTTGAATTCTAGATCATATACTAATTTACAGCAAACGACCTGTTTCTAAATGTGTGTTGTAGGTTAGCATAACGGACCGGCAATCCGTAGACCTGGGTTCGATTCCCGGTAGCGCCATTGACCGATTTTTCGTGATTCTCAAACATGACTTTATTTCTGTACATAGTTTTGCTCAAACATTTAAGATGTACAGTTGATGTTTATGTTATGTTAATCTCACATTCATTTTGTTTATTTTTTCGAGCTGTCTTTGCCATAAAGTTTGTAAATGGACAAGGGTAACTATTTTTGCCGTTATGCCAATAAACTTTGAACTTTGATAAAAAAATCGTAAACTTTTTTCTGCCTCTCAAGCAACATTGAACAATTATTTTTACAATCGTCAACTGAATAGTAGGTATCAGCGAAACACAATATTTATAATACAATCGTCTTCTTGTTTGTTATCGAATTTAATTTTACGCTTGTCGCAAATAAGAATATATAATAACAGTTAATATGCATAAACAAACATGTCAATGACAAAAGATCAACATCGTTATATCTAAATTTTTATTTGAAGCAGTCTCAATATATTTCAAATAAAAAATTTAGTCATGAATATAAATGATAATCATTACTAATGTTCGCGGTTTGACATTTTCACTCAAGCGTGTTTTGTTAATATAAGAACATCGGTAAAATGACACTTTAAATAACGCAGATACCCCGGGTTATCAACCAGTAATTCCTTCGCAAGTTTTGAAAGCGTCCCAGTACGAATAAGAGACGGAGGAAACATCACTTTGAGTGTAATATCTCAAGTTAGGGTTTTCACGAAGATAATACGCCTCACATGCACGATGTTTGAACCTACTACCTCATTGGGTAGTCAGGTGCTCTGTCGACCGAAATTATCAGGCAGTTTTAACTGACAATGCGCAGTATAGTAAAAACAACATAAAGTTTATGTCGGTCGCGTAGCACACTGGTGGAAGATACTTAAGTTAGTACTGAAAGTAGTATTAGTAGCTAGCACTCTTAATGGGAGTATTTGAATAATATTATAGTACCTGACACAGACTGTACCATAATATTGACTTTGTCCATGAGGATTATCGTCGGTAACTTGTTTGTTTGCGCTGCTCCGACTTACATTTTGGGCGGATCGATTGCCAAGTATTCACTTTACTCTATATGACAAACTTGGGGAACTTGAAGACAAAGACGGTGGAGCCAAAATTATTCGAGACCAATTCTTGGGTCGATCTGGGACCATGGGACCATCAGGGTAGGGTAAGCACACACTTTTTATGGACGGCCTTGTTTGTTGAAAAAATCTAGATTTACATAACGCTTTATTTTATCACCGGTAATGCATTCTACAGACTTCTCAGTACCTTAAGCCCGAAAATACAACTTAAGTGAAATTCAGTTAGCATCAGTTTTATGTTTAATTGTCTAGCACACCTTTTTTAAGTTTTAAAATATCTTTATGATTACACTTGCAACGCTATTTAAAATGCCGCCTTCAAGGTAATTTTCCGTCACCGTTTCAACTTGACATACATTTTAATTGCTACCTTTGAAGACGTGTTTATTTAATTGACATCCAGTGAATGACGCATGACTGGTCCTAATGTACTGAATTTATTAAAAGGTTTCTGAAAACGATAGAAAATGAGTGTTCACTACGCGCCTGGGACATCATTCATCATATATCATATATTGTATAGAAGTTTTGAAAGGAAAAGGCGAAATAATTTTACGAGTGGATACGTAAGATAACTAGCGCGCGTATTCAAAGTTAGCGGCGCATCCTGACACTGTGTTGCAACATTTGCTTCTCATCAAAACGTAACAGGTATTCAGTGAAACCGAACTTGTATGTTAAGCGTCCGTATAAGTAGATCATGAATGTACACCAAATCGTACTGTTTTCAATGTCCCTGTATTGTGAAATGTGATACTTATTTAATTAAGTGGCGACCTTTTGGTGGGCGATAAAAGTACGTTTTACCTCAATGTTGATTCTCATATCCTATATGATTGAGTTTATTGTGACATACGTCAAATTGATGCTTTCTGTTAACTACCGATTGCATATCACCCCAAAATATGAAACCACACTAAATATTAAGTGTAATTGAAAAAAATACCTCGCCATAATACAATTTCGCACCGTATGAATTGCTGGCCTCGTTTGACGACATGCATGTAAATGTATAGACACGTATGTGTATTCAGCTGTCGCGATTTTTTACATTGAATGTCTGAATAAGCCATACGTTTTAAATACAAATACAACCCGCTTCATACATAATTTTATTGAAATTATTCAAAGTTTTTTGTACCTTCTACAATGCTCTAATTTCAACATTTATTTCTGTTCAGTATCCACACATTTCTACGGTGTGGTTTTACGTATATTTTCATCGGGGTATACGCCGTTTTTTCAACAATGTTTCATTCATATTCGACGGCCAGTTGACCTAACCAGTTTTCCTGGTAAATAGCCATGTTTGATATTTTCCGATACGGACAAATCTAGTGAAAAGTTAAATAAGACAGACTATAACTATAGTTATACGTGTGTATGACTCTTGTATGGAGGAAATAAAAGTATCTATCTATCTATCATAATTCATTGTTAAACATATAGATTGTACTCTTATATAAACTCAGTTTTCGCAAGATAAATGCCTTTATAATTATTTTTACGCTTCAAGCTCAATTTGATGTATCGTCATTGTACTCTTAGAAAATGTTTGACATTAATGTTGACCTTCTAGAAACGATTTTGTGTCATTTTGCCGAAGAGAATTATACCCAAATAAAGTCAAAATAAGCTGTTCTTTTTTTTAAATCACATTTATAAAAAAGGGTAAAGTTACAAAATAGACCGACTCGGCAACTGTATACACCGGTAAGAAGAAAGTATATAACTCAAAGAACGGCATATTTTGTTTTATCACGATCTAATTCATTTAAAATGTATAAACTTGAGAGACACTTCATATTTACATTTTGTATTGAAATATACGCTAAAGTAACGTCAAAGTATCTCCTATCATAGTCTGCCACATTCAATTATATTATGATTGATGAAGCTAAATGAAGCCACGAATAATGAGTAACAGTAGAGCTATGTTATAAAATGTTTATATAAATTTCTATCTCTGATATCAAATATTTGTCGTTCCAACTTTCTATTTATTCAGTTAACGCTGTTACCATTATCCTAAGTCAAATCTGACAAACTATACTAAGACTGCTTTAAGTTCATTTTATAATATTTGTTTACAATGTTTGGTTTTGACGTAAGATGTGAGGGAATGTACAATGGTAGCTACAGAGCAACCATGAGATGTGAGGGAATGTACAATGGTAACCACAGAGCAACCATGAGATGTGAGGGAATGTACAATGGTAACCACAGAGCAACCATGATATGTGAGGGAATGTACAATGGTAGCCACAGAGCAACCATGAGATGTGAGGGAATGTACAATGGTAACCACAGAGCAACCATGAGATGTGAGGGAATGTACAATGGAAGCCACAGAGCAACCATGAGATGTGAGGGAATGTACAATGTTAACCACAGAGCAACCATGAGATGTGAGGGAATGTACAATGGTAGCCACAGAGCAACCATGAGATGTGAGGGAATGTACAATGGTAACCACAGAGCAACCATGATATGTGAGGGAATGTACAATGGTAACCACAGAGCAACCATGAGATGTGAGGGAATGTACAATGGTAACCACAGAGCAACCATGATATGTGAGGGAATGTACAATGGTAACCACAGAGCAACCATGAGTTGTGAGGGAATGTACAATGGTAACCACAGAGCAACCATGAGATGTGAGGGAATGTACAATGGTAACCACAGAGCAACCATGAGATGTGAGGGAATGTACAATGGTAACCACAGAGCAACCATGAGATGTGAGGGAATGTACAATGGTAACCACAGAGCAACCATGATATGTGAGGCAATGTACAATGGTAACCACAGAGCAACCATGAGATGTGAGGGAATGTACAATGGTAACCACAGAGCAACCATGAGATGTGAGGGAATGTACAATGGTAGCCACAGAGCAACCATGAGATGTGAGGGAATGTACAATGGTAACCACAGAGCAACCATGATATGTGAGGGAATGTACAATGGTAACCACAGAGCAACCATGAGATGTGAGGGAATGTACAATGGTAGCCACAGAGCAACCATGAGATGTGAGGGAATGTACAATGGTAGCCACAGAGCAACCATGAGATGTGAGGGAATGTACAATGGTAACCACAGAGCAACCATGAGATGTGAGGGAATGTACAATGGTAGCCACAGAGCAACCATGAGATGTGAGGGAATGTACAATGGTAGCCACAGAGCAACCATGAGATGTGAGGGAATGTACAATGGTAACCACAGAGCAACCATGAGATGTGAGGGAATGTACAATGGTAACCACAGAGCAACCATGAGATGTGAGGGAATGTACAATGGTAGCCACAGAGCAACCATGAGATGTGAGGGAATGTACAATGGTAGCCACAGAGCTACCATGATATGTGAGGGAATGTACAATGGTAACCACAGAGCAACCATGAGATGTGAGGGAATGTACAATGGTAGCCACAGAGCAACCATGAGATGTGAGGGAATGTACAATGGTAGCCACAGAGCAACCATGAGATGTGAGGGAATGTACAATGGTAGCCACAGAGCAACCATGAGATGTGAGGGAATGTACAATGGTAGCCACAGAGCAACCATGAGATGTGAGGGAATGTACAATGGTAGCCACAGAGCAACCATGAGATGTGAGGGAATGTACAATGGTAGCCACAGAGCAACCATGAGATGTGAGGGAATGTACAATGGTAGCCACAGAGCAACCATGAGATGTGAGGGAATGTACAATGGTAGCCACAGAGCAACCATGAGATGTGAGGGAATGTACAATGGTAGCCACAGAGCAACCATGAGATGTGAGGGAATGTACAATGGTAACCACAGAGCAACCATGAAACATTCTCCTCTGTACATTTCCTTGTTTGAAGCAACTTTGCTAATCCAACTCACGGTGATCTGATCAACGTGTTCTGTGATATCTTACATCCATTTTAGCTAATACGCGATAGTGCTCCTTGTTCCCTTTTCATTATCTTTATACCTTTGTTTTATGGCAGTTCTTAGTTCTACTGATTAGCAAAGTATTATTAGTTTTATTCAATGTAACTTTATGTGGTAATTATACTTCATACGGCGTACCATGTGACATTAATGTTTAGCCTCTACATAAATGTATGTAGATACTTTGATGTGTTAGTTTCATGTGTATACATAATCCCTTATAACTCATTGTATGGGTGGCAGTGTACTTTTATTACATATGAACTGGTATTTTATTGTATATGTATGTGATATGTACACTGATGATAATGAAACAATGATAAATACATGATCGGTACTATCGTGTGTCTCCGAAGAGGCACATTGTCTGCAAAAATCAGGCGGACGAGACGTCGAGTATCTGGGACCATGGGCTTTTGATTTACGGCGTTATTGGGTTTTAGCAATCGCCCAGTCCGTAAGTATTTTGATACGGGGCATATTTAAGGAAGCCAGAACATTTTATGAACTAGAGTTATAATGGCACTTTGTTCTAAACTACATAATTAAAACTCCTGATATGTGCTCAGCTAAAATAAGAAAACAACGCATATGCTTAAGGTTAGAACAATAAACGGTTTGTCCAATAAAGTGAAAATATTTGGAGCATGCATAGCAACATTCACAAATCTGGACGATGTTCAGCGTTGTAGAACAAATACAATATTACTTTTTGACTGCATCACCTATTTTTGTTAGAATATCATTCTATAAATAATAACGTTCACATTTATCCTATATAGTATGTACGTTGCAATAGGAATCATAATTATATAAGAAATAATATACAAAAGAATCACTCATGATGTCGATGGGAAATACTCAAATTCGTAAATTACACGCAAACTGTCGGCTGTCAGAATGCTTTAATCGTGAGAGTCATCAGTAAAGTTAATATATTTGTTTTATGACGTTTAGATTTATATATATAATCATATATTCCTGCTTAGTTCATTATACCGAAGTTATGACCGAACAGATACAAACATTTGTAGTAAATACTTCACGCAGTCAAACGCACTTTTACAGTATTTAGAGCACTTATTTCTCATCATACGCTCGGTTTCATTTCATGGGCTTATTAACGCATACGATGTGAAAAATAGATACTGGGTGTAAATCAAATGGCTTTTGAATACTTCACAAGCATAATGATATTATATGGTTATATAAGCATGAATAGAATCACAAGCATAATGATATTATATGGTTATATATGCATGAATAGAATCACAAGCATAATGATATTATATGGTTATATAAGCATGAATAGAATCACAAGCATAATGATATTATATGGTTATATAAGCATGAATAGAATCACAAGCATAATGATATTATATGGTTATATATGCATGAATAGAATCACAAGCATAATGATATTATATGGTTATATAAGCATGAATAGAATCACAAGCATAATGATATTATATGGTTATATAAGCATGAATAGAATCACAAGCATAATGATATTATATGGTTATATAAGCATGAATAGAATCACAAGCATAATGATATTATATGGTTATATAAGCATGAATAGAATCACAAGCATAATGATATTATATGGTTATATATGCATGAATAGAATCACAAGCATAATGATATTATATGGTTATATATGCATGAATAGAATCACAAGCATAATGATATTATATGGTTATATAAGCATGAATAGAATCACAAGCATAATGATATTATATGGTTATATAAGCATGAATAGAATCACAAGCATAATGATATTATATGGTTATATAAGCATGAATAGAATCACAAGCATAATGATATTATATGGTTATATAAGCATGAATAGAATCACAAGCATAATGATATTATATGGTTATATATGCATGAATAGAATCACAAGCATACTGATATTATATGGTTATATAAGCATGAATAGAATCACAAGCATAATGATATTATATGGTTATATATGCATGAATAGAATCACAAGCATAATGATATTATATGGTTATATATGCATGAATAGAATCACAAGCATACTGATATTATATGGTTATATAAGCATGAATAGAACCAAAATAAGGAGTGAGCTTTCTCGTCAATTGTAGAAGTAAGTACTATTGATTATAAGTAGAATTTAAACGACGATGTAACAACTTTGGCGATTAATGTATGACATTTATAATAAACGTCGATGATTTAGATACAAGGTAGGGCGAGAAAATATTTTGAGATGGCAATATCTACTCTCATTCAAAAACAATATTAACTACTAAAAAGGCATTTTCAAAGGCGATACCATACTAAATAATATGATAAATTGTTTTAAAATTTTCGTATTTTCATTCTATAAAGTAAAGACTACCGACTAGACATGTGATGAAAATGAATGTGACATTTATAAGTGAAATAAACGATAGATGTTTACAGTGATGTGGTCATTATTACACTAATAATAATATTTAATAGTCTTAAATAAATATAAATGTTCAAAATACTTGTTTCAATTAAAAAACCCGCTTGTTACACGCGTATCCAAAACAAGATACAGTCAACGATTGTTACACTGACATTACCTCGGAATATATATTCATTTAACGACACAAATCCGGTGGGAACAAATCCGCACATATGTGTCATTGATTCAGTATATTAGTAGATTTAATTCAGTATAACGACATATTCAATTCAACGACATAAATCCAGGGAACACACATGGTCGTTATAACGAGAGTTGACTGTATCTGTATAAGAAAATGATAACATGCGCATTGAGAAACTATTTTGCCATTTTAGAATTATCATTGGTGGTCGAAATAGAAAACAAATTTAAAATATTTATAAATTATTTGATTGTGTGGAAAATGTATTAATTTAGACTTAAAGACACATGTTAAAAGGTATCTTTTGAAATTTTGCCATCACAACATTTTTAATATTTCTAAACATAGAGGTTTAATAAAACTTTAACTAGCGGATGATGGGCTTACCGTGATTTCTACAAACATTGCCACTAACTTCGACATGAAATATAAATTTCACAAAATGCAATCGAAACTCCCTAATTTATCACTTCTTATAATGGCATATCTTTCAAAATGAATACAGTGAAATTTAAATGAAATCAATTTGTTTTACTTCAGTCTTACCCATACCTCAATCTTTGGAAATCAAAAACTCGCATACGATGAGAAAATTGAGAAACAGCAGAATGTAGAAGAATGCTTCAATACAAAACAATGCCAATTACTGTGTCACCGTCGCCGCGCACATTTTTTCTAATGCACTTTATGGTATTTTGGTCGAGCCGGTATGTCTCCCGCACACCATAAACAGACTGTTTTTGAAACCGAAGGGAAATTTACCTGCCAGTAGAGCAGTATAGGTCAAACAGACAATTTTGAAGCCAAAGACGGTCACTGCACAGTGCCAATGAGACCAATAGTACAGTTACCATTTTCCTGGCATCTAACCAGTACTTTCCTGGTTACATGCCAGTACTGTGTTAGGTGGGAAACACTGAAAAGCATTTCTGTTTTTATCCGGCTAGACGAACCCACGTCCTTCGGATTCGTAGTCAGCAGCGTTAACCACAGGGCCATCTTAGAATGTTTCAAATTATATTTATGTACATTTATTTGTTAACTGCGTACTTTATACAAAATTGTCACCACTGATTTAGATTTCTATGAAAGTCAAGTAATGTATTTTTTACAGCAATTAATAGATTTAACATTTTATCATACTCATATGAATATATACTAGGCATATTTAAAACACCCAATGATTTTCTTCCGGTTCACGGACTTACATAGAGATAAAAAATAGCCCTTACAAGTGTGTACCAAATTAGTCCATGTTTATACGCAACATGCACGCTAGACAGAATCAATACATATTTATCTATTTAGTTGTGATTAATGAGTCAGTCACAAATTATAAACAAATATCGCTAAACAAAAAAATGGCAGGACAAACAAAAGTTTGCGTGAAAAAGAACGTTTTTAAATGTACTCAGTGTACAGCAACATTCCAGGACGGTGGTTACCATTCCAGGACGGTGGTTACCATTCCAGGACGGTGGTTACCAATTCTCGTATATGTTAATTTTAAAATTTTCACATTCTCGTAAACGCATCATCAACTGTGATTTAGTTTGTGTATATTTAAGATAACAGTACAGGTTGGATCGAAAACGCCCGTCTCTTCATCAAGATACGTTTGTTCGAATGTGCGTCACGTAAAACTATTTTCATTAATTTCCAATTATGCATCTATTCATTCAATTATATCTGTGTTTACGAAACCATTTTCTTGATTTCCCATTGAAATACCACCGCTTGAACTACATAATGTGTAATGTTGCTGTAGATTTGGATATGATTGTGTAACTCTAAATACATTTACATGTATAACACGGTTGTATGAGAAGTTGACACACGTGTATGAAATGAAAAATACAAATAACTATGACTTCATAAGAACACTTAGGAACTTGAACGAAATGTAAAGACGCGCGAGTGTGTTCTGACAATGAAATTTTTACCCGGCTCATTAATTGCAGAATTGTACTGTGATCTATTTTATACAGTCATTATATTTGTGAGTTTTACGCCGTTTTGCAACAATATTTGACACGCGTAAGGCGGTCAGTGTACCTGGGTTACCCGCCAGTATAACATTCTCTTCCACAAACAACTGACAACTTCCCTACACGAATCAGAGAAAGGGGACAATAACTCTAGATGTGCAATCTGCAGTCATGCTGTCACATATAACGATCGCCTCATCCAAGGTTCAGCAGTGCGATGCAGGTCATGTTCTCCTGTGTCATTTGGCAACGGTCACTTGTCCGCCACCTCAGATTCATGTCGGACTTGTTAGTAATGGTTGTTTGCGGAAGGGAATGTTACTTCTAGTTAATTCATTTCCGGAAAACTGGTTAGGTCTACTGACCACCATTTATGACTGATTCTTTTTTTAACAGCGATAAACCTAATAATGAACAACGACAACAAATCATCCAAGCTTCATAACTACGCCTTCTAGATTGAACAGACAAGTGCTCAACAGACTTAGCAAACGAATCAGGCTTATAGTCGTCACAACGACCTGTTTACTCGCACCAACGGCTTAAATTGTAGTATCTTATTTTCAGATGTTTTATTTTTTAAAAGATTTTTACCGATCGAATTAAATACTTCGTGAAATTAATGAAAAGGTAAAACATCGGCCCATTTCCCAAATTATTAATGTACTCGCGAATTCAGAGTTATGTATATTAGATCGGATGTTTAAGACACTATTATCAAGTACTAGCATATGTTTGCCACTTATCGAATTTCTTAGAATCAGCAGTAACTTGCTACAGCTTATACGTTATCTTCGTCCATTCTGTTTTGACATGACGTATCAAAATTGAATTCACCGTTTGCTTGTTAGCCTGAGCGCCATTTTACAAATGTAAGTATACATCCTGTCGTAGGCTTTGTGCCGGTGTCTTTATTTGTGCCGGTGTAAATATTTACCGGGGTATATTTGTATCGGTGTATATTTGCTTTAGTGTATAATTGCGCCGGTGTATATTTGTTTTAGTGTATATTTGCGCCGGTATATATATCAGTGTATATTACGTCGTTGTATACTCGTATGTACTGGTGTATATTTTATACCTATCGATAAATGTGTTCGTGAGTTAAATTAAATTACGCATTATTCTAACAGGTTTCATACGCATATGTATATTCACGATGTCTGATACTATTCTGATGTATAACAACTTTTTCATTACAAACGTCAATAATATTATGCCTTAGAAAAATGCGGGCCTAAAATATATATTTTTTGTTTCTTGAAATTAGTTTTAAGGTTGTCTGTCGACCATTGAGTCGATAATGATGTTGCGCCTTACTGTGTCGAACATTTTGAGCATATAAGCCCTGATGCGCCTGATTCTGACAACAAAACATTACATTTTAAATTACTATTCTGACGTAATAGTCTCCTTCTTAATATCACACAGACGAGAGTGTGTTGTCATTACTTACTTCATGTATTTTACATTAAAGAAATGTATTGCAATATATTGACTGTTGATGCTTATTATACTTTCCATCAGTTCTATAGAGTCTACGTATTACTATATACAAGGTATATGTTGTTTCTGTTAAAAATTAGTCGTCTTTCTGATTTCAATACGTGTTACGATTAGTCAGTAGTTCGGTCCCGCCGGTGAGTCGGGGCATCGTTAAATTGTAAACCTCGATTTCTGTGTCGAGCTAGATGTAATAGTAAGAGGCAGTATGAATAAAAGCTAATGATGTGGGAAAACATGGGTTTTGTATGAGCAATATGATAATTTAATGAATTCATTTCGCAATGGTTTTTAAGAACACGGTTATTCAAACTAAATGGTCAAATAATGTAAGGTCCACAAAGAGTTTATACAATATTATAAAAATACGCCTTAATGGCTATATAATGTTAACATCTTCTACGGTGGAATCCATTTATCATAGGAACAAACCTTATTCAAAAAAGAAGAAATCGGATTGTTAAAACGATTTAGCTGAAAAAAAGGTATTATATCAAGTTAAAGACTTAATTGCATAGGAATGTTAGCTAAAAATTCGTCCTAACGACATTAGATCCATACACACAAATGTCTAAACATATAACTCAATGCTAAACTAAACTACTACTGTATCAAGTGTAAGAAAAAATCATTCGCAATTCTGACATTTACGGCGTTGGCTTCATATTGAATATATCGCTCACCAATCTTACAATTCGTCGCTTCTATCTCTATAACAGACGCACATGTATTGATTGTTGTACAAACAATTATAAAAATTTCGCCGATTTAAACTCTCTGTAAAAAGTAAACGTGTCATGAAAAGTTTTGTGGTCAATACATAATATAGTACAAGTAATAGGAATATTGATAAACATTTACCTTCTAAAACGCTTTGAGTTCGAACAGATGTTAGCGCTACAAAGAGTAGTGCTAATAGTATCCGTTCTTTGCCCATATTTTACTGATGAGCCCGTAGGCTTTAATCCTTCTATGTATGTGGAATTGATTGTATGTCCCGTCTTATTAACTCAATAAGATTTAAATATGTATAAAAGTATCAGATGCGAAATGAACGAAGAAGGACCTGCTCTGCGCGCCACTAGCAGCGAAATGTGTCGTATGTCCTCCTTGTTATTATATTTATAAAAGTAGTTGCTGTAGACAGCCTACTAAGCAAACACTAGTTAATGTGCGTGTGAAAGGCTTTTTATTACGTCCTTACAGATCCATCAGAGCAGATCGGACTAGTACCAAACGTCGCCTTCGTTTATATTAAACCACTAGTATATACCCGGGTGAATGGAGGTATGGATTGGTCGGTTTGCTTTTCTTCTATATCATAATAGAAAAAGCAAATATTTGGATGAATAGGCAGAAATGCTGGTAATTAAACAGAAAAGGTAACATAATATTCAGGTCAAACAGTCTGCAGTAGTACTTGGATACGACGGAAACGCCCGATTCGAATTAAAATTATTGTATACATAAAGTGCTGTGTGCGTACTTTGTCAGCTTGGAGTGTTATATTGGATGGGCTGTTGTTTGATTATTTCACTTAAATCAATATTGAATAACGCGCTACTTCTAACGTGAACATATAAGTACTTTGTATTTTATCATACATAAAATCAGTGCATGTAGTCAAGTAGTGGGTGTATGTTTATAGAAATATTCTGGAATCTTCTCAGCGTTACACCATCATTGAGTAAGTCGTTCAAGTTGAAATGTTGACTTGTTTCGTTGCGTATGAAGTTACGGTTTTACGAAAATACATTCTATTCAAATTTCACGCAGTCAATAAATGAACATTTGATGTTTCGCGTTCAAGGAAAAATACGATTGCATAAATGGATTGATCTTTAACGAACGTCCAAACGTACTGTTTTCATAATATAGGAACTGATGTCACCCCATTGAAATTGCTGAAGAATATTTTTATATGAAGATGTGTTATATCGATGTATTTGTCAATTGAATTAGCGGACAACACAATACAATATATATGATAGTATATATAAACTGAAACTTCGTAAATAACCAGCAGTACAGTGAACGATAACCCAGGTTACTGCTGTTTCATGTTCATGGTGTGATCATTTTTTGGTGTTTAAATTATTATTATTGTATAAATGTTTTTGTAATTTATGTATTACTTGCATGATTGTGTTGTTTATGTTGTTTGATAGATGGTCTCAAGTGAGATAAACCTTGTAGGCTTATTTAGCGTCCGTCTTTAAATAAAGAATTATTATTGTTATTAATCCGCAAAGAATCGCATTTGGGGATATGGGTGTACTTGACAATGTCTTGTGTCAGAAAAAATCTCAAACGATGCTAATTCAAATACATAAACCAGTATCAGCATGAATTAGAGACATAATGGTATAAAACAAAGACATATAAGTTTGATAATAAACGTGACCAAGAATTAGATTCTGACAGTCAAATGGCCGTTACTTGATCAATTTTCCCGTAAGTAAGGGAGTTGTGCACTGGTTCTGAATTCTGCACAAATACCGACATACGTTCTCGGTGATTGTAGCAAAGCGATTTGCGTACGGACAGAAAAAGTCCTCAAAGTCATTTTTCTTTCCTAACAGTTTATTATTTATATTGATTTGCAAAGGGAGGCCATTGCGTACACGAGATTGGGCAAAACAACGAAAAGCCGGTAACTATAACATCTGTGCAGAAATTTGACTGGTACCGAGAATAGCTCTTATAACTTCCAAACGCCAAAGGAAGTAACTGCTGAAATAAGGTAGGCAATTGCAACGTCTCGGCAATTTCCGTACGTTTGTTTTTAACAAAATAGCCAAGGTGATCCGGTTGGTAGTTTGGCGGTAACATGCGGCGGGGCGTCGCCTTTAACATCATATATATCATAAAGTTGTATTATATACCGAAATACTCTCAGAACAAGAAGTTAATCGCAAACACCTCACAACAGTTAGGGGAGGCCCTGACGGAAGCACTCAACTTCCGATTAGGATGCGGTAGATTCGTATGTATTCACCGTGATGTCCAATTCGACTGAAGATAATACACCCAAAGTCACGTGTACTTCATCTCTGATTCATCACGGTGATTCAAGTTGCCTGTTGCTTATAGAAGAAAATGCTAGCACGGGTTGATAAACCAGGAACACGGTAAGGTCAACAGACAGCAGTACATAGCTGGTATCCGTTTGAAAAAGGCGAACAACTCCAATACAAGGCAGTTTTCGAACATACCGTGCGCCTTGTTTCACTCTTTATAAAACATTCACGATTTTTTAATTTGAGTAAGATCATTTTACAAAATGTAGCATAATACCAGAATGTTTAAAAACTAATTCAATTCACGCTAGGAAAAACTTCTTTCAATATCCATAATTATACTGCCGACGTAAACTTGTCATGATTCTTTCGAGATTGGTTGAAGGCCAAATGTTGAAGTAAATTTTGACATATCAGGTTCTGATCGCAAGTGTGACATTTAAGTGCTATATATGTATTGTATTTAAAATAAATAAAGTTAAAAGGCCATCGTCCTCTGGTTGATTGTATTCAAACCCTCCACGGGGTTACACAATGCAAACAAAGTGTGATAGTCTTCATTTTATATACTGGTCAAAATAACCGCCGTTTCGTATTTTGAGAATCATAACTACGTTATGACAAAAAGATCTGAAATGTTGAGCGTGATGTTGACGGTTTACATTGACTTAGTTGATAGTTCACACCAATTCATTAGAAACATTAAAGTAAATGCTTGCTGCAATCAAAATAAACAAAAGTATTCTGCAACTTTTCACAAACTATGTGACATAGTACTGGCGGGCTGAACGTGACATAATACTGGCGGGCTGAACGTGACATAATACTGACGGGCTGAACGTGACATAGTACTGACGGGCTGAACGTGACATAGTACTGGCGGGCTGAGCGTGACATAGTACTGGCGAGCTGAGCGTGACATAATACTGGCGGACTGAGCGTGACATAATACTGGCGGACTGAGCGTGACTAGTACCGGCAGGCCGAACGTGACATAGTACTGGCGGGCTGAACGTGACATAGTACTGGCGGGCTGAACGTGACATAGTACTGGCGGGCTGAACGTGACATAGTACTGGCGGGCTGAACGTGACATAGTACTGGCGGGCTGAACTTTTGACCAGTCATGATAGTTCGATTTTAAAGTTAGGGGTGTTATAATCGATTTAATCTGGCTCAAAACGTTTTATCGGTAAGTTTACGTTACACAGTGCTTATTGTACGAGAGTTTGTGAGATGTTCACCAACACAATGATTTATATATTCCGTAAATGAGCTCCCGGGCTGAGGTCCCGAGGGTCACCAAGTAAGGTCGCTTTCTTGCTAAACCAAATATTGGAGCATTTACATTTCTACACGTTCATTACTTGACAAGCTTTTCCGATTGATATTTCCAGATAAAACTATCCCACTTAATACTTAAAAACCTGAATCGGCCCTTTTCATGTCCCGGCCGTGAATATAAAACCTCGCATTTACGCTATAAAAGCAGTACCGCGTGTATAGGTACAATTGAAATACGTGTATATAACTGACGTATAAAGTGGGGTTTGATTTATTGTCATGCTATATTTTTCCCAGTCCTTTCACATTAATAGCGATCACCAAATAGTCTCAAAATATACCATTTGTTATTTGTGTTAGCTTGACTTTATACTTAATTGAACAAATACCACACTATTATATTAAACGCGATTGGACGGTCACCATTTAAGTACCCTCTTAAGGTAAGCCATCCATCATTGGCATAAATGAAACAGTAGTTGTTTCAATCTAAATAATAACGCGGATGAAATTTGAAGAAATATTTTTTACCGTTCCACAAAAAATGATGGCCCGTTTTCTTCTCTGAAAAAAATAAACCGATAAATAAAAATCACATTTATTTTCTTATTTCTTCCTATTTTCATATAGTGAAACCTCCTATGTACTAAACAAACTTGCAAATATAAGTCAGAAATATTTGAATAAAATCAAAAAAATAATTTTAGGCGTTCCATTTGTGTCATAACATATTTAAGATAAGGAATATTTCATGCGAACATAAAGCTATTGACTATGTTAGAAAACCCAAATATCAGTTGGGCGTCATATTGTCTTCAATGAAAATTATTTGTAACATATAACATCAACTATATCCAAATTTCAGAGACATTTATCGTCTGTTATTTGCAAGTTACATTTCTAAGGTGTAAAACATAAGAAAATGGACAATGTTGCCAAATTATGTCACATCCATGACTTAGACTGATATGTGTAATAAATTACCTCCCTTTATCAATAATCACATACTCCCCCCCCCCCAATAAACAATAAAAGCACCATTTAAAACATATACAGTGCCTCGAATAATATAACTTGCAACTTCCGTAAAATTAAATTTAACAAACAATTTAGAAATGTATTTTAATTGTTTAGTTACCATATTTATAGAAGGGAAATTACCCAACTTTATGGACGAAATACTTTAACCAATGTTGGATGGCTTACCTTAACAGCAGAACTGACCCAGGTATATAGAAAATGTGACGCACTTGAAGTATTTGATTTGACGACCTTGTATTTAGATAAATATCGTTAACCTTCACGTTTTGATATTATCTTAATCATTTTCAAAAGGTTGTGTGCACTCCATTCGTAGGTACTGGTATAAGAGATTGTAATAATATGATATTTTTAAAGATTATTAAAGCGGCATTACACTTGATCTCTATTCTCAGAGGACTATAATTATGGTAGTTTTAAACCATTCATATTGCATTTCATTTCACAAAAATATCTTCTGTTATTGTGATATCGACATGTTTCCAAACCGAAAGGGGGCTGATTTTAGTCATCAAAACGAAAATAGGGATTTTGACAGATTAAAGAGAATTTATTATTCATTGTTTTGATAACAAACATTGAATGACACCGGAGTTCATTTAATCAAAAGCGTTTTCCATATATGTGATGTATGTCAGCAATCGCTACATTTAACATTTATGCCTACTATTCTTCCAAGACAGTGAAATTTATTAGACGAGTTAACTGTCATATTTATTGCAAATTATGAAATATCGTCAACTTCGGTGAAAAATGATTTTTTGACAACAAGGATGTCATTTCTTACCAAATATGTAAAAAAGAAATACACACGTTTATTATTTACAAATATGTAATGGCGCTTTCAAAGTTCAGCACAATATCTTAAAACCAGAAAAAATAAATACATGTACAGAAGACGTAAAAAACGTCAATCCCGTTGAGATGAGGAGCTGTTAAACGTTCAATTACCCCGAAGTGTATTCACTTCATTGTATGAATTGTAATATTGCAAAACTATGACTATGTTTTACCTTCTTAAATAACTATTTGTAACATTGTCATTTTGTTAGATATGCGATTTCTTTTTTTCAAATGACTTGTAATTGTAAGTTTGAGATGGCCGGGTATGCGAGTTGGTAGCAACCTATATACCGTTTCGAAAGTCTGGTTTCAATCAGGGTCTGATCGGCTGTGGTCACAGTTGATATTTAATAAAGTATCCTTCTAATGTCATTCATCTCCAACTGCTGATTCTATCAGGATCTCTTGTCAGTGACTTGTAGTGGAACATGGGAATTGCACTGGTTAGGGAATCAAGGTAGAGAGACATTTCATAGACGGATAACACTTTTACAAGATGACAAAAGCTGTTGATAAGACTGGTGTTAACTCTAACAAAACAAATTTTTTTTTTCCAACTTAACAAAAATCTAATATATACCTCGTATGAACCACAGAAATTCGTGACTACTTTATTCTTCTTGGCTCTCAATTTGCCTTTGGCATCATGAGTTTCCTCAGTAACTGGAACTGAACTTCCCGATGCTGTTTGTACATTCTTATCAGGAGCCTCCGATGCACATATGGCATGGTCTTTCTTTAGGCATCTTTTCTTCTTTCCACCATCTGTTGAGACACTTGTTGGTGGGCTAGGTTCTTCAGTATCGAGAACAACTGTTGCTGTTGCTGATGCCGTGGCTTGGTCTTTCTTCTGTGTTTTCAACTCGATCTGTTTTCGGTGTACACTTGTTTTGTCCACATGAAATGACGATTTTAAGTCTTTCCTGAACTACTTAAAAACAGTTTGTGTTTGTGTATGACTTCATCAAAATTGTAGGGATTTCATTTTTCACTGCACTGTCTATGGAAGTTATATCAACATTTCTTTTCCCTGCTACAATTTCTCTAAATTTGTCCATCAGAGTTTTGTCAGACTTTACAGAAGAGACACAATATTGAAAAAAAGTGTTCACCATGTTTACCAACATATACATCGACAAGGAGAGGCAGGCATTTATTACAAAGTTCATCAAACAAGCTACACATTTTGTCGCCACTCTATTTCCAAGATTGATTCTATATCAGTACATCTTTCTTTTAAAGTTTACTGGCATCAATAACTATGATTTTGGCTGAAACCTGGTCAAAATTCAATTATTGAAGCTTGACGTGTAGAAAAACGGTGTGTCATTTTCTTCTGAACATATTCATGCCTTAATTTTGCCATGCAGTACCCAGCTACATACTAGTATCGCAGTTTTACCTTTGAATGATCCGAAACAAGCCGCTGTGCAACATACACATTTACGGTTTCATACAGCAGACTTTTCTGTTGAAGAAGATAAACACTCACTGCTTAATGCACTTTGTAGCATATGTTCATGTTTTCATCCTTGAAGTCTTTGGTATTAGCAAACAGTTACAAACAATCCATCTTGTGTTCCAGGCTTTGCAAGTGCACATTGAATTTTTCATAGAATTGTGACTGTACTTTTCTAGGTGCTGTGATTTTCATATCTTTTATAAATTTGGATAGAATTAAGAACTGTTTCTTACAGAAATGGTCCAGCCTTTCTAAAGACATAATTGACACCAGTGTGTTTACTTCAGATTGGAATGGGGATCCAGATTTTTTAATTGTCAGAAATTGAATCAACGTTTCCATACCTCAGGCAAATTAATGTCTAGACTCTTGGTTTGGTTCGTGTCCAGGTCCTTAATTACTAGAACAAATTCACTGTCAAAAACATCTTCATCTATAACCAACTCCGTATCCTCCGGTATCACTACTTCTGGATTAGTGCTTTCATCCTCTTCCTCGCTCTCCTGCCCCTGGTCTTCTCTGGAAATAAGTTAAATTTGATATATTTGCATAATATATAGGGCGACAGTAGAGAAGTTCAAGTTTCAAAATAAAATCTAGTACCAGCAATATCTTGAACATAGTACCGGGCAAGTCAGCATACACTAAAGGGAAGAAAGATAATTTATTTTTCAATTAATTAAGTTAAAAGCTTATGCTCTCCCTTTATAATGATATGAGTACACCGCAGCTGGTACATTGTATAGAATTGTGGTTAAAATGCACACAAAATGATTATGAGACTACCAATTGGTTCAGATCATATACCATTAACATTAAACTATATTTGCATTTTCAGGTTATTGTCACATCTGGAAGAAGGTCGAGGGTTTGTTGCAACCGACCAACTGTATGAGCACTACAAGTTCGAGTGCCAGGAAAGTCAAAGAGAGCCTTCGTTTAAACCCTGAATGAATTGTTCCAGACGAAACTTGTAAAGAGAACAGTTGACGACAGGCGGAAATAATTCTACAGTGGTGTGGTCATGAACGGCAAATGTGAAGCTGCATGTGAAACCTTGTAACATTCGCAGCGATGGAACATGAAGCCGCAAAATCAATGCTAAAGATATTGACCTCAACGAAATTGGTGTCAGTGATGAATACTGTCTGTTAGACACAAGTGTAACATTGACTAACTATCAAAACAGTGTATAAGATAAAACTCGTCTAAGTTCCACACTTTAGAGAGTACATATATTGGCAAAGACAAAGAAAGAGTTCTGTGGTCGCATTGTGCAAACGGGTTATACAGTTCAATGGGACAAGCAAAGCATGTAAAACCTGCCAGAAAATGATTTTTCAGACACCAGGTCCACAACAGTCACCGACCGAATCGCCAAATGAAACTGTCAGTTTAAGAGACAAAATTGAAAAACTGTTCCCATGATCTAGCGATAAGTGTATTACATTATTGATAAATTAGGCAGTGAATGGAGATCGCCATCCCAGTGGAAGAAAATGGAACGAGGACGTAATAATGGCCTGACTGCAAATGTACTGCAGGAACCCAGTTGGTTACACCACAATGCGAGATTCGGGCCTGCTAACACTGCCATCACCATCACCACTTGTCATATATAAGAACAGTATAACGCAGGATGTGGGCTTCAACGATAGTGTATTTGAATGGATGTATGGAGAAGCTGAAAGGAAGAAAATCAATGAACTTGGACGAATAGGTGGTTTAAATTTTGATAAAATGGCGATACAATCTGACCTACAAGTGCTTGAAAATGGTGACTGCGTGGAACTGAAAGGGCTTACCGACTTGGGAAAAGAGGGAAATGCATGCAACACATAAAGACTGACTCGTCTAAAAATGAACTTAGGTACTCATGTGCTGCAGATAATATTTCTTGGGCTTACTGATTTTCGAATTCCGATAGCACATTTCCTTACATGCCAAACACAGCGACCAGAAATGTTCGGGTTTTTTGTTTTTCTATCAGACGGATAGACGAGCTTGTATGGATGGTGTCCAATGTTATAAAACATTTATGAACATTAAATTAAGACGCATCAGCTTAACCAACTTTGCATGTCAAAGCCTCTGTTCCAACCGGATTATGATTTTTATAATGGACTTTTCACACTGCGTAAAAAGGTCGTAAAAAACATTATTAAAAGTGGCATACAGAAACAAGCAACTAGACTTTTAACACTTCCTGGAACCAATGAAACAATACCGTGGAAAATGTTTTCCGATGCGTATGACTGAGACAGACAAAATTGCCTCTCATTCCACCGAAAGTTAACAGATTACACATCCATCCAATTAACCAAGAAAAAATGAGGAACCACCTTGCAGAAGAAATGTTAAATACAAAAAATGTTAAACCTTATTCTGTATTATCAGACAGCTTTAGGGGATACTGGTGAGGTTCTGAATGATCTTGTAAAACTTCTACAATAGACATCACAAATGATTGACACTTTCAGAGACAAAGGGCCAATATTAAGCACTGATGATCCACGTCTTATAAGCATACTGGATATTTCTATGTTCTTCAATAACTGGAAAAAAGCATGCAGACAACAGTACCAGTATCGATATAAAGCAATACTATCTCTTCCGTCCCATGAAGACATAAGGCGTCTATAGGCACTCTACATTAGGTTCGAGTCGAGTCGAATCGAATGGTGTACTTTGGGTTAATCGCTTAATATCGGGAACCGGTAGTGGGAATGTATACATTGTCAACAGTCGGTCCAAGTTTTGCTCAAATCACTAAACTTTTACAGAGAAGTAGCAAATAATCGGAAGTAGTGTAAGTCATTCATGCACCCTTTTTTCACAGTGGTTGCTTGCTAGTGAAGGCGCTCATTTGTCCACAATTCTAAGTTGCGTTTGAAGATAAAAGTGACATGTTCATTAGCTATGACAGTGTCCTAGTGCTTAGTTATTTAGAAACTTTCATTGAAAACAAAAAACCCGTCTAAAGGTTACTGTGTTTGTTGAGAATATTATTGGGCAAATGGAAAATGATGAATTTAGTCGACATTTTCGGGTCAGTTTTCATGTATATCATCATCTCATTGAAAAACTATCACCACATTTAAGCAATTAATTTCGTGGAGGTTATTATCCAGTTTCTGCTGAGAAGCAGGTGTAAGTATTCTTATGGTATGCTTTGAATCGAGACAGTCAAAGAGAAATAGCTTTACTTTTTGGATTGAGTGAATGGAGTGTAAAATAAATAATCAAGGATGTTGCTCAGTGCATACAGGCCTTTTTCTGTCCATTTTGGGAAAAAGACCCTAGAGAAATTGGGAAAATTCGCGTCGTAAAATTTGCCAATTTGGGAAGAAATTTAATCGCTTGAACTCCAATTTTGGGAATTTCTATAGTTAAAAAACAGGCTTTTCTTATTTAAGTTTGATTTAAAACAAGCATTCTTAATCAACATTTTATATAAAATAAGCTAATCTAAGTAAGGAACATGTTCAAATGTGAAAATATTGAAAAATTATACAATGATTTATATCTTAAGTAAGTGTTCATGTATTCTGCATAATGTTCACAGAGCGAGCTTGCGCGCTTTAGCATCTCAAAATGTGTCAAACATGGTCTCCAAGTCCTCATTAGACAGTTCGTTTGGGCCTTCCAGACCAATCATCATGAGAGATGACAGTTTTGTTTGGAGGAATGAACTCCTTTCAGGGGTACACAACAAGTTCATAACACTGAACCCTCTTTCAACAGCAGCTGTACTGGTTGGAATTATACACATCATCTGCACCAGCTTGTAGATTCGAGGGAAGCATGTCCTCAACACAGGGTCACCATCCATCTTTGCCAGAAGTTCGTAGGGTCCGGCAGGTAGCCCATCTTTGTTCTGCCTCTGGGTCTGTCTGAAATTAAATTAATTTTGGCTACTGAGTGTGTTTCTGTAGTTTTCATTCCATTGTAAATATTAATATAAGTAATGGCTCAGGTTGTAAACAGAGTCTGTAATTATTGGTTTACTTTGAACAATTATGATAACACCAGGAGAAATGTAGTTACCACATAAAATCCATGATTGGCATTTGACAAAATATCTCTGTATTGAAAGTACTAAAGTTTTTTAACTCAACACTTCTGATGGTTTCATACATTAACAAAAGCATTCAGAAGTTTAACATATATTCCTGACTTAGGTTTTAACTCACCATGTTACATGTCTATTTGTGCTACCAATTATTGTAGTATGGTTTCAATTCAGCTCTGAATATATGGTTAACCATTAACTGAAATGCAACTTGAAACAACTTTGAACAAGAACAATAACTGTAATGGCATGCAACTTGAAACATTTGAACAAGAGCATTAACTGTAATGGCATGCAACTTGAAACATTTGAACTGAAATGCAACACTTTATATTTGAACTAATAATCAAACATCATGCAAAAACTTTCATGCACAAGCATGCTGAACAAACTTAAAATGCATCCATTGTAAATTAATGAATGGTAATTTATGAGAGCTAGAGAACATTAAACAGTCTGACAAAATGTCAAACATGTACCTAAACATGAACATCTGGTGTTTGAACCCGGTATATTCTGCTCGCAGAAGTTCAGAATATTCCACGTATGGTGGGCAACTTGTGATGTGTCCCTTGAATGTGTCCTCTTTCTCCACCGCATAGTGATGAACCAGGGTATCAATTGACTCCTTAAAAATAATGAATATTTCAGTACTGCAATGCAACCACTTTGTTTTAGAACCAACGCCATCATTAACCAATATTTGTTATGTATGTTAAACAATACAAGAGAGATTAACTTGTTACAGGGAATGCCAAACACTTTAAATACTTTATTTCTATCTATTACTTATACGTTGGGAGTACTGTAGTTACTTACCTTCCCATGATATGGTAAATTATCAAGTTCCTCCGAAAGCTTACGTGAATCGAGGGCTTGAAAAGCCTTGAACACTGGGTGGCAAACAAAGGTGTCGGTTATCTCTCCCTTAAGGCTGTTGATGAATGGCCCTGTCTGATGAAGGATTCAGGCTCGAGGGGAACATCTCCCCTGATACGCCTCTGCAGGACTGTCCTTTCAATAATTTCACCAATAATACTGTCACACTTGGAGAAGTACATTTCTTCATGCTCATTCATGTTCTGAATTTTAGCATTGATTTCTTCCAGTTCATTTATGGTTGCTTTAACTTTAGAGTCTACATCCATGAAGTTAATGTCAGCTTTCTGTAGGCTTTCACTTAGAACATTGACAGTTTCAACACATCACACAGGAGAAGCATCATTAGAACTATGTTTTGTTTTGTGATGGAAACCCTTAGACCACGTACCTCTGGCAGTCGTTTCTCATCATAGATTTGATCAAGAGTGTCAAGAATGGCTTCATATCTGCCAATGAACCTGACAGTGGCTTTGCCGTGTGACAACCACCTGGTTGCTGCAGCGCGGATCATAGTGATCTTCTTATCCTCATACACAGTCTGAACATTCTGGAAGACTGCAAACCTTTGTGGCGAGTTTCCAGATTGCCAAGAGAGTTTCATCAACCTCAGTCAGCAGAGGGTCCTCTTTCATCAGATGCTTCAGGCATAAAGCCAGTCGGTGATTCCTGCAGTTCATACACAGGCATATTGGGCTTACATGACGAATGCGGCGCTGAAGACCTAAACAAAGTATACATGTGTAAATTATCATTATCATCTTATTCAATACCATTTATACCAACAATAATGATTGATTTTCAATTTATTATTGTAAATCTTAAGGCCTGCATATGATATCATATTATTACAAGTACATAATTCTGAACTTATATTTCTTAAATAGGAAAACTTAAGCAAATGTATTTTATATGCCAAGCCAGAAACGAATACCTGAAATTTCTCCACTCATCACATTAGCGCCGTTAAATCCAACAAATCTGCATTTACTGACATCCAATCCTTTCCCAGTGCAGAAAGTTTGAATCGCTTTCATCAAGGATTCAGCATTTGTCCTTTCAACGTGGATTATTCCAGCAAAGTGACTTTCATGGTCTGAACTTGACGGCCATTTGATGACGATGGTCATTTGCTCACGATTCTTTTCATCCGTGCTTTCATCTGCCAGAAGGGTGAGAATGAATCTTTTTTTATAGAGTTCATGAGTTTACGCTCTATTTGGTCACCAATAATGTTAATCATTTCACTGGCTGTGTTGTCTGATAAATATGTAGCATGTGACGGAGCATATTGTAAGTGATTGTCAAACTCTTCAACCCCCATCTGTGCCATAAATCGTACAATATCTCCATAAGAAGACTGGGACCAATACCTACGGCTAATGTAATAAATAACACGGAACATTTTTTTCACCGTCTCTCGGTTCTCCAGCTTTTCATCATGACTAGAAGCCTGGTCTTGCAAATGCTGAACAATAATGTCATGGGCACTCTTATATCTTTCTGTGGCTTTTGTGTGGTGCACACTTGACTGATGTTTCTCCAGCCTTCTGGTTGGGTTTTCTTTAAGGTCCACACCCATCTCTCCCCATTTTGAGTTTCCTTTCTTAGAAATAAATGGAAAGAGTTTGCCAATATTATAATATAAACCAACTGTAAGTCCTTTCATATTTTGCCGAGTCGAACATACGTCTGTCAGGTTGCTACCATTTAAGGTTTGTTTAAGGTAATGCATACTGACATCCATCAGTGCCAGAACCTTGCAACTTTAGTATTTTATAGAATAACAGAAGAACAAAGTTAACAATACATGTAGTCAAATAAAACGCCTTTTCCTAAGGTGTTTTGACACCAACAGTTTTAATACACATTCAACAAAATAAATATTAAATGATAAATGAAACAGGTATATGATATACTGGCGCACGCGCAGAAATACAAACGCAGAAGGCTACTTAAAACGTCACTTTAAGTTTAACCCTGATCATGAAAATACATAAAACATGCTGCATGTTGAAGAGGTGGGGACTTTTGCTCAAGTTTAAACAACAGAAATGTTCAGCAATTTAGGTGATATGCACTGGACACCAAACTGAGTATAAAGCAATTTGTCCTTTTACCTTAAAGGAAGACATTGATCTTTAAATGAACAAAACTGAAACGTAGGTTGTACATTTGACCTGATGTGGGTGAATATTCGACTCAAAAATGGATAATCCTTCAGCAGTTCATTGTAAATAGAGTAAACAGTCATTTGGTCTTTACCTTTAAAGTGCTACATATATCTTGAAGTAACATAGAAACAGCTAACGGTTCGGTGTGTTTGGATGATGTGAAAAACATCTCATCAATGTTCAGAATATTAGAAAAATATAGCACAAACATTTTCCTAAGATGTTTAGAAATAACTGACGTTTTGTTATTGAATAGAATAGCAAAATTCTAAGTGGTTCAATTAACAAATCATTTTAAACAAGAGGGCCATGATGGCCCTATATCGCTCACTTGAGTATACTGCCATTCTGACTGAATTAGACTAATGTGCCAATAAATTGTTTCAGGTTCAATAAAAATCCATTCAGCAGTTTAGGAGGAGATATCGTTTGATTTGATGATAAAAACGTGTTATGTACCACAGTCGTGTAAAGTGGGTATTATAATACCGATCCATAAAGAAGGCAAACCGAGAGGCGAACCAAAAAGCTATAGACCAATAATCTTGTTGCCTGTAGTATACAAACTGTTTGAGAAAGTGCTGCACAATAGACTGACTGAGTGGTGTACGGCATCACATTTGCAGTTCCCAAATACGCAACAGAACGCATACCAAAAACACCTCAGCTCGCTATATCTTAAAGTCTCTACTAAGTACATGTATATACATTATGTGTTCTTCCTACACTTCAAATAATATGTTTAAAGCAATCTTACACCTCTAAGGTGCGTCCATAGCCAGCATAATTGTTTTTAAGTGAAATAAAAGTAATTAATGGCTGACAAAGCTTACACTAAATCACATATGCCGTCCTCGTTGTAAGATGTTTACAACTTTCGAACTTTTGGTAAACTCTTTGAAGGAAACTTTCATGGTAAACGCACACGTATAGCTTAATTGCAAAATGCTCATTCTCGATTTTTTGTTCAATATTTGTTTATCTTATTGGGTTTACTTGTATGTGTGTTCGTTTGTCTCAAGACTTTATCTATCTATTAACATACATGTACCTCTTGATATTTCTCACATATAGTATATGTCCTTTGATATGTTGTCTTGTTTAATGTTCACTCATATGTTTGCCTATCATTTTGTATATATTTCTCTTTCCTGAATTTATGCTTGCATTGTATTCATCTCACTGAAAAGTGGAATAAAAAGTATATAATTATATATACATATACGCCACAAGGCAATGCCCCCTGGCGGCCATGTTTTTTGACAGAACTTAATTATTTATATAATCTTGGAAGGGGACTACACACCAAATATCAAAACTACACAAAATTGATGGTTTTGGACAAGAAGATTTTCTAAGTTTTCACTTGAACAAGACCCCGCCTCCTGGCGACCATGTTTATTCTCTCTCCGGTCTGGAGGTGGTGTGAAATGTTGACCCGAGAACAATGTTCTTGACTACTGTTCTTGTCGTTAGTTCACTTGTATCTAGTATCGAACGCAAAAGAACACTGCGCCCAAAGACGCCAATTATACAGTCGTGATGTGAAGGTTTTGTTCAACTATGTAAATATTGTGACAAATATACCAGGGGATCATGTTGTTCCAGGACTTGTAAATTGATCTCCTTAAAAACCACTTTAATGAACAGCGATCAACGCACCAAGGAGCAAATACCAACCCAAATAGTCATCAATATAATTATGCTCAAAATAAAGTAATAATTGGCCAAAGTATTATTTCAAGAAAAGGAAATGCATCAAGAAATACGGAAAA
Organism: Mactromeris polynyma; assembly: GCA_032209605.1. NCBI lineage: Eukaryota > Metazoa > Mollusca > Bivalvia > Venerida > Mactridae > Mactromeris > Mactromeris polynyma. The sequence goes on from JASFXZ010000012.1 coordinate 6,780,507, forward strand.
CACCGAGCCATTTGAACTTGGCGGCCAAAAATCAACAGCAAAAAGAACTGTGAGCACAACATGCATGTTCCCTCAAAGATCAAATAGTTAAGGTTTTATAAAAGTAGTGGACATTCTTAATGTAGAACAGTTTCGTGATTTAGATTATAAATTTCTTGGTTGATCAAGGACTTGAACATGCACCAACCAACCAGTTTCTTCACCAAGCGTTTAACTCCTACAATGCTTCTTGGATAGACTCGGGCTCGAACCTGCATGGACAAGCGCCCTCGCCTAGCAATTCACAGTGAGCAGACCGTTTTACCTCGAGGCTATCGCAACATTCACAAAAAAGCAAGTGCAAATCGTTATAAAGGATGCTCGGTAACACAGCCGTGAGTTTATAAATACAACAGCACTAACTACATGTACAGGGGTACACGTGTTTAATGGCGACTTCATCCAGCAATGCACACCTTTACGTCAGCAAGTTTAAAACCAATTTAAACATGTGACATATTCCGGTATACAGTAAGAGTCCAATTGATGGAAGTGTGCCTGTAGCATTTGAGGTCTGGATGCGGGAGCTTTGATGTTTCATCCGCCAGAAACGTAGTAACTTTGAACGGTTGACGAATGCAGACGTTTTGCTGAAATTGATGAGCCGGAGTCCATCGGGGGACCTCGGCATGGCAACCCAAGCTGTCCAGGGTGAAAGATATTTCTGCAGTCAACTTTGACCCTTCAAAAGAATAAATAGTGAGTTTACATACTAGTATTTTGTTGCTAAAATGTATTGTATTCTGTTAGGCCAAGGAAATGGATACTCTTCCGCGTGTCTATGCATATAACAAATATAATAGGACAGGCCAGGAATCAAACCCAAATGGGCTTGAGCATTAATTATGATTTATTTAAAATTCGATCAAGCCAAAAGTCTGCTTTTTGTGATAAAAAGTAATGTTATCAAAACAAATTTGAGATCAATTCATTAATTAAAAATTGATAAGGTAAAAGTACGTGCATGATTGAGGCCATTTTCATAAACATAAATTAGTTTGTTTTAGTACTATTGGATTTAAAGCTGTATTGACAACTTCGGCTATTTGAAGGCATTGTTGTGGTCTATATTGGATCTACCTTGGCTTATACATGTACCAGTGCATTCATTGGTTTCCTTTCAAGAGTCTGACAGCTGTCCTACTTGAACCATAGCAGGCCTGACCTGGAATACAACATGAATGTGACCTTCTGTTTGGGACACACACCTCAATCAGTTCCATTAAATTTAGTGTGTACCTTTTTCGTTATTTTGTTTAAACACGTTTTTTACAATTGCATTAATGTCCGTGCAAGTATTTTTCATTGGGCTATCTTGGACATTTTTCTTATACATGCATACTTGACTGGATTAAATCATACATGTATATACATATGCTCCATCTCTATAACAACAAAATTTCGACATTTGAAATATTTTTATTGTTACCGGTAGATAAGATTTTCCTTGTTGCATTTGTTATTTGATATACATGTAGTAATATATAATATAAGTAAACTGGAAGAAGAACAATCTTCAGAAAAATTATTTTTACCTTTTATTATAAAATGTATCCCTAGTAAGTTCGAACTTATAAATAGATTATAACGAAAATGACATAAGGTCACATTCCCTTTGTACTGTAGATGTTACACTGTTGTTCAGTAATACACACCCTACCTGAAAAAGTTGATTATGTGCTGATTACGGTGTCAGATATTATTATTTAATATTTTTTGATAGTATTATTTTTCAAAATCCAATAAGCCTCGCGGCCCATGAGGACAACATATAAACATTAAATGTATATACAGGATAATTCAAACATACAAAGTTGCAACATAGTTGGTGAGCTTCAGAAAGGACTTGGGGGCTATCTGTACGTGATGTGCCAGAACGCCGATTGTCTACACGTAAATCGAGTAGCTTACGGAAAAAATCATCACCAGAAAGCCAAAGGGATGCCATGTTTTGATGTTAACACCAACCTTGGTACTGGTATGTATTATAAAGTAATATAAATGTCCATAAAATCATTTAGACATGCTTTATTTTAGTATTGAATGCACAAAATGTGTTTTTTGCTAGAAGTGTACCTGATTTCGGACATACCCTAAATATTTGGACATATGCAGTTTCATACATGTTTGTGGTTATTCACAAGAATGCTCTCCGTCTATGCAGGTTTTTTTTGCAATGACAGTTACCTGTCTGTATCTTAACTTTTGACATTCCATTTAAAGATATGTATATGTAAACATAACACAACAGCTTAATACTCCCGAAATGTGCCAGCATGGACACTCACCTGGTAGTACCATGCAAGCATCTTTGGCTTGCGTATAGTCGGCTCGTATAGTCTGAAGGGTATCACAACTGGGTAGCCGTTTATTATTTATCTAACGTTTGCTTTATTGCATACTGTCTTGTCTGAGTCTTTTCGCTTCGTTGTTCATTTTCTCTTTTTCTCTCTTTTATTCTTGCGGTGATACAGTAACATATAATGGTCATATATGATAGCATCACATACATGTGTATAAGAATTAAAGCTTGACATGTTTCACATATATGGTTTCCAGTTTGTCAAACCATACTCATAGCCCAGTATTTCAAATAAAATTCTTGCAAATATCCTAGTATAAGGTACACTTTGTCTCTTTCTAGCCATGATCGACAGTTTGGGTGGCCCAGTTCGAGTTAATAACTTTCTAGCGACACTGAACTTGAAACCTATATGCAACATAAATTTGAAGATGATGGAGGAGCGTGCTGGGGAGGCCATAGAATTATTTGCTGTAGATTCTGCCCGACAAGCGGCTCGTGATGCTTTCCAGCAGGAAATGGAGTATGTTAGCATTTTAATCACGATTATATATTGTCAGTGTTAATGATTAATTTCTCATGGAACATTGTGTTAGAATGATAAATATATCTATAATGTTTGGATATATAATTTCAAGATCCAAATTCATTTATATGTAAGGTCACTCAAAAGTACTGCATTATTTATAGCACATCTGATCTTAATGGTTGATTTCTTACTCTTAATGGTTGCAAAAATGCAAAATACTAATGGTTCAATATCATGTTTCAGAGATGTTGCACATGAAGAGTCATCAAAGGCAAAGGAATTGATGGAAGGGCCACTGGTCGTAGAGCTTGGTGTATGCCCTCTTCCTGATGAATCGCCTTCTCTGAAGTAATTGATTTAGTATTTAAATATATTTTCAATATTTGTTCACCCTCTTGACTTGATGAAAGACTATACATAGGTTGTTGTATATTGTAGTGTGGAAATCATCATACTAGTCCAGCAATTAAGATATTCAAGTCATATACAATCTAACCTGTGTTAAATACCACCTGTGAACAAAGACCAGTATTTCAAACCCTGTCTGCAAAGGCTATCAATTTTTTTTATCTCCCAACAGACCATTTTCGCATATTGATGTTTTTCAGTACTTTCCTCTAGCCTGTATTGAGATCGTGTAGTCCATTATTAGGGTACTGTTGGTAAACAGTGTCTTTGTTTTGTTTTCCAGATTACAATTGCAAAATAACCCTGGTTTTGGTGGATAATTGGACAGTGACTGGACAGATGTTGACTCTGATACCGAGAATGGTAGTGGTAATGATGCAACTACATGTAACAACGACATCCAGGCTCCCAATATCTCCTTTAGCTGCCTCACCAAGGTAAAACTCTGTTTTTGTTATTGTTGGTTTATAGTGTAAATCTGGTCTATGTTTGAATAATTTTAACGTTCAAGAAAAATATATATATTTTATGTGATAATATTTCATAGTGATGTCATGTACTTGATATGGTATCATTTCCAAGTTAAAAACATATGGAAAATGTTAAATTAAAAAGTTTTAAGATATATGTACAGGTCTAAGTAATCATTGTCAGTGTCAAACATTCAATATCAAGTGTAAATCTGTGCTATAGATATAAAAATGTCCAAATTTCCTTCCTAATTTTTGTGTTTTAGTAATAGGACCCCAGCTAATACTATACACGTCCAAAACTGGTCAGACGTAATCCGAAGACCTGTGGTATACATCATTTATCCAGAACCTCTTCTAGCCATATGCGCATTGATAAGAAGTTTCCATGCAAGACACAAACTGGGATGTCATGTGCCATTGATACAGCTTGGCAAAAAAAAAGGTTTTGATAGTTCAACATGTAAGTTTTACAAAAATAAATTACAGACATTTTTATCATTTTCATGCGGTATAGCGTAAACTATTTGTCTGTACAGTACTAAAACAGAGAGAATACGTAACTACAGGGAACGCCACGTACACAAGACAGTGCCTCCCCACGCAGACTTCCGGAAAAACAACAATCCACAAAACATATGGCACTTAAGGGGATCAAATGGTACACATATTAAGGAACAGAGGCACAAGGAATGGCCCGGCAGACCACAAGGAATAACTAGGAGAATCAAAGTGGACAGTGAAGGGAGGTGGAGGGGGGAATTAATGGATGGAAAAGATCACAGGACCAGTCAAGACAACTGGCCACATATGGTGCATTTATCTGTGAACGTGGCCAGTTGCATGAGAATATTGTGTGTGTATGGTTATATTAGCCGTTGTCTGTTGAAAGCTAATCATTCTATGACTTTGCACTGAACTGGTCATATTTTCATTTCCTAGTTTATATATACTGAGCCGAACAAGTAACGATACATACTTAGATCATTTGTAAAATGTTAAAGCTTAAACTTGTGTTATATGTACTGTGACTACATGATTGCTTAAACGTATGACTGTTTTCAGACCATTATCGATTATTGTAGAATATCGTGTTACTGGCAATAGGGATTTTTTATTTTTGCACGCACTGCACGGGAAACCCATGATGATGAACATGTATCGACATAAAAATATACGCATTGCACAGATATTGTACCTGTATTGTGAAAACATAGGCAAAATTCAATATTTCTCTGCTGTAATTATGCCGAGACTGAATGCAAATCAACGCCTTATAGCCATTGGTATGCTACAAGCAAACTTACGTCACGCTGACGTCGCTGCTCACTTTGGTTCTGTTAATGACCGTCCCCGTTCTGGTAGGCCCCGTGAAACGACTCCTGCACAGGACCGTCGCATAAGGACGTCACACTTACGTGACCGGTTTCTTCCATCTACTGTTACTGCTGCTGTAACACATGGTCGTACAAACAACAGAATCAGTGCTCAAACAGTCCGAAACAGACTCGCCGAGCGTGGTATAAGAGCCAGACGTCCGTATCATGGGCCTATATTTACCCAACGTCATCGCGTCTTGAGACGTCAGTGGGCCACTGGACATTTGAATTGGACAAGAAATCAATGGAATACGGTAATGTTCACTGATGAGTCGCGTTTTTGTTTGAGGCGAGGAGATGGACGTGCTAGAGTATACATACCGTAGGGTCGGTGAACGTTATGCTGACGTCTGTGTGCACGAGGTGGACCGTTACGGTGGTGGAAGTATCATGGTTTGGGGCGGAATATCCTACCAGAATCGCACTCCATTGGTTATTGTGCGTGGGAATCTAACGGGACAACGTTATCGAGACGAAATTTTAACACCAGTTGTCGTACCATTTCTTAACGCTAACGTGAACGTCACGTTGTTCCAGCAAGACAATGCTAGGTGCCATACAGCACATGTATGCCGCAATTTTCTTACCCAACAAAACATTAATGTTCTAGATTTGCCTGCCTGTTCTCCAGATTTGTCCCCAATAGAACATCTTTGGGATGCCCTGGACCGTCGGATTAGACGTCGCAATCCCCAAACATTAGCGCAGTTGGAGTTTTTTTTTATTCAAGAATGGAATGCCATTCCACAGCGAGATATTCAAACACTTCAATTCTATGCGTAGACGATGCACTGCTGTAATGAATGCACAGGGAGGTCACACCCGGTATTAACAAATTCCAGAACTTAACATTTTCATCAGTCCATTTTCTTATTGATTTTCAAAAAGTTTAAATGAAATTGAAGCATAATAATCAATTTAAATTATGTATCAAAGACCATATTTTCAAAATGCTTAAAAACATATTTATATTATTGACCCACGATAAAATTGTATCCAATTGATTTCATGTATCGTAACTTGTTTGGCTCAGTATATATGTATGAAATAGGGTTCTATCATATGTACTCTTGTAAGAAAGCCTTTGGTCATATGTATACTTACCGGGTATTTTAATAACCTTCATGTTGTATTGTCATTTGTAAAACTGTATAAAAACACTTATAGTATATTAACTATTATAGTAAGGTTTAGAAACTCAGAATGAGGCTACACATTCCGCTTTATGACTGGTTATGACCAAAAAAATCCAATACATACTTTCCTGATGAGCCAGGCAAAAATGGAAAGAATGTCGTTAAATCTGTCATCAGTCACAGGACCTGTGGTGAGCAATTGGTGGCTCGTAATAGACATGGACTTACAGTTAGACCACACAAGTGTGTTCATAACCACAGCGGAAGCGCTAGAAAGATGGAGGCATTTAGTGGAGAGAAAGGTGTTGTTGAGCTGAATGAGGAAGGAACGGCAGTGGAGTATCCGGAAGGAGATGGTGATACTACTTTAATAGCAAGACGAAGAAACCGGAATATTGACATGAAAAAAAGATTCGACAGAAATCATGTAGTAAAAAATGTGGGTAAAAGCTTATATGCTTTACATTTTAAGAAAGAAGTGAAACTGAGCAAAATGGTTATTGTGCACCTAGAAAAATGTTTGAAGTATGCCTTCGCAAGAAACCAAGGAGAGAAAGGTGCCTTTCGTGAGAATTTGAAGGCATGGTGACCATTCTTTGTGTAATGAACGGTGTTGTGCTTTTAAGCGGACACAAGGTGAACTCTACATACATAAGAGCCTTCCATACAGAACATCCCTAAAATATCCAAATCGTCGTGTTGAACTGCAAAAGATCTTCGATCCATTGGTTGCTAATGCTGGCCAGTATTCAGACCTTGGATCTAGTCAGCAATGCGAGCATGCAAATAAGGAGGTCAGCCTGCGTGCCCCCAAGTCACACCATTATGGGAATACCAAGTCACTTTACTACAGAGTACATGGTACAGCAGCATTTATCAATGAAGGAAGACATAATATATCAAAGGTAATTGTTACATGGCAGAACACCATTAAGTATGCAGACAAGTGCCAGAAGCGGCGCATGCAGAAGCAGCAATATCAGAGTCTTCCATCCACAAAACGCCGTAGACTTGTCCTGAAGCAAGAACGTGCTATTTGTCAGGGAGCATTGGAATCATTAGAGGGTGTTTCGTATCAGTCAGGTAAGACATTCCAGTAAAATGCGTTTATTACGTGTCAAAAAGTTTTGACTCATAGATGGGTATTTAAATATCTCCTCTACATGCACTTCTTTGTTAAAATCAATTTATTTTAGTTGATATTAACAATGCAATAGCTGATATCTTATAGAATCTCATGTCCACTTTCTAAGCATTTACTAAGCCATCTCGTGATGTACATGCCATTGTGTATTTATTACAAATGTACATTACAGTGTATTGATTGCAGGAGTTGGTCATTCCAAAGAAGTCGACATTGAGCAGCTTACTGAAGCTATTCCTCGAGGGAATTTTCATTCTGCCAAGTTGGGAAATGGGGAGCCCACGTTTATTACTCTTGATCTGGAAACTACTGATTTGAGTAAGAATGAATACTATACATCAGTTTTTAACCATCTGCCATGTTAGTTGAGTCAGTCGAAATCTTGACTACTTACTTAGAGGTATTGTGATTGAAACCAGGGCCGGGTATATGTCTTCTGTAACAAGTACTAATTTGTAACCAGGAACACTGATCTGGTCAACTGACTGCTATATCATATACAGTAAAACCTCACCTAAAGTCCACCTCAACAATAGGACAACCTAAAAATGAAGACAACAATTTTTACTGTTTTGGAAATGTTTTCAAAGGTCGAAGTGGTGGACTTATTATTGTGGTTTTACTGTAAAAGGTAAAGTATTTGTTTATTATAGTGTCACCGTATTGAAAGAGCCAGTCAATTAGGCTTATGAGACACTCATTTTCTGATCACAGTACCTCCCAATTCTTATCCTTCAATGCCAGGCACCAGGCAAGTAGGCATTCGGTAACCATTATTTAACAAACTGGTGGCTCACCAACCGGCCATATCAGAACAAACCCCAGCCGGGCTCTGCCAGGATTCGAACCTTCGACCTGGCTCTCTGAAGGCCATAACCACCCGGCAACGGAGACGGTGTATGTATATAAATATATCTGAAAAACTGTTCAGAAATTATGTAAATCAGCAACTCAGTCAGCTTTTACCTGACATTACATGTGTTTCATGAACAATTAATGATGTTGTTATATCCTGATCACAAATTGAGATTCCATGAATCAAATAATTAAACTTATATAAATAGTAGAAACTATAACAATTTACATTCATAATTGTTCCAGTTCGAGGTACAGTTATGCCTCGCATCACACAGATTGCTGCTACAGAAATACAATCTGGGGACAGTTTTTCTGTTTACTCAAAGCCACTATTGCCAATTGCTGCAAAAGCACATAGAATAACTGGAATATATTTTAGTGAGGATAGCGGTGAAATGTTTTTACAAGGAAAAACTGTTGAATGTTTGAAAATCCAATGTGGACTTCAAAACATATGCAACTGGCTTAAGAAATGTTCAAATGTATTCATAGTCGCACAAAATGGCCGCAGATTTGACTTCCCTGTTCTAATGAAACAGGAATGACAGATTCCTTTCTTTTGTGTTGACAGTCTGACTGTTTTTAAGAAGAAATTTCCTGGCCAGTCCCTAAAACAAGAGGACTCAGTAAAATGTAATCTCGGCATTTCTTATGATGCGCATAATGCTAAAGCTGACGTTCATGCCCTAGGACAGCTTGTTCGACTATGTGAGGATTCTGAACTCATGCCATACAGTTTTTCTCTAAATGCTGTGAAAAATAACCTCCTTTAGTTTGGTGCAAAATCTGCCAATATAAGGTCGTTAGACATTTTAATAAACAGGAGAGTAATGAAACGTCCGGCGGCCGAGAATATCGCTGGCTCGGGATTGAACCTTGAACACCTGAAAGTGATTTATAGACGACCAGGAGAAGATGGACTCCATGACTGCTTTAATGCAAAAAACAATGAGGGTCAACCTAGGGTTACTAGCTCTAAAAAAATTCATGAGGAAGTGATTCCAAAGTTGTGTCATTTATTTCAATCATAAATTTTGCTAGGTCTAACTAAATGGGAAGTGAAGATTTTGTTAAAATTCCTGTTTTGTACATTTTTTTAATGAACAGTTTGGTTTCTGATTAGGTATGTAATAAATTAATAGTGCATGTTTAATATCCTTAGCTGTATAGAACGGTAATTACTCGCGGTGTACTAATCTACATATACATCTAATAATAGTTATACTTGTGTTTTCAAATCAATTGCCTTCTAGTAAAGCCTTTATATGTAAAACATGCAAGTTTACGTAAAGTGATCTCATTTTCGCAAGTTAAAAGTTCAATAATTTTTGGCATGCATGGTTTCTTCCAAAAATATATGCTAATATAATACAATGTAATTATTTAAGTAAGACATTTCAATAATAGCACTGTTCTTGAAATATTTCTTATTAACATCAGGATAATTATATATAAAATAGTTGTAGTTATTCCAACTATTGGAAAGTGTACTGTATGACCTTCTCTGTCTAATGATATCACTGTCCCTTGTAGCCCATTAACAAGTTTGGAAGTAAGGTTCCTCAAACGGATAATCGGGATGCCCACTTTGAGTCAAAGACTCTTTGAAAATGTCAATCGGGATAGTTTTGACATATCACAAGAAACATCAGAATCATATTGCACCAGTTCACCTGGATGATCTAAAATTCTCCTTCTGTTTAGATCATCCACAGGTCACAAAAGCTTTGTAACATGCTCATTCTGCAGTTCTATACTTAAATATTACAAATTGTTGAGTCAGACAATGTTTCACCATGTGACACTTCACGAATAGCATCTATAAAGTTCTTCTGTAATTGCCTCGTCACAGTTTTCAGTTAAATCATGTGTGTTGTGGTTGCTTTGAAAAGTTTGCTTTCAAAACAGAAAGCTCCAATGTCATTATAAAGTGACACGGGGCCAGCTGGAGGAAAGTGCATAATACAATCAGGACACCGCCAAACAATAGAATATTGTTTTTAATCGACATTACTTCAGCTACACTATCGAATGTCTTTTCACTTATCATTGGACACTCATCAATTAGGAGCACATCAGTGTTTTAATCTCTCTCGACAACATAAGCATATGCTTCACACTGTTCAGAATGCGTGACTTAATATTTGATGGGCTAAAACGGCCATCATCTATGCCGGAAACCTCAAGGTCTGCCTCATTAACACTACAAGCGATACCCGATGAACATGTGAGAAAGTCGCGCTTCAAATTTTTCCTTTATTGATGAACGTAGCTTTGTCAGAAAATAACAAAATCGCAAAAAAACACAAAGTGACGTCACATTTATTGGACTAGTTTAACCAAGATATATTTCGTCATGATATTGCATCATATTTTACGTCATTAAAATGTTTACAAACCAGACCGAGGCAGATTTCACAGGGGCACGAATCTATTGAGAAAGCTTCCAGACGATCCAGATCAATGAACTTCTGTTTTAAAGCACGTGTTTCATTGCAAAATATCAACAAATGTTGCTTCAGATTTTGTAATGGTTTCCATTTATGTTTTGGTTCAGTTTAAAATGACAAATATGTAAGTAAACTATGTACTGAATTAACTTGCAATGACTTTTCTGCTTATGGGGCATGAAACTACGACAAAACAGCATACATAAAAAGATATACATATAGATCCGAGTTAATTTTTTGTAAGGATTTGTTTTTCAACATGTTGCAAAAACGTTATTTCATTTAAACATACCGGAAGACATCATTCTATCTACGCCGTTTATCTTTTTTAAAATATATTTCTTGTTTAAAATGCTGTTAAAATTGATTTTCCAATCGGTCAGATTGAGTTTTCAAAGCTGAAACAAAGATTTGACTTATTGATGTCTTGTAGATTTTTTCAGACACAGTTTTTTTGTTCATAAAATACTGGCAAAAGACTCGGTGTGTGTCACTGCTACCTGACGGTTGCAAATTTCGATATGTGTTGTAAAAAGGCAGAAGTCCTTAAATATTTCTATGTTAAAATTACTGTTGAATAACTATATCAGTATGTTAAGCTTTGCTGTTGCTAGACACAGTTTTAGCTCGTCTGTTTCAGACAGATGAGCTAATGTCATAGCTTCCTCGGCGTCCGTCGTCGTATTTTGGGTTAAGTTTTTTCTCAGTAACTATTCAAGGTAAAGCTTAAAAACTTTACATAGTTGGCTGGCATTATAACAGCAACAACCAGGGCAAGATTCATAACTCTTTACTGCATTATGTTAAAGTTGTACTCCCTTTTCACTTATAATTTTGGTTATTTTTTTTGTAAATGTCTGATTTTCTCAGTAACTATTCAAGGTAGAGCTTTGAAACTTAATATAGTTGTCTGACAACATAATTGCAACCACCAGCTCTTGACTGCATTTTGTCATAGTTATGCCCCTTTTAACTTATAAGTTTGGTTCTTTATTTGTTCAAGTCCACTTTTCCCAGGAGTTTTGATACTTCACATGATTGTTTGACATCATAATAGCAACCATACAGTTTCATAACTCTTGACTGCATTTTGTCATAATTGTGTCCGTTTTTCACTTAGAATTTTGGTTTAGTTTTTGTTTAGGACCCCTTTTTCTCAAAAAACAATTGTGATAGCTTTGAAACTTCACATGATTGTTTCACATCATAATAGCAACCACACAGGAAAGTCCCCCCCCCACAAACTACAACAACAACAAAGGTCTTCGGGTGAGGCCCCCTATATTTTTTTTACTTTTTTTTTTTTAATTCTAAACTCGCAACAACAACAAAAGTATTCGGGTGTGTTCCACGAATTTGTTTTTGAATTTCTTTGGGACCCAATGCCTACCCTTCCCCTTTTTTCATTTTATTTATTTCTAAGTTCACAACAACAATTTCTTCAGTACCCTCCCTCCCCCACCTTTATAACCTGGCATGATTGTTTGACATCATAGTAGCAAACCACACATCCAAGGGTCAAAACCCTTGACTGGATTTTGTCGTAGTTATGCCCCTTTTTCACTTACAATGTTGGTTAATTTGTTTTTGCAAGTTGATTTATTTCTCAGAAACCACTCAAAATACAGATTTGAAACTTGCCTGACATCATAATAGCAACCACACAGAAAATATTTACAACTCTTGACTGCATTTTGTCATAGTTATGCCCAGTTTTAACTGCAAAGTTCGGTTAATTGTTTTGTTCAAGTCCACTTTTCTCAGTTACTATTAACTCTACAGCTTTGAAACTTCATGTGAGTGCTTGACTTCATAGTATCAACCACACAATTAATTTTAATAACTCTTATTGCTTTTTGTCATATTAATGCCCCTTTTTACCTTCTATTTCGTTCAAGTTCAAGTTATTTGTTCAAGTCCATCAATTCATATTGTCCATAAAATGAGAGGTAGGAATGTGCATATCTATTGATCGAAATTACCAGTCAGAAGCGCTACCAATTGAGCTATCGTTACTGTCTACTGTGTGAGCGATATTTCATCAAAATTTGATAGTAATCTTGAAGATAATAGGTATGATCATGACCGTAAGCTGCTTTACATGTATTGGAAAGTGGGTATGGTCGTGTTTACTATCGACTTATCTTAACTTAGTTATACCTTAGATTATTGTAAAACATGTAGAAAGTAATACTTAGAACGACCTTTTAAATCAGGTCATGTTTACATTACTGAATCCAATCGCACAATTCGCACCCGTACGTACAATTAGTTTATCCACTGCGAGGTATAAACTGCGGGGAACAAGCCGGGTGGACACACGGGTAGAGTCACCGTCTTTCCGTTACCTATCGGGATAGCGTCATCGCTTACAAATTCTAAATTCCGGGCGGGATTCGTACCCGGAATCGTGAGGATTATAGGTTATATAAACATAAACATGTTATGAGAAGATTGGTTTAATCGGTGATAAGCATGAAAAAATCTGATAAAAGAGGTCGCTGGATTTCGTTCAGGCCCAGGCCGTTATATACTTATATACAATTAAAATTTACTTAATTTAAAATGACTTAATTGACTGTAGAATTTCTATCACAAGGTTACAATGTAGGCTAATTCTATGAATCACCAGAACTGATCTGATGATAGGCACATATATGTGGAAGATAGCTTTAATACATTTTACAATCATATAGCATGTAGTGTTCTAATACACACCGCACGTATGCATCAAATAAAGGTTAAATATCGATATGTATTTGATTGTTACCTCCACATGCATTCGTTTCATAACTTATCCTCGGGCCTCTACAAGTTGTAAATATACGTAGGACAAACACTTGTGTTGAAGTACAAATATATGCCCGTAGTGGTGAATATGGGCGGTTTTCGTGCCTTTTGAATGATAAAGATTTCCACACTAGATCCACGCCTGGTGTGTCAAAGCTCAAGGTCATTGTAGTTATATCGTGGCTGACGATAAGTGTGCTTGCACAACTGGATATATACCACGGTACGTGTTTTTTTTCATTTTCATGATAGTACATACGTCTGAGATACAATTATGTTTAATTGTAACCGAAACTCAATTGTGTTATAGATTAACATATATCGCTGACATATATGAGTTTCAATGTGCGTAGGGTCGATCGATGAAACACGCATTGTGTCGTATCTGTGGTGAAACAAAAGTTTGAGTAGATTATACAGTGACGTACTTGATCGGATTTCGGTAAGAATATAATTTATAATTAAACCTTCTCGACTCCTTTGGCCAATTTTTCAAATGTTGAGTCCCAACATAACCTCCGAGTTAAGCCAAGTCGAATATATTGACAACGACTTATTCTGCACGTGGATAACGAGGCGAGAGAAAAGATGACCTTCTTTTTAGGATTTTCAACCGTAAGTGCCGATAATGGATTATTTTTCTTTTGTCACTTTAATCCTGGGATCTACGTGGTTTAAGGCGATATATACCGCAGAAAATAGCCATATTTGCTCTTAATGGTGCAGTCACACTATGACGTATTAGAGAAACTTATACCTAGCGTATGAAAAATCATAAAATAATGTCAACACGTCGGCATACGCCCAAAAAAGCATCGAACATTCTACAGCATGAATAAATTGGGCGTATGCATAACGTATTGAACGTATACATATCGTACGTCTAACCTATAAGTAACCTATCACTAACTTATATATAACTTATCGCAGCGTATCACAGCGTATGACCAGCGTATGTCCAGCGTTCTCCACTTATGCCCAACGTATGAGTAACTTATGATAAACCTATGCGCAGCGCACTCAGCGTGTTACCGACGATCACGTGACGTTCTACGTAAATACGGCGCCGGTCTCTACATTACCGCATAGGTGGCCCTGTGGCTCAGTGGTTAGCGCTGCTGACTACGAATCCGAAGGTCGTGGGTTCGATCCCTCGTCTCGCCGGATAAAACAGAAATACTTTTCGTGTTTCCCACCTAACATAGTACTGGCATGAAACCAGGAAAGTACTGGGTAGATTCCAGGAAAGTACTGGTTAGGTACGATAGGTCTCATTGGCACTGTGCAGTAACCGTCTTTGGCTTCAAAAATTGTCTGTTTGATCTATACTGCTATACTGGCAGGTAAATTTCCCCCTTCGGTTTCAAAAAGCCTATTTATGGTGTGCGGGGGACATACCGGGTCAACCAAAATACCATAAAGTGCATTATAAAATGTGCGCGGCGACGGGCGACCTCATAAACAGTAATACCAAACCCAAACCATTACCGCATTCATACTGTAGTCAGCGAGCTTCATGCTAACGTATCTCGACGTATGAGTAAACTACCTCTAACGTACTTAGCGTATCTCGATGTATGAGTAACCTACCTGTAACGTACTTAGCGTATGGCTAGAGTATACCTAACGTATGCCTAACCTATGAAGAGGACGTCGGCATACGCCCCAAATTTTGTGCATGCACAAAAAATTATTTCGGCCTCAGCGTATAACAACGTATGCCAGCTTATACCAGCGTGCTTTTAGCGTATACAACTTATACCAAACCTACCCGTAACTTATGTCAACGTACACCAGCGAGTTGGTGAAAATTCTCATACGTCGGCATACGTTACTGCTATACGTTATAGTGTGACTGCGCCATAAGTGATATTTTGGAAACTTGATAATATAGCAAGATGAAATGTATACTGTTTTATCGTTATACTTCAACTAATACTGCTATAATTGTGTAAAAATGTTGAAAAATAAGGAAGTAGTTTGAACTTTTGGTACTGTCAAATTGTACATGTTGGTCCGGTAAATCAGGCTAATTGCATAAGAATTAATTAAGCAAAAGAAACACATGTTTACAAAGATAATAATCAAATCTACCTCACGCTATCGAGATTTCTTAAAAAAACAACATACAAGTTTTTATTCCATCAGTAACAACAATAGAAACAAGGGGTTAGTACGGAAATCTTGTTTTTTTTTAAATTTGTATGGATATAATTTTGAAAAACACTCGATAACATAAGCTAGTATGCTTTCTCTCCTTTCCAAAATACTTTTGATATTAAAAAATACTTAACAGAATTTTGTGTGCATTTACCGGAATGTAAAACATCATCAAACGTCATTCTACATGTACAACTTTTCTATACAATGTACAGAGTTAATCCATAAATGTGAATATTGATAAACTTGTCAAAACACATGGCGACTTCACCACCTTAAGGAAATATGATAACTTTATATTTAGATAAATTTTCAATATAAAAGAATATTGTATAAATGTAGGTTATAGGAGACGAGAGAGTGCTGTGTGCATACCTCACTTTCGTGACAAGGTCGATCAACCGACTTCCTACATCAAAATCTATTAAAGGTATCTCTCTTGTGCAAACAAATGTTAGATATCAAACCTTCAAAATTGTGATGATGCAAATATTATGTTTATGTTATCTATTTCATTAGCCTTTGTTAAGATTTTAATGTCACTATTTTAAACTGAAATATGAAGGCTTTTTTTTAAATCCATAGCGGTAGGTATTGCGCACAGTCTGCGACCAACTTGCCCCAGGTGCAGAGATATATTAGAGGTTATCGTGTATATTTTGAATGCACTTAGATTTAATGGGTTTTATCTATTATGCTAACATTTTTAACGATTTTTCAAAATTTCGAATTCACATGATATTATATGTACGCTTTATCGGTATCCGAGAGCGTGCGCACAGCGTGGCATCTACTTTCTATGAACAATCCAGATGTAGCGATTATACAAGCTGTTAATTGACATGGAAGGTGCTTATAGGGAAGAATTTACAACTTTTTTTACAACATGACAGAAATTTAATTTGGATTTGATCGAGGCTTCTCATCCATTCAACAAATGTACAAAGCAAAATAGTGAAGTAAAGTAATGATAAAACACATGAAAACATAATAATATGAGTTTACTAAAACATAATGATAAGGAGTGATTATTTTACGCTAATACTTGACTATAATAATCATTATTGAACCATAATTCTCGAATTCAATATCCCACGGTGAGAAATAAAGTAGTGTGAATGTCAGCACCAGTCATTCGTAGAATGCCGAGCATATAATTCGACTTTCAATTCGGAAAAGCCACAAAGCGACGTAAACTTACAAACATACTTACATCTTACGCAGATATAAAATACGCTTTTAAATGACTTATGTGTGTGACGGAGAATTAGTTGATGTTTGACAAACATATCGGCCGAGTACAATTCGAAAAATAACTTAATAAAACAAGGCTGAGCGATGGTTTAACTATGGCTGGATTAGGTAGTGCTAGAGATGAAACACCGGCCTCTTGTGTTTTCGTGTTAGCGGGGCGCCAAGTCGACAAGACTAAAATGGTTCCCGTTTTCAAAACGCAAAAAAGACTGAAAGCCGGGAACCAGCTTAAAATGTCCACATTCAAATTTCACCCAACGAAGAAGTCCCAAATTTCACCAAACGAAGTAATGTCATTAATGATTCAAGACAACGAAATGTTGAAAAAGGTCACGTGCTAAAGTCTTTTTTGAACTAATGAGCTGTTTCTATCAAGTTCAAATGGGTTTAAAGACGATTTCACTAGTGTAACGATAGTTGTTTTTTCTACCTGCCGCCATAGATGCCGCGACAACACCAAAGCACGAAAATCCGCTGATTGTTGGTTTTCGCCATGTTGTCATCTTGGTGCTTCGCCAACAGGACATTGCACAAATCAGCCACCATATTCCCACGGATTTTATTAATGTCAACATCGTGAATAAACGTGGGTTACTGCGCTTATGTAAACACTTCATCGAAAAGTTCACTCATGATACACTTATGGAATTATCTATGGTGTACTGCCACACGAAAATATAATATAAGTACATGTATTAGCGGATAACCTTAAATATATATTTGTTAAGGTCATATTGACGTGTAATCTTGTTCATGTGGAATGATAGATGCGAGCGATTGTCCATATGAAGACCTCGCTGCTAAGCAGTTGTATCCCTCCTTCAGAAATAGGAAGTCTGAAGAAATCAGTTGTCGTGTGAGGCAGTATATTTATATTCTCCTCATTTAAATCAGGGCAACTTCTCCCTTGTGCTTAGTACGGTGCATTTTGATTTTAATTTTTAAGATTAAAAAAAAAACTATATTCATTTTCCACCCTTACTTCAGAGTCATTATCTGATCCACATACTATTGAGCGCGATAGGTTTTACTGAATACTGAAATAGTTCAGACCAGTGCATTATTTGCAGATTTTTACCATGGAAATACAATAAAACAAAGTAAATCAGCTGTTAAGTTTACTAAATGATTGGGCAAGTATTTGACTAGTAGGTTTCGTCTAGTCCTACCTGTCTTGTGTTGTCGTAAGACTGTCTTAAGAAGACACAATGCTGACGTACGACAAATGCAGGGCTAGTCCGACCACTATATAGGGCGGGCGTTTTCTGTTGACAGGTCATTTTGTCGAGAAAACAAAGTAAACAAGAAGGGGGGCAGTGAAGGAAATCACCCTGGGACTCCCGTTCAAGCTCCCGCATCAGATTCTCGTATGTGCCAAAAAGTGGCCTCCGCTGTATCCATAGCCGGACCCATCAGCGCCTGCTCCTTATTAAACGACGTCTAATCAGGGCTAGAATGGCTACGTTTTCGACTTGCTGCTGCTGTAGCAATTCTAATGTCACTAAGACTGAGCCTAGTCTTTCTGGTGGAACGTCAGCCATGCTGTTCACACACCGAAGTTGTACCTATGAAATGGAAAGCCTGCAGCGCACTTAATTTTATATAGTCCGTGCTGATAGACAATTATGCGTGCGTCGTCGTGTGTCAGTCGTGCGTTGACGTGCGTCTGCGTGGGTCGTCGTATCTACATGACGTACTACGATGTACGTCAACGCACGACTGATGTACGACGACGCAAGTCAACGCTGGACTGACGCAAGACTCTCTCCCAACACTACTTGTGTCGTGGCAAGTCCTACAACAACTTGAAAAACTGTCTTAAACCAAGGAGTCATACGACTGAAAAGTCGTACGTCTCAGTGTGACTGAGGCTTTAGGTGTGAGCATGTATATATTGAAAATATATGTTTATTTGTATCAGATCTAATCATGAAGTATGCTAGTACCAGAGGTGGGATAAGGAATGCCTCATTTGAGGATGCTGTGTTCACCGGATACGCCCCCGATGGAGGAATTCTTATGCCGGAAGTTATTCCCCGCGTCTCCGAATCCAATTTACAAGCATGGAGAGACTTGAGCTTCGTTGAACTTGCAAAGAAAATACTTCCATATTTCATTTCATCCGAAGAAATACCGAATGCCGACCTAAACAGTTTGTATATAAGTTTGAAATTCAACTTTCATTGAACCGGCAGTGCTATTCCTTTTAAGTTTACTACGTGTACTACGAGTAATTAAACCAAATCCCGTCGGAACATCTTTAGTGACCTAAATAGTGTGTACAATTGTGTAAATACTTTAAGATACCATATCACGACTTTCAGAAAACCGGCAGACGAATATTTCAACTTTGAAACTCGCCATACGAAGTCGTTATCTTAAATTAAAAACACAAAGTTGGAACCTTTACACATCTTACTGTAACCGACTTTATTGATGTTTCAAAAAACACACGATTTGCTAAATGAGAAGCTTACGTCTCTCGTTCATGAATATTCCTACAATTTTTAAACATCATCACGGCGTCCGGTGTATATACGAGTACTTGCAATGATATCACATATGTATTGTATATGTGTTAGTGTTTCGGCGCAGCCGTACTAACATGGTTTTGCTATTTGCATATCAGTGTTGTGTAAACTTACCACCAAGGCATTTTCTCTTCAACCGAACAACGTTTGTTACATTGACGCGGATTGGTTAACATTTCGATACAGATACGTTACCTCATCGAAATCCACTGAATTTGGGTGAATTTTCCGAAATCTAGTTTGTAGCTGGAGTGACCAGCAATCGTAACATCTCGGCATTTTTTATGCTGCACAACAAATCTTAACCTTCAAATTGCACGATTCGTCGAAGTATTCAAAGACAATTACCTGCAAAATAGTATTGTAAAAATAATTAATTATGTATTCCAATGCTATGTTTATAATACAGGCTTTTTGTCATTATGTAACTCGTTAAAAGATATCCTTTTAATTAAGCATGTGCTACACTTACTCATTTACAGATATCATTGATAAAGCTTTTGGTACGTTCTCCTGTCCTGAGATTGCACCGATTACTCGACTTAAGGATGGGGTCAACATTCTCGAGTTGTTCCATGGTAAAACATGGGCATTTAAAGACGTAGCTCTATCTTGTGTTGGGCAGTTCATCAATTATTTTTGTTCGAGAAATAAAACCCACTACACAATTGTCGTAGGTGAGTATTGTTACCCCCAAATTTTGTACAATGCAGTTGACAATATTGTTGTTATGAGATGAAAATATTAAAAACGAGAAAAGGAAACAATGGTTGCTGGTATATAGTCTTTCTGTAACCAGACAGTAGATTTGACTTTGAAATTATTATTTCTGGTGTAGTGTTGATTGGCACTATCATTTAAAGGCCGTCTTACCTGTGACCAACAGATATAGTCTAGATTTTCGAATGTTCCACAAACTGGAGTGGGGACTGACAAAGGGTATGACATTGCGTTACTGTTTCATCAGTTTCAAAATGAGAGTAAAGTTGAATTGCAAACATTCACTTGGGCCGTAATACATACAGACTACCTTGATTAATTGTTACTTGAACCTTAAATGAAGCAGATAAATCTGAAGGGGCTTTCTCGTAAATTTACTTAGTGGTAGTGGTAAATGAAAGAAAACAATTTCAATTGCAGACAGTTATATAGGCTGAAAAACATTCATATTACCAAGTGATATCTCGTTAATGGAACCTTCAATAAAGAAAATATATCTGACAGTACATCATTTGCCTTTTTTCCTATTTCGCAGGTACATCCGGTGATACCGGAAGTGCCGCCATTGAGGCCGTAAGAGGATTAGAATGGGTTGATATAGTTGTAATGTTGCCAAGGGGACGATGCTCAAATATACAAGAAAAGCAGATGACAACGGTGTTAGAAAATAACGTTCACGTGATTCGAGGTGAGGACACGGTTTTATTAGAAGATTATTACATACAGCTGAAATAAAATGTGGGTTGAGCACAGTGTACGACGCATTAATATGCGATCAGGTAAAATGTAAAATTCGATGAACTGTCCATAGTGAAAAAGAGAGGGTCACGATTAATATAAATAAGCTGACATACATATTTAATTTTCTGAAATTATGTAAAGATTGCCATAAAAACTCTCCAACATTCCATTCTCTATTCGAAAAAAGTGATTAGGAGAAAATAAATTTCCCTTTTGAATGTCGAATATCTCCAAAAGGTGTCGCTAGCAGGTGCTTATGAACGAGATATTCGTTTTGGCGTTTTACGTTTTGAAAGACATTCAGCTTTGGGCAGTCGACACATTTATACATTTTTTCTTTAAAGTTTATTATGAAATGTTAATTTATGCAAGCAAATAGAACGATGTTTTAAACAGTCGTGTCAATAGTTGAACATGAGCATGAATTATGTTAACTTTATGTTGTACTATGACTATATTATTCGGTCACTCCAATGCAGTCGGTTGTCCCAGTGCTGCTTATAAATAACTAGTTGAATAGTAATGTAAAACAGATGTTGTTTTGTCTTGCTTATCGGGGGTGGTTGAGTAGTAAGGGAATATACATGTAAAAGATTACGTTCCCGTCCGGGATTGTTTCGAAATGTATTCATCGTCCTGGTTTTCACATTTTACTCATGCTGGTGAAACTACTGTCAATGTTTCAGTTGATGGTACTTCTGATGACATAGATCTCGTCATCAAACCATGTTTCATTGATGATGACTTCCGGCGGAAGTACAATCTGACAAGTATCAACTCCATAAACTGGCCGCGCATCCTAGTACAGATTGTGCACTATTTTTACGCTTATCTGAAGGTACACTGACTCTTCACGAGTGGATTTCACTAACTAAATGATAATCATTCTTGCAATTTTACGTAGTTCGGCGAGACTTAAAGGTGGAATTACAAAATGTACTTCTCCATTTTCTTCTTTAACCATTATTCGACGGCGCCCCTGGCTGTTGAGTATTTGGAATACACCAAGTTGTTGAGTCATGGACAAGGGGCTATGAATAGTTTCGCTGAATCCGCTGAATTTATTTTACTAGACTGGCACTATGAATGCAAAGAATTACTTAAACAACTTAACAAGTGAATAAACAAATTAACAGGTTACATCTGGGTTTTTTTTATAATTTATTGATTGCAAATTTATTATGATCATTAAAAATGTCAGAATTATTTCCGTTTATAAGTCATATCGAGGTCAGCACTGATCTCTAGTCAAGAACAGCAATAGTCAGAATGTTTTTGCAAAAAAATGTGTTGCTCAAGAGAGGGCCACTCTGGAGAGGTTGCAGTTTAGAGGACCATTCTGGAGAGGTTGCAGTTTAGAGGGCCACTCTGGAGAGGTTGTAGTTTAGAGGGCCACTCTGGAGAGGTTGCAGTAAAGAGGGCCACTCTGGAGAGGTTGCAGTTTAGAGGGCCACTCTGGAGAGGTTGTAATTTAGAGGGCCACTCTGTAGAGGTTGCAGTAAAGAGGGCCACTCTGGAGAGGTTGTAGTTTAGAGGGCCACTCTTGAGAGGTTGCAGTAAAGAGGGCCACTCTGGAGAGGTTGCAGTTTAGAGGGCCACTCTGGAGAGGTTGCAGCTTAGAGGGCCACTCTGGAGAGGTTGCAGTTTAGAGGGCCACTCTGTAGAGGTTTCATTTTAGAGGGCCACTCTGGAGAGGTTACAGTTTAGAGGGCCATTCTGGAGAGGTTGCAGTTCAGAGGGCCACTCTGGTAGGTTGCAGTTTAGAGGGCCACTCTGGAGAGGTTGCAGTTTAAAGGGCCACTCTGGAGAGGTTGTAGTTTAGCCAGAATAATTAACAACAAATGCTTAATGCATTATCAGACATGTGTTTGGGAATATTACAATTTAATTTGCATGATAAAATCAACGATTCTATCATTTAAAACGCTGATACTTGCAAATGTTTGTATATGTACACCAATGGCTGCTATCAAACTATGACAATACTTTATAAACAACATATAGTTAACGTGGTGTTGTGCATGTATACTTTCAATTTAAACCAACATTGGTGGTGGAAGGCATATTATGTTATGTTTTCAAATTAAAATATGTATAACAATGGTATTAAACCGTGTCATATCGGGACAGAAACTAGGTCAGCATGTTGAAACATAGAAATACCGAATAAGCAATGCAATAACTTAGTGTTTGCTTTGCTATTTATAGATGAGCACAGATCGCACGAATGATGTTGAGATCGTTGTCCCCACTGGAGCTTGTGGAAATGTCACAGGTAAACAACAATTGTCAATACGGTCGTTTTTAAAATACATTGGCAATGGAGTTGTACTGAAATTAAACAAAATACAAAACATACTTCTGAATGTCGCTGTTGGCTTCGAAACCACAACTTCCTATTTACAATGTACTTGTATAGTCCATGTCCGTAATATTTGATCAACCTAATATCAAAACAGTTTTGCAAATGATGTACTTAAACTTATCAATAATAAAATTGCAAGACATTCTAAAACAGGCTGAATTATAAGAGCTGTGTCAGTAAATGGTTGCCTTGTAATGTTACGATACTGGACTGTCAATAAATGGTTGCATTGTAATGTTACGATACAGGACTGTCAGTAAATGGTTGCCTAGTAATGTTACGATACTGGACTGTCAATAAATGGTTGCCTAGTAATGTTACGATACAGGACTGTCAGTAAATGGTTGCCTAGTAATGTTACGATACTGGACTGTCAATAAATGGTTGCCTAGTAATGTTACGATACTGGACTGTCAATAAATGGTTGCCTAGTAATGTTACGATACAGGACTGTCAGTAAATGGTTGCCTAGTAATGTTACGATACTGGACTGTCAATAAATGGTTGCATTGTAAAGTTACGATACAGGACTGTCAGTAAATGGTTGCCTAGTAATGTTACGATACAGGAATGTCAGTAAATGGTTGCCTAGTAATGTTACGATACTGGACTGTCAATAAATGGTTCCATTGTAATGTTCCGATACTGAACTGTCAGGAAATGGTTGCCTAGTAATGTTACGAAACAGGCCTGTCAGTAAATGGTTTCATTGTAATGTTACGATACTGAACTGTCAGGAAATGGTTGCCTAGTAATGTTACGAAACAGGCCTGTCAGTAAATGGTTTCATTGTAATGTTACGATACAGGACTGTCAGTAAATGGTTGCATTGTAATGTTACGATACAGGACTGTCAGGAAATGGTTGCATTGTAATGTTACGATACTGGACTGTCAGTAAATGGTTGCCTTATAATGTTACGATACTGGACTGTCAGTAAATGGTTGCATTGTAATGTTACGATACTGGACTGTCAGCAAATGGTTGCCTAGTAATGTTACGATACAGGACTGTCAGTAAATGGTTGCCTAGTAATGTTACGATACAGGACTGTCAGTAAATGATTGCCTAATAATGTTACGATACTGGACTGTCAGGAAATGGTTGCATTGTAATATTACGATACAGGACTGTCAGTAAATGGTTGCCTAGTAATGTGACGATACTGGACTGTCAGTAAAGGGTTGCATTGTAATGTTACGATACTGGACTGTCAGTAAATGGTTGCATTGTGATGTTACGATACAAGACTGTCAGTAAATGGTTGCCTAGTAATGTTACGATACTGGGCTGTCAGTAAATGGTTGCCTAGTAATGTTACGATACAGGACTGTCAGTAAATGGTTGCCTAATAATGTTACGATACAGGACTGTCAGCAAATGGTTGCCTAGTAATGTTACGATACAGGACTGTCAGCAAATGGTTGCCTAGTAATGTTACGATACAGGACTGTCAGTAAATGGTTGCCTAGTAATGTTACGATACAGGACTGTCAGTAAATGATTGCCTAATAATGTTACGATACTGGACTGTCAGGAAATGGTTGCATTGTAATATTACGATACAGGACTGTCAGTAAATGGTTGCCTAGTAATGTGACGATACTGGACTGTCAGTAAAGGGTTGCATTGTAATGTTACGATACTGGACTGTCAGTAAATGGTTGCATTGTAATGTTACGATACATGACTGTCAGTAAATGGTTGCCTAATAATGTTACGATACTGGACTGTCAGTAAATGGTTGCCTAATAATGTTACGATACATGACTGTCAGTAAATGGTTGCCTAGTAATGTTACGATACTGGAGTGTGGATTCAATGCAACTTATGAAATAAATAGTTGTCCCTATGTTTTTCCAAACAGGTGGTTGTATTGCTGCAAAGATGGGTCTCCCCATTAGATTGGTTTGTGCTGTCACATGTAATGACATAGTTTCACGTGCAATATCGAATGGAGATTTCAGCGTAGCACCTGACGTAACCCCTACATTAGCCCCTGCTATGGACATTCAGGTAATGTATAACGTACGCTTGAATTGTCTCAGATCTATCCCGTTATGATCATTAATTTGTGAGGTTCAAATTTAATCGTATTTTAGATATTAGTAGTGTATAAACTGACCAGTGATCCATGTGCATGCACATTTTTACCAATCATCTTCCGAAATGTGACGTAAATAAAGGATTTAACGGACATTTTAATGCTGTATCTATGTATCAGTAACAATGACTGGTCTTGTGTGTCGTTGCCAAATGCCATTGAACTATAAGTATGCAAATACAATGGATGCTCTTGAGTGTTCTTGTTTGTTCAGAATATGACACCGACTACTTGCATCCGATACTGAATGTGGTGTTGCGAGTTTAGCTAGTGGACGGGATCAGTGCTCTTACTTGTGTATGTCGCTTTCAGATACCATATAACATGGAACGTATTTGGTACGTGTTCAGTGATGGTGATACTACTTTTGTTAGTGACTTGATGAAACAGTTTGAAGAAACAGGATCACTTAAAGTACCATCGCAACTTGCAGAGAAGGTAGTACATGTATACAATCGGATCTACTTCAATCAATGTCAGTCCGTACATTTATTTCTTATTTCCGATGGATCCGTCCCATTGAGTACATCGGTTTCTTTATAGAGCAGTGTTACTCAGCACATTCATGCAGTTATCAATGATTTCCCAACCAAGTAGATAGTTGGCACACCCGAGGGATTTAGATCAACTACAATATTTGTTGTCACCATCCCACCCCTGGAGCAAGTATTGTGCCAAGATCATTTAAGTGGTTTTCAGCATCAACTCTAGCTCATTTATATGCCGGGCAAATCTAAATCTATATTCAAGGTGACAGCCTCGCCTGGTCTGTAAATCGCTTGCCTGTCCAAACTCCCTTTTATGCCTCCCGATGTTGCAAAGCCAGCGTGAGATAGTTTTGTATGCCCGTCCTACTAAGAACGGTATGTCGGTAAATAGCTAACTACTTGTATAGCTAATGTTATTCATTTTGTAAACTATCCGACAATAAAAAAAGTTTGAATTGACTTGTCTTGAGAACATCCTTGTGTGATATGACAATATTGATAATTTCACTATCATTCTTACAGATATCTGGCACAATAGTCGATACATACGTAGTATCAGATTCACTGGTGAAATCAACGATGGTTAAAGTTTGGGAAGACAATTCATATTATGTTTGTCCTCACACAGCGACAGCAGTAGCTTATCATCTCGACCATAGGTTTGTTTGATTGTTCATTGTTCGGAAATTAACTGAATAATACAGTTAAGAGTTATAGTTTCGTTGAAGTATAGCTAAACTTCTCGGACAATTGATTGTTACATACAACACAGCAACACATTGTACATCAAATTAAATATCTCCTACAACATACCCGTTTTTTTTGGAGATTTTACTTTATATATTATGAACCTTGGTGTTATTTCAAATACAATTGTATGTACTGTTTTTCACAGAAACGATTCAAACATTCCAAGAATATGTGTGGCTACTGCATCAGTAGCAAAATTCCAAGAGACTGTGAAAGCTGCAGGACTTCCGGTTGTACCTGATGCAAGAGTTGCCGCCCTTGAACGTATGGAGACCAAATATGAAGATTTCGAAAAAGGACAGGACTGGAATAAAAAATTACGGGAAAAGATTATCAGTGTTAATTCCCGATAGATATAACTTAATTTACAGTTAATACCACAGGGATATGTTTCAAACGATTTGAGGGAAATGGCTCATATTAACTTGGAACAGGCCCCTGTTGTGAATAGCCATACATATGTATAATTATATATGTGTATGAATTGTGTGAATAAACCGTAAATGTTTAATTGAATCACATATTTTTGTCTTCAGTTATTTTTGTAACCTTTCAATTTAAAACCCGACCATCTTGTTTTGTAAGACAATCTGACTTATCATTTCTTCTACGTTGTATCGTTTATTTGTAACGGAAATACTGCGAACGTTACATACTGTATAGGTAATATTTGTATGCAGCACTACCGAAGTTCATATATATTGAAACTATTCACGCCTTAAATATTAGAATATTTTTTTCTGTCGAAGTTTAACAAACACAGTTATGTTGTTGTTTGAATACACATTCATGTATGATATGATGTTAGGTTGACCAGCAACGTCTCAGTTAAACCAATTCTAACATCGTGTTTCGTAACTTTTTCACGGAAGAACTTTCTTACACACAAATACAACACACCATTACATGGAACAATTACACGTTGTTTTCTTATTATTACTTTTTTTAAAACCTTCAAGAAACGGATACTATAACATACACACGTTATATACTGTATAGCTTGTAATAATTGTTCACTTGATGAACGTGACAGGAAGCTAAGAGCAAGATCACACTCACGTCATCATTTCAATACATTGCATACAACATTTACAACTAGGAATGAATTGGCCACTCAACTGATTATTTCCTGACCACAACACAATTTTAAAGGAGAGATTAATTAGCTACAGCAGGAACCGCCAAGAAAACAACAGTCCACGAAAAATTAGGCACTGAGGTTGTGCAAGGATAAACACGCATGGGAGCAGGGGCACAATGAATGACCTGGGTCGACCATAAAACAACTAAGGAGAATTTAGGAGGACAGATTGGGGGGGGGGGGGGTAATGGGTGGAACACATCACGCAACAAGTCAAGCTAGAAAGAAAGGGGAGGAAAATAACATGAATATTATATTAAGTTAAAGAACTGCACATGGGGAAACTGGGAATTAAACAAACATCTAAAACACAAATAGAAATAATAATCATACAGCGATTTACAGCCTTTGAACTGTCAGTAAAAATACTTTTAAATCGATTTAACAGCTAACTAGTATTGTACGAAATTCGACAAAAATTCATGTTAAACATAATGGCAAGTTTAAAATTAAATATTGTGATGTAAATTGTGGTTACACACATTATGATTTGCGAACATAATCAGTTATATTAGGTATAATATCACGTTGAAGAGTACATATATATGCATTTTTGTCTTGATAAGATCACACTGTTACTCGGCCTCACTATTTTGAAAACCCTGTCATGATGGTTTTTTGTAATACGAATATAGACGAAATTCCAAAAGCCCCCTGATTTATAGGCTAAAGGTAAACCTGGTCGGAAGGTAACGAATACATATGCCCTTTTAGAACCAAACAAAGTAGGTTAATGTCGATTGTGTATTTATTGGGATTTTTCAAATATCAAAATAGCAAACACCCACTACGCCCTAAGGTGGTTGTTACTTATATATTTCTGAATTTCAAATGTATAGTCAGAACGTGAATGTCCATGTTTGAAAGCGAATTTCGGTATACCTTGTTACATACTATCATTGCAGAAAGAAAATTCGTATGTCATAAAATCCAGTGTTAAAGGGACGTAATATACCACACAATGTATATTCAACACATGTACGATACTGCTACGTTTTAAATATCGCGATGACTGTCTATAACGTGGATGACCTTCTGTTTGATCAGCATTGCTAAATTCAATCGATTGCGATGTTCAAGAATTACATTTGATTTTGCATAGAAGTATTTCATTATTCAGTATTGTATCACATGTTGATGTACGCTCTGATTTCTCTCACATGAAGTAGTATATTTCCTATCTCCGTGGTGTATTTAGGAAAAGGACAGCTGGTGGAAAGAATAATAGTAAAAATAAGCGGATAACATTGCTTACTAGTATATTGCTTGCATAAAATAAAAACAGAAATATATGCACAAATACAAACACAATGTACAAGATGCAATATAATATTGATGAATTTCAACCAACTGAATGCTCTGAAGTACACATATATAAGTACATAACTAAAGATGAATGATGTAGTCCAGAAGGAAATGCCACTAACAAATGGAATAGCCAACCAAAAGTCAAATGATACATGAATATATAACATTACGAAGTTTGTTTTGAAAACACATGGAACATTTCTTCTGAGTTAAGAACATGAATGATAATCAAGTACAGTAAAACCTCAATAATAAGACCCACCCTTGGGACCCTCGAAAACTGTTCTTCCTATTGAGATGGCCTTAATATTGAGATTGAATAAAAAGAAAAACAGTGAAAATTGTGTTCTTTATTTCGAGGTGGTCTTATGATTGAGGTGGTCTTTAGGTGAGGTTTTACCGTATACAATGACTAAGTAGATGATATGCTGTAGAATGCCTTTTGATTCTGAATAAGGTTTGACCAATGAATTTCCTTTTTCGTCCTTCGTTTTATTTGTTATTTTGTTCTTGAATTAGAGATTTGTTTACAACTGTCATTGCCATGTCCGTTTTTCCAGGACTATCTTCAAAATTGGGCTGACATTTGAAGAATCGCTTGTTCAATGATAACATAAGATGTTTCGGAATAGGTAACTGACGCTCAACTGTTGTCACCAGACTGACTAAAAGTCCAGTGGTAATAGTAAAAATCGTTACCAAGACCGAAAAATAAAGATACGAAATTGAGTACAGGTAATCTAGACCTTTAATCTGCGGCGATTCCTCGTGCATCGATTGCGAACCAGTGATATTGAGGGTGTTGTACGTCACATCCGTCACATCCATGTACGTCACCGAATAATTTGAAGACACAAAGTTTGTTTGATTGTAACATTTATCGGTTGGACCAAGTGGTAACCAAGGTGTGGTCTTCCTCCCAGTAGAAAAATTATACCCCAAAGACAACCATAGCGCGAATAAAACTCCACAGAATGTACTGATAAGAAGCCCCTTCTTTGTGGACCATTTGATGAAGATAGACATTAAGAATAATGATGTTACCGGTCCACCAATAGACCCTAGAACACTGCCTGATATTTGAGTCATTGGTCCTTTCGCTTCACTTATTGCCAACCCCACTCCAGCACAAACAATACCACTTATCAGTACAATCACTTTTGAAGCCTTTGTCAGTTTTGCATCAGACGCATTTTTCCACCTCTGACGTAACACATCTTCTGATACAACGGCTGACACGCTGCTTAGCAACGACGAGACGGTACTTAAAGATGCACTACATAAAGCTGCAAGAAACAAACCAGTAACACCTGGTGCGTGACTAAACATGTCCATCACAGCAAACGATATTATTTGATTAGGATTTGTTATTTCTCCTGAAGCTAAAGGGTCACAACCTTTGTGTGAAAAGTAAGCGTAAAGAACCAGTCCCTCTGCCATAACAAGCATCTGCAGGATAATAAAACCAATGTTTGATATGGCGGCCACTTTTTTAGCCTCGGTAATCGATTTTGTGGAATTAAGTCTCTGTACAACAGGCTGTCGACAGGCGTATCCAACGTGTGAAAAGAAGTTACCAACTATAAGTGTCCAAAATGTATGTCGTGTAAACGGACTTGGATCAAAGTCGACGAGCTGCAAGCGTCCCGAAGGCCGGTTGTAATCGAAAACGCTTTGTACACCACCGACATATATCGTACCGTAAATTAATACTGCAATGATGATAACTGTCATCATTATACCCTGAACAACATCGGTGGCTACAACAGCCTTGATTCCACCTAGTGACGTGTATAAGACGGCAATACCTGTCAGTGCCAGAATGTGGATCCATACTTGTACACCTGTCACCGACTGTAAAGCTATGGCGGCACCAAACACGACAATAGCAGCATACAAAATCATATAGACTGTACTCATAACCATGGCAACTTGACGGATTATTAGAGAACCGTGACGCATTTGTAAATACTCGTATACGCTTGTGATTTGCAGAGGATAAAACAGTGGAATAGATAGCCAATACATGGCAGAATATCCCAATGCCATTCCAATATTTGCCAACCAGTAAATAAAACCATGTACGTAGATTTCCGCTGGGTATCCAATATAAAATATTGAAGACTCAAATGTGACGACCATCGACAATGCTACGGGTAAAACTTTCATTTTGCCGCCTCCTCTGTGAAAACGAAATGTTGATAGTTCTTTTCGTTCTTTGTAAGCATAGTACATACCGATTGCTAAGGAAACGAAGACTCCAAGACCTAATAGAACATAATCCAATATATGAAGGCCTTTACCCTCAATCATAGTTGCGCGCTTGAATCTCTGATCTGATTGATCTAAGATGAATTGATTGAATTTGACACTTCACGTATGCAATGCAGTCCGCAATATTATCATAAAATACTGAACTGGAACAAATCCATGGCACTGTGTTCGTTTTAAACTTAGATGTCCGTGTTTATACATATGATTGTATGTACGTGCATTGCATAACTGAGGGCTACTTTACTGTGTTTCATTCTTGTGACGATAAATATATAATTATACATCCATTAACATATTCGAATTTGGGTTATCAGCAAAATGTTGAAGTACATGTATACACTGAACAAAATTTCAGAACGTCCACTTGGTACTTCGTCGAAATATAAGAACAGAAACAAATGTACACATTTGCGCCTATTGAACTGAAATACTAATAAAAGTGGTCAATAATACA
The DNA here is from genome assembly GCA_032209605.1 of Mactromeris polynyma. Classification (NCBI taxonomy): domain Eukaryota; kingdom Metazoa; phylum Mollusca; class Bivalvia; order Venerida; family Mactridae; genus Mactromeris; species Mactromeris polynyma. The sequence goes on from JASFXZ010000012.1 coordinate 6,812,302, forward strand.
AAATTATATATTTTTTAATTATTTTCCAAATTCTATTTGAATTGATTAATTAATTTATAAATTAAGTCATACCTGACGAATCAGAGTACAAGCATCAATCATACCGACGGCCCAGGCGCCTTCTTCAGTGGTATTAGTCGGCATATTTTCTGTTTTTCTTGTTGGACATAGAACGCGGATTGCATTGAAATGAAACTCACCTCTTACTACACAGTACACGTGTTACAGTCTTACAATGGGAGGGGCGCTTAGTGTTAAAGGGCTGTCTTAAACATTTAAAGCCTTCAATTCTCTTTACAGACAATGTATCGTTTTCCAGATAATTTCAATCCTCACGTAGTCGTTCAAAAACAGAATAATGTTTAGTTTCCACTGTTCTGCTTCAAAATTACGAATGGCAATGCCATCCGCATTTCGCCGAACAATCGTGAGAAAGTCAATACCACCAAATGCTTCTAAATGGACATGAGCTGGAAGTTGTAGAGGCCAGCAAATACATTGGTGCTACGTGAGAAAGTCAACATCACCAAATGCTTCTAAATGGACATGAGCTGGAAGTTGTAGAGGCCAGCAAATACCTTGGTGCTACGTGAGAAAGTCAACATCACCAAATGCTTCTAAATGGACATGAGCTGGAAGTTGTAGAGGCCAGCAAATACCTTGGTGCTACGTGAGAAAGTCAACATCACCAAATGCTTCTAAATGGACATGAGCTGGAAGTTGTAGAGGCCAGCAATAACTTGGTGCTACGTGAGAAAGTCAACATCACCAAATGCTTCTAAATGGACATGAGCTGGAAGTTGTAGAGGCCAGCAAATACCTTGGTGCTACGAAAACAAATATAATTTCATAGGAAACTCGTTTGAACAACATTTCCAGCAAAGCCAGTCGTACCGGCATAGGCTTCCTACGAAGGAACATGAGATTATGAAGGATGACGCTCACAAACCGGTTCGACACACACCCGTCTTGAAAAACGCAGGTACCTATCATTCATGGAAGCCTTTTAGATCTCTCATCATGATCAATGAGTTACCTGACACCATAATGCATTGCAAATTGTTATAAATTTGAAGATTGTAGGCCATCATGCACACCCGGTCTCGCAGAGCTTATTTACTGTCTACAAAGATCCCAGTACCAGTAAGGGAAGAAGAATGTTTAAGATTTAGAGCACGGTCGTTGTTAGCAGCGTATCTTTCAACAATGTTAACAGTTTGAAAGACAAATTTAAGTCCCTTTTTTTAGTTGCCTCTTATGTCATGCTGTCTGTACGTAAGTTCTATCTGGTGGTCCAACGATGGTCTTGGAGCTGAGCAAAGACCTAGCTTTGAGCTGAGGCAGTTCTAATTATTGTAGCATGTTTGTAACACATCCTTCACGTCATGTTTTGTTTACCATCGTTTGTAATAAAACTAGCAGTCCATCTTTGCACTCTTTCCAAGTTATCTACATGTACATTGAATATAGCACCGTAGTTCACCTGTGTGCGGACTGCGGAGATGTAATATAATACATGTCATTTTCTTGCAGTCAATACAGTGTGGTTTATTAAGTTACGTCGTAATAACGCCGTGATTTTTTTGGTTTTCTTTGTTATATGTGAAAATTCTTTCAAATTAATGAATTAAAATTAGTCAAAGCTATGTATGTACACATTTTTTAGTAAAATCTGAACATATCATACCCAGTAATTGAAATTTATAGAACTTTGAACTTTTATTCAGATACTCATGGCCCATTACGGGTATACATAGTAAACAATCAAACAGGTTGAAATAATAAAACATAAAGGCGAACAACAATGAAATGTATACACATGATACATATCATAACAGTACAGCATAAAGATTCGTGTCACGGTAATTTCCGTATAGATCGGACTTTATCCTGCCTAATTTATCAATGCAACTTCCGTTTAACAGTGACTTCCGGTCGGGATCAAATTAGACAAAATTTATGAATTTTTGGCAATTGACAGACATAGATGGATTCTTATGATGTGATTGCCAACCAGCCTGTTGTTATAGACAATGTAAGTAACGCTTGTGTCTATTCAATGTTATAAGGTCTGTGCAAGTCGATAAATGTCATCGCATGAGTCATGCTGAATGGCTGCAGCTGCTGCAATCTTATTTTATAGATTTTAATTATATTTTTACATCATTCATAATTAATTCACTAACTTATTCCATTTGCATTCAAATTACTGTCTGGATTGACATTTTTTGGAAATGTCTTACTATTCAAGTTTTCCCCTGTTGATATTTTGAAAGATGGAACTGTGGGCCTGGCCTATGAACTCATTAAAGACACATTTATGATTTAAGTGTGTTTCTGAACATCTTATCATAATCCATCAAATTGAAAAAATAACTTGTGTGAGGAAATCTGTCGTGTATTTTCTAAAATCATATGCCATAATGCCCACACAGAATGTTTGTCCAGTGGGCTGGACATATAATTTATAAATTTACATTTTTTCCCCACATTTTGGTCATTCTTGTCAACACAAAAAAAACATGTGCCATTTGAAGCATTATTTACTGTTTTTCTATTTCAGGGGTCTGGTATCATCAAAGCAGGCTTTGCTGGTGATCAAGTACCAAAATATCACTTCCCAAATTTGTAAGTATCTATTTTTGGTGTGCAACATCTTGCTCTAAATTCTAATTGACTATGTATTTAACTATATTTTTGGCTTAGTTCTGTGTAACTTTATTATGATACTACACAAATAAACACAGGGTTTGACACTTACTAAGGCACGTCCGAACGACATTACCTGGTTAAAAGCTGGTCTGGTCTTGTCATTCCTGTGTCTGACTCTGAGTCTCTGACTAGCCCGACTGGGCAAGTTGATAATTATTGATACTTGCTTCATACGTGCAATTAATGTACAAATCGTTCCCATAATTGCATCCTATTTGCCTGATTTTAAACATAAACAGTACGTCGGAATTCCTAGTTCTATTATTAGAAACGATGCCATGTGTAGTGAATAGCCGACTCCGAGCAATTCTGATTGGTTCACAGTAAAACTGCATTTTCTTTCCACCCAGAGTTGTCGTTCCTAGACTCACCGCATTCACATTCTCAGTTTTCCAATGATAATCGAGAGTTTGAAGACGGAGACAGTGTTTCATCGTTACATCATTAGCATAAATCTGAGTCCACGAATTATATGTAAATATTCAACTAACCATTTTATGAAAACCAGTAATTTAGTCATCTATAGGTGTGACGCAACTTTTACCACAGGACCTGTCGAAAGATAGGCCTATGTGACTGGGAGCGTGGCAGGAACGACAACTCTGAATGGAATTTGAAATATTACGACATCTAAACGTTTTTCGGACTAGTGTTTGCAAGCAGACGAATTGGACCTTTTTAAAATATGAGTCTTCGTCCGATAAAAGAGCGTTAGACACTGAAAAGTCAAGGTATAAGAAAGAGTAGGCAGAATCTAAGGAAAAACATGAAAAGGAAATCGAAAAAGGCAAAACTGCAATGAATGGGAAGACAAGACTTTTTTTAGTACAGACAGTACCTATCATTTCCATCATTGATAATTGGCTATGATCATGATGAAAATAACGATGTATACGATGTTCTGTACAATCTTGCACTCTATTGACTAAGCTAATCTGTTGGACTTGTGTACTTTCAACATATGCATGATAAACCAAATCTTAACACAATTGACATGTTTTAAGGCATATTTTGTCATTGAAAAGTTTGGTCTAGTTGACATTAGGTCAGGTTAGGTAAGTTTGTAGGCTAGCCTGTCCACTGGTCTAGTACTAAAAAAAGTTAATGTCAAACCCTGAAACAGTCATTAATTTTTTCATTATTTTGCAGTTTCTGACTTTAGTAGCACTTATAAAGTTATATGAAGCCAAGTTCATAAATTTATTTAACTTAATTTTATATAAGGGGCATCAACTGTTCAATTTGTTTTGAGGGACAAATCATGTAGGAAAAGTTCAAAACTCTCATTTAATATTATAGTTCATACAGGTTTCAGCTGCTAATCGTCGACGTTCACACTGATAATTTAGAAATGTAAAACATGTTATAAAATAATTGATTCGCTTCGTAAAATCTACAATGAAATTCATTGACTGATGGAAAAAATCTGAAACTAATCAATGTTTGGAAATTGCTTCTGATATACATTGAAATAAAAGACAACTGTAACACATTGTTGTGATCAATTATTTTTGATTTCTTATAAGGATTGCAAGCTGAAATTCCCGTTTTGCCTTTAAATTAAAAATACATATATATCATAAAAAGCTTTAGTTTAAAACTTTAAAAGCACCTAAAATCCAGGGGTATTTTCAAATATCTCAACTTCCACTAGTGAATATTGCAGCTAGACATGTCTTTGATTTGCTATTGGTCAGTCAATGCTTCAAATAACTTCATCTCTGAAACTTTGTGCTCATTCAGTAGGATACTAGGAATGATAAAGTGCAACCTCTCCAGATTAGCCACCTTTAGCAACAACCACTCTTCAACAACAGTCTCAGTTTTTTCTGTAGTCAAAATATTGTCAATCTAACTTATGTATAGCAACAATTTCTCAACAACTTTTAAAATTTACATCTCCCAATAGTTGTTACCCTTGAAAGAGGGCACTGCATTTTCTTGATTATCTTCCCTGTAACCAGGGAATAAAGAATAAAAGTTATTCTACTAAGGTTGTATAGAAAATGGATTAAGTTATAATATAATACAATGATTAAGTTATGTTCACATGTATTATGCATTTCTGAGTATACATTTTATGATCAGTATATATTGTATTTCAGTATTGGAAGACCAAAGCATGTACGAGTCATGGCAGGTGCTCTGGAAGGGGACATTTTCCTTGGACCAGAAGCTGAAGTAAGTACACACTATGCAAATGATGAATGGTGTTACATAAAATGAACATTTTACTTACTGATGAGAATCGAAAGCAAGATTTCAACATGTTCATTTAGATTTCAATTTTCGTTTGTATTGTATTTCTTTGGATTGTCATATGCAGACCATGAACTTGAAACCAAATATTTCTAAATGCATTTGACCTCTATTTAATGTGATTTATTCCATGTAACATAAATTTAATGCATTTTATTTGTTACAAGTAGAGACCAAGATGGAAGACTGTCATTGATATAGATATATTGTCTTTCAATATATCAATTTTGTTGATATGCAAACATTTGAATCAATGACAGCCCTAATCATTCCCAGTGACAAAGTTGTTTTAACACTTGTCATACCCCATTGTAATCCTTTGTCCCGGGCTGTGGGCAAGTGATTAATCATAAACACTGACATTTATGTAATTATTGGTACTTGTAGGAACACAGAGGTTTATTGACAATCCGATATCCTATGGAACATGGTATAGTGAAGGATTGGAATGATATGGAAAGAATTTGGCAATATATTTACTCCAAAGACCAACTTCAAACATTTTCAGAAGAGGTGAGTCAGATTCACAATGATATCAATTTTTATATGCGATACTTTATGTATATTTTTGAATGATTTTTTTTACACCATTTCTTAAACACAAATATGAATATTGGTAACTGATTAAATTTTGTTGTTCAGACTTCCTGAAAGTCTTCAGTGCGACGTACATGTCCAAAATATTCTGACCAGAACCAACGATTGTTTTTATGGAAGCGGTCCCATTGTACAGTAATTTTAGCAAGATAAGTAAATGTATAATCGTATTTTTAAGCTGTCAGGAGCCTTCTTGAATATCTATCAAAACACATCTTATCATGGGCTAAAAACTTCCAATAAACCAATCACTATGCATTTTACATACGACCTGTATATCATGGTGTCCTTAGACATTACAACAATGGTTCACACTGTCTATGGTCATAGTTGCCATTTGCGATAATTTTATCAAATTTGTGATTTTTATTTCCATTTGGCAATGAAGTTATGGCTATTATTTTATCAAGCACTAGCAAAAAAGCAAGTATAACTATACAGTTAACTGTAACATGTCATAAATCACATTGTTAGCACCTCAGTACATTGTCAACTGGCTGACTATAGACATCATTGATAAATACCCAGTCTGCCACCTTGTCTGGTTGTTTCTGTTGCTTCGTCTGATGTTGTAGATACAATAGTGTAATATGAATAAAAATTATGCATTGGTTTGATTGCATTTAAATATTTTATGTAAAATAACTTACTGTTTTTATCTTCTTCAGCATCCTGTATTATTAACAGAAGCTCCATTAAATCCTAGAAGAAATCGAGAAAAAGCGGCTGAAATATTTTTTGAGACTTTCAATGTTCCAGCCCTGTTTATGTCAATGCAAGCTGTGTTAAGTTTGTAAGTACTGCTGTTCTTTCATTTGTCTACACTAGTGAGCATTGGTACTGTGGCAATGTCCTGCTATTTGCTATTTAATTGTAATAACATTGAATGATGCTGAATAATGAATGAAAGGGGCCTCATGCATGAGGTAGTTTTTTCTAACTTAATTCCAGTTTCAAAATACCATTTATAGGTTTCAAATCATACAAAGAAGGAAGAACTTCAAGAAGCATTCTAAACTGTCTACATCGCTTATTTGAATTTAGCAACTCTTGTCAATGTTTCATTACATAAATATCACTTTGCAGGGTTTTCCCTTGAATTTTCTTTTAGGGGATCACCGTGTCCCCCTAGGGGCTTCATTTGTGGGTGATTTGTAAAATTTGGAGGTCATTTATACAATTGACCAGATATGATACTCAAAAGCATTTATAGAACTTGTATGAATCATTAAATTATGAATTCTAAATCAGACATTGTGAAATAGCATCGGTATCAATGGTTTGGAAATAAGCACTCGCTAGAAGATACAACATTGCTTTCGAGTTTATGTGTGCATGGACCTTGACGCTTCATTGTGTTCACAGATATCCTTAGCAACTTTCTCTTTTAAACTCTCTAACATTAAATTTTAATTTCATTTAAAAATGTATTGCATCAAACGTCCACAGTAATGTCATATGTAAACACATACATCTGCTTTGTTTGCACATGAATCTGTATTTCCTTTACATAGTGACGCAAAGTTCAAACCAAAATCAAATAAGCAGCGAAATGAGAATGTTAATTTGGATTTATGATATATATTACTGAATTGTATAAGGGAAAGTGATTTTCTTAGATATTATCTTTGATCTACTTAGAGCTATTCCAGGAAAATCTCCCTGTGTATGGAAGAAATGACAGTCGAAAATAATTGGACCACCAACAAAATATTTTTGTTGGTTTTTGATTTCCCATGAACAGATTTTGATCCCCTACTCCATAATTTTTAATTGGTTGTCATTCCTACCCCCCTCCGGAGGCATTTTCCTGGAATAGCCCATATCATTAAATGAATTCATCATACATGTTTCATATTTTTTCCTAGATATGCCACTGGTCGTACTACAGGGGTAGTGTTAGATGTTGGGGATGGTGTCGCCCATGCTGTTCCTATCTATGAAGGGTTTGCTATGCCACACAGTGTGATGCGTGTCGATATTGCAGGCAGAGATGTTACGAGATATTTAAGATTGCTTCTACGTAAAGAAGGATATGACTTTCACACATCAGCTGAATTAGAAATTGTTCGAACAATCAAAGAAGTATGATTTTCTATTACCTCATCGTATAGAACACTTGTTTGGACTAAATATACTCAAAGATGGTATATTGAGTGATAAAATCATGTTTAAAAATTTCATTTAGTGAGACAATTCTTGTGTTGAAATCTTCCTTCATTATTTGCAGTCTGTTATTGGTAATGAGATATGATGCTTCCATGTCAGAAGTAGTGCTGTGAAGTGAACACTTTCAAAGAATTAATGATATTTGCTATTTTACCACTTTTGTCAAGCTAGTAGTTTAAATAAAATGATTCACTTGAACATCAAGCTAGATTGATAAGTTCATATAAAACTTTTATGGGTAAGAATTGTTGTTTTTGTCTTGTTTGGTGGTTTCAATAGTAGTGATTTGTTATTTCAGAAAGCTTGTTATTTGTCAATAAATCCATTGAAAGAAGAGTCATCTGAGATAGAGAAGTCTCAATATACATTACCTGATGGTAGTTCTATAGAGGTAAGTTTATGGTTATTATTTTAGGATTGAATCGCTCAAAATATTGTCTATTGTCCTGGGGTTGAACCATTTTGGTGATAAAGGCAACCCATTTAACTGAAACATTCATCAATGCGTACTGTCAAAATTGACAACAGAACACATATTAGGCATTGACTTCTGGTAACTACAGCTCTGTAAAAAAAAGATTTCTTGAAATGTATTGATATTACAAAATCCATGACCGTATTGGATTGACTTGTTTAAATCAATAACATATTGATATTGTCGCTGTTGTTGTGTTTACTTAAATTAGTGTTATTTCTATAGCATGATAGCGGGGCGCCGCGCCCTGCCCCTTTTTGGCCCCGCCCCGCTGCCCTAATTAGCGCCCCTAATGCCCTATTGGCAATAATCTGTCAACTGTGTAATCTACATCCTGTAAAATGCCCCCGAGCGTCACAGCATGTGCCTTTGTTTACAATACATCGACAATCGTCTACACTGCATATAACTGGATGGTTCCCGTTACGCGTGCGGTCCGTACGATTAACTGATAGAGGCCGGGTTAAACCGTTGTACATGTAAACACGCGTGAATGGTTAGCGAGTTTGTTGATAATGCGAAAACATTGCATTTAAGCGATTGCCTTGTTTTATTTAATCGACAATGGTAATGCGAAACGAATTAAACAAGTACTATTTGCTAATAAAAAAATTAATAACTGCAGAAGACGAGGGATTTCGACGAGAAATTGAAAATTTTAGTTGACGTCTTTTTTACTTTTCTGAGGCGAGTTCGCTGGATTCTTTGGTGTATTTATAAGCATATCAGTATTCTAAAACATTCTGGTCCATTTTTGTACGAAATCACTCGGAATATATACAATATTAGACCACTTTCATTTCCTCTCACATGTAAACAAAAATTCAAGAAGGCGCTGCTCCGTCATGTGCTGTTTCGTTTTCGTGAGAATTTCGATGCTAAATCCACACGTCAGTTGCTTACATATGCCTTAACTTAACAAAAGCATATGTTTCTTCTATTATCAAGTTTGAAACAAAGCCATGTAAAATTTTCACTTGTGTTCGTCCCCAGAACGTTCGTACCGTTTGGTACTATGAAAGTTTACTGAATTAATTTGTGACATCAATATTTAGTGTATTGTGCTGGTCTAGGGAATATAATTTATATATTTTTAACAACAAAATGTTATTTATGAATGGAGAATTTAAGATTTTTTAACTTTTATGTACATGTATGGTGCTGCTAATGTCCATGCAATTAATTTAGAATTAAACAAGAAATGTTTTCATAAACCAGAGACGCCCCCACTTCCACCCTTTGTCACAATAGCAAATGCTATTATTCTGCTCATAGTTTGTGAATATAGGGAGTCATCGACACACTTCATATACACACAATATAGTCCAATAACATTTACTCAAATTTGTGGAACATTCACATTTTAACTATGATTTTGTCCCTTTGGAACGAATTTGCAACGACCAAAGTGCCCTTTTTTTGCCAGCACCCTGCCCTTTTCAAATTCTAGAAATAACACTAAATAGTTAGTTATTTAAAATAAAATACAGTATGTACCATGTACTAAAGTTCAATTTGTACAATTAATTATGATGTGGAATAACAATCCTTAGATGAAGTTAAATCCATCTACTTTGATAATATTCATTTGTGGCATTATAAACATTCCATTTATGTTAAAATTTTAATATTCAAATCTTACACAGATTGGACCAGCTCGTTATCGAGCACCTGAGTTACTGTTTAGACCAGATCTGATTGGCGAGGAATGTGAGGGTATTCATGAGGTGTTAACATATTCAATACAGAAATCAGACATGGATCTACGGAGGACTCTCTTCTCTAATATAGTGCTTTCAGGAGGTTCAACTCTATTTAAAGGTAAATCAAAGAGTTTTTATTGAAGATAAATGTCACAGAAAAGTACCAAATATGTTGAAATTGTTTCAGAATTGATCTTGTTGTTGACTTGTCAAAAAGTGTTGTATCTTCATGTCTGGTTTTCTAAACAAGATCATATTCAAAGTACTGGTATGCCAGTATATGGTGATTAGTGATCTTTTTCCTGTTTCCAATTCTGTTGTCAGCAAATGCCTAAGGCAATATTAGATTCAAAGAAAACAAAGCCATATTTTGTTAAAAAATGTTGCCAACCAGACCAATGATCACTTCTGAAGCACTTATGTATACCCAAACTGTTTGGGTTTGGATAATGAGAACACAATATTATAACATCTATACATGTTCTTTTATTTTTTGTATTTTATATGTCAGAGTATAGTTTATTTAATTGAGAATGATTAAAAACAAACTCTGAGATGATCAGCCAATGAAATCATGTTTTGCAAAGTATCTACAAATAGACTAAGACATCATGTACACAGTAAAAGTACTCTAAACTAATTTTGAATCAACAGTAATTTCTAACATTTTCTTTCTGAAAATAATGAAAGAAGTACATGTATAACAATTATAATTTGTGACTCATTGATATTTTTATATTACAGGATTTGGTGATAGGTTACTCAGTGAAGTGAAGAAATTATCACCAAAAGACTTAAAGATTAGGGTGTGTATTTTATTTAGTTTTTATATCTTCCATTTTGAATTTATTCTAAGAGACATTGGTTACAGAAATTGAAAATAATTACATGTATTTATTATTAAAAACAATCGATAAAAATACACAGTGCTATAAAATGTTAGCTGCGAAGATATACATAATTTATTATCTGCAAAGAATATAATGCTGTATGTAATAATACAAATATCTTTAATAATTTATTGTACAAGATATGTAACTATATACACATGTAACACATGTACGCAAATAGTATATATCATGTGACTGTTAACATGTGCACTGTAAATAATAAAAAAAAAGGAACAAAATTTGGTTGTAATAATAAATTAAATATCAAGTCGTTTATTTGTTTAATCTTTGGCCTCAAGAAGGACTATCTTAAGCACTCATCGCATTGTTTTTAAAGCTTCAACTCAACTCATAATGAACGACAGTCATAGTCATACATTGTATTATTGTATTGATTGTGTGATTTTTTTACCTGTATACTGTATTCCTTGTTTTATTACTGTATTGCAGATTTCTGCACCACAAGAACGACTATACTCTACTTGGATTGGGTTTGTACTTTGTTTATGTGAAGTTCTGTCAAATGAGATTGTCTATATATTTTGAATATTGAAGATGGTAGTAACTTAAGAATACTTTTGCAGCAATATTTCATAGAGTACTCTACCAATTCTATAAATAGATTTGTGATATCGACAGTTAACATCAGTTATAACAAGTAATGCCCCTTCTAGTCCTTTTTTCTACAGTGGAAAGGGTGGGGTAATGTTTTCAAACAGTCCAGTGAGTTATTATTTGGCAGCTCTTGTTTGATATTCAGTAATATGTATCTAATAACATCAGTTTATTCACTTCATGCATACACAAAACAAATTAACCTTGGATTGTGAAGAATTTTATGTGACACACAATCTCATAACTTACTCACTTTTTCAGGGGATCAATTTTAGCATCTTTAGACACATTTAAAAAGATGTGGGTTTCCAAGCGAGAATATAATGAAGAAGGAGTCAAAGCAATACACAGAAAAACTTTCTAGACGATGAACACGACTGGTTGTGTTTTGTGACAATTTTTGTGACCGCCGACTACAACAATTTGAAATAGTCAACTTTAACTTATTTTTAATTATATGAATTTTTTAGTTCCGTTACTGTAAAATGCTGTTAAGAAAGAATGTTTGTACTTTGTTTTCATGATAATGGGAGCATCATACATTCAGTAGTCATACTAAAAGGGAGCATTTGTCCATTTGTTGGAGTTGGCACTGTTCAAGCATGGCAATATGAATGTGATATTTAAGATGCTTTCGGTGGGTTATTGTTCATACATTTATGGTTTTACCTGTTGTATCTGGGACAATAACCAAGGAAGACTATAGGATTGGAGTTCAAGGTTCATGCTTGTGTTGAGGTCTTTGTCCTTTTGTTTGCTTCATTAATTAATATATCATTATGTATGGTCACGGAAACATTTTCCCATATTCTTTAAAATGTTTAATTTAAGAATTAAGCCATCATTTTTGAATGTGTGAATGATACAGAGTATTTAGTGGATATGCATTTTTCTGATAGCTGTGTTTGCCATTCTGAATAGTTGAGGCATACAGCTTCACTGTTTGGCTTAAAAATATTTATTTCTTGGCATGACAACGTGAAGTATTGATAAGTACTTTGAAGGATTAGACTGAAACAGAATAACTGTTGGAGTTCCTATCCTTACATGTTTGGGGATTGAATTCAATTTATGAAAAAAACAATCATGAACCAATTGTGCTAGATGTATTTATATAACATTCAAAAACTGTCAGGAGTTATTAGAGATATTAGCTATCATGAACATATGTGAAATACGAAAGATTTCGAGATGTGTTTTATTTTAAAAGCTATACTTGTACTAAAAGACGTTTAATATGAAAACAAGTGATCGCATGTATGCATTTTTATACGCCCATTCATAGAACTAGACATATTATAGTTTCACCTGTGGCGTATGGGTGGGTGGTTGGGCGGGCGACGCCCAGTAACTTGTCTGATCAATAACTTTATAAGCATTTGTCCAATCATCACCAAATTTGGTCAGAATGTGCGTGGGCATAATATCTCGGACAAGTTTGATAACCAGCCATAGTGCTCTAGTAGAACTGTAGAACGAGCGTATTTTTCGATAGTAGGCGCTCTAGTTAAACGCTGTATTGGTCTTTGCTTGATTTACTGCCTTATATTTATTACCCTTATGTGGTTAATTTAAAATTAATGAAAATTTCGCTGTTTGTTTTCTGGCAATTAGTTACCGATTCATGTGTACACGATTTGGTTGTATGTTTATTCCTCTGCATCAAATTACACATATATTTCATTACTGGCATATCCTGTCTTCTCTTCTTATTGTTTTTGAATGATTTGTTGATAATATGCTGTTACTATGTAGAAAAGTATTAAGTTCAACAATATTGATAACAGATTTATTACAAGGGATGTCCGAAACATGAGAAAAGCCCATTATAGATGTATATTGCGACTGCCTGAAAATGTAATATATGGTGTTTGAATAGCTGCCTTCTGTGTCTGGTCCATATACATTAATTGCTAATATCTGAAGAAAATCAATGCTATTGCACTAGTCATTACAAATTGTTGGAAAAGTTTATCACTTTTTTGATAGCCACCAATGTTATTTTGATTGCCAGTAAAAGTAATAACAAATCATACAGCCTGGTATGTGTGTCTTCCTCCTTACTTTCTGTGTACCGGTAAAATATCTTGTCCTTTATTTACAATCTTTTAAATAGTAATAAATACTTACTTAACACTGTGATGTTTAGGCACAGACTACTATGATGTCTGTGAACTCACCGGGACTTGCCTTTTCTTGAATACTCAAACTCTGGTGTAGATGAGAACATTTCTGCTATTATCATCTTGTTTCAAGATACCTTACATGTAAAATTGTTTCATTGTGACTCGGATACTCTTACTCTTTATAAATACATGTATTATATAACTTCGTGCAATAGAAATTTGTCATTGTAATGCTATGTTATTATATTGGGTTTATTATCACAAACATGGCATTGTTCCTCTCCAAGCTGACGGGAGTGAGAGTATGTTTGTACCTGATTTTGATCAAATGTATGGAGTGTACCAAGCCTGAACACACATATTTAATTTTTCTAAAATCTTGATGTAGCAATATATTGAACACAGCTGTCAAATTCATATTTAGTATGTCTTAATTATGTACTCCTCGTGTAAAAAGAAACAATTTCAGAGTTTGCAACATCCATGAAATATGCAGAAATGATTATAGATGATAATATTGAATTGTTTGATGAATTGTTTTATCTTGTTATAAAAGATGTGGCAAACTTATTCAAAGATCAAATTGACAGTTTTGTGTACTGAAGCATGTAGCTATATCAGATAGTTTCCATGTAGCTATATCAGATAGTTTCCATGTAGCTATATCAGATAGTTTCCATGTAGCTATATCAGATAGTTTCCATAAATATTGAGATTGTTTATATTCTGTTTCCATGACTTTAACCTTGTTTACTTTGTGATGTCTTGATTTGGTGACATTATTGATGATTGATATTTCGTGAGTTTTAAGGATAATAATGTGGGAAATATATGTATGACTTCAGCTTGTAAGGACTTTCTTATTTTATCATTGTTATACCTGACATCATACAGTGTTTAATAATGGTTAGAATTGTTACTGCCACATAATTTCTACTTAGTAAACATCTAGTCTGGAATAGTACTGGTATATTAACAAAAACTCATTAATTCATTCATTATGTGTTATTAAGCCAAGTGTAGTAGATTTCTTTTCATGGTGCCACGAATTGTGCTTGTGTAACAATATGTGTTCAATATAGTTCTATATTTCGGTGACGTCTAGATGCAAATACATGCATTCATTATCTGAATGTTAAGTACCATTTAAAAATGAAAATTGAAAGCACAATGAATTCAGACGAGATGCCAGTATTGTGACTTGTTACATCCTGATTGGTAATCAATGGTTCCTTATCAAGGCTCATGAAGCATTGAGGACATGACTTAATTATTAGTTCAAATCGATTTATAATTATTTAATGATAATCATAATACAATGTAGTTAATGTCCTGTTTTTTTCTATGAGTGCCAGAATGAAGTATATTTATAACTTTTCATGTTGTTTGAGGGAGCATAACTTTGTTTTTGTTGGATATCATGTTTGAGAAAATTTAGTTAAGAATATTGTTTAGCGTAGAATAAAACCATATTTGCTATGCTTTTATATCAATAATATTACCACACAATATGTATATATGTCTTATCTATGGTGTTGTTCTCTGGTACTGATTGTAAGCTTCAACCATAAATTATTAAAACATGGATCTTTGTTTGACTTGATCTTTATTTTCTTGAAGCTTCTTCCTAAATATTTACTTCAAAATTGAAGCTGGAGGCCTCCGTGGTCGAGTGGTTGTGATTGCTGACCTCACCTTACTGCTGTGGGTTACAAATCACACCCAAGATAAAGAATTTGTGATCATGTCGTCCAGCTTGGTTTTGGAAGGTCTACCCAGAGGTACGCCTGTTGTATGATGTTGCATTGTATGATTTTTTTTTAATTTGAAAATTCTTCTTCGAATTCCTTTCGGAGTTTGATAGTGGAAGTAGCAATTACATAGAACTTTTTATATCTACTGTTGTGTGATACTCTGTTGTTCACTTGTGGTAGACAAAACTGTAGATATAAAAAGATCTATGTTATTGCCACTACCAAACTCCCAAAGGAATTCGCACAACAGTGAATTAACACAACATCTGTTTCCATTAAGGTGTGAAACATTGAGAGGAATTCCACCTTAGATTTTAAATCAAAAGGCAGTAAATGTCGGCTCTAAGGATATATTCCATTTTGTGGTAAACTGATCTGCGAAGTCCTCACTTCAAGCTTTGAAGAGAATTTATATTTCTGATGGGTTTGACCACAGGCATTTATTCACTCACGTTATTTTACAATAATATGGCTATTTAATGACATTTAAATTGTATATTGAATATTAAAGGATACATACATGATATATAAAATGAAATGTGACGTTGAATAAGTTAAGGGAGACAACCGCGTTGGATATGCATCAGTTTACACGACAATGTAATTGTTACGCGACACCAAAAGGGGAATTTTGCATTGTGATTCCAATAGTATTCTGGTAATTGAGCTACTATTAAACTGTCAGCCACTGTTCTATGACTCACATCGAGCAGTTTTGAAATAATGCATTCTGCTTGATTTCACTGGATGAATAAAGTAAGTAGACACTTCTCATTTTTGCGAAAAATGATGCAAATCTTGCAAGATCCCGTGTCTATAATAATTTCATTTCTTTTAGTTTTATAAGCTTTTTGCTTGTATTTTCGCGGTACTTACGAAATTTCGTTATTGAAGAAAAGTTAACTTTGGTTTTTTCTTTTGTGTTCAGCTTCTTCTTTCAAATAACTAATGCTGACAATATCCTTTCTTTTCCGTATTTTTCCTATTATGCCAACTTGTTTCAATCATCAATGTAGGCTATTTGTTGTTGTCAAAATACCCCGAAACCGAAAGTAACGCGAAAATAGGAGCAGACACTATATAACTATAAGTCAACTAGATTAAATCAGTGGTTAAATTGTCATCTTGTTTTATTGAATATAATAGAATCAATATAGCTCCTATTGAATTCTTGGATCACTTTTGCTGTTAAGTGCCCATAATCATTGTTCACTACAAGTGCAGTTGACATTAATAAAGCCAGTAAGTGGTCTCTTGCCCTAGACAGACTGGAACAATACAAGGACTCTACCAGTATGGGACACTTCCATATTTTTAATAGCGTTTCGTAAAAGAGTCAAACGTTCTTGACTGACGTCAATATTAGGCCATAATTAAAAAAGTATTTGTTTGCCCTTTACCGACCCTAGATTTTAGAGGTGGGTAGGTAGGTAGGAAAAATATTTTATTTTATTGTGGAAATTTTAATATGTTTTAGTCGAAATGTATTGTTCATGCTTGGTAATTTCGGCACGTGGTACATTGGGTGGGCGGGTACAGTAAAATAATTGTAAATATTAAAAAAGATACGATTAAATGACATGTGGTTGTCAAAAACATGGTTAACATAAGCTCGGAAAAATTAATGTTGGTAAAAAAACTAAAATGAAAGCAAAATTGACACCTTTATGTGTACTTAAAATTTAATACTTTATATAGCCCGTCTGTTTTAGTGAGTATGAGCACGAGGCTTTAATAATTGTTGATGAAAATATTATAAGGGCAACTATGACCATTTTTGTGTCATACTTTTTTCTAACTTTGGGTTCCACAGTTTTTCTAGCAAGAGGAAGTTATCATAAGGCAAACATAATGAAACAAAAATAGTCATTGTTTTGTAACTAAGAAGAACAAACTGCACACATCGTAGTGTGACATAATGGTGTATAGTCGGGTTAATAACCAAAATAAAAATAAAAATCCGAATTTTGCAATAATTTTTTTTGAGTCGGCGGCCAAATCTCGGGTCGGTCGGTAAAGGGCAATCAAACCTAATTTTAATTTAGGCCTTACTCACAATTATTCGCATGGTATGGTCGCCTAACAAGTTCCAAGTTGTTCCTTTAACATTTACATTGCTCGAAGTACTCCGCACCTCGAAAGGCATACGCCCTAAATAAAATTTTAGATCTGTCTTTACCTATATTGTCAAAAGTATTCAAGTTACTCAATCCTCAATAGCTTGTACTATTTCTGACCCTCTTAGTTTTCTGTTTGGTTAGACGTGCCCAAAACCATCATGCTTCAAAATCAGGGCTTTTTCCAAATGTTCCATGGGGCGGAATTCCACCCAATTCCCAATGAAAAGTTGGGTCCATTTTGAAACTGTATGATTGTGAGAGAAAAATCCGGCAATAAGCTAAACAGTCTTGATCATCGTTTTCAATTAAATAAGCCACTTCCAAAAATATTTGTAATATCTTTGAGAAACTTTTCAACTAGAAATTGAAGTGGTAAATCCGTTAATTATAAACTGTTAAAAAAACTTTTGAATTGGTTCATTTTTCACTATTTTGACAATTTACCATTATAAAGTACCCAATTTGACTAGGGGTCTTTTTCCAAAAGAACCTAGAAAAGGCCCAGTAAAAAAACAATGGAACTTCTTGTTTTCAAAGTTTAACCTGATCATTATTCTGTTCAAAGCATTTTTGTATGTGTATGGTAAATAACAGTAGTAATAATACAAATGTAGCTACATTTTTGTGAGCTTTTAAGATCGTTGGATGTCATGCGTCGTCTGGCGTCTGTCAACATTTTCTTTGAACAACATCTCCTATAACGCTGAATGGAGTTTGTTCTAACTTTACAGGAACGATCTTTGGGTGGATCTCTTTCAAAATTGCATAAATTGTTCTGATCTGCTGCATAAATAGGCCACATGAGCTGAAAATAAACTTGATGAATGCTGTTATTAAGAGCATACATGTATATTCTTTCCACAGACATGAGTAACCCTGACAAGTGTCCTGTATTGATTGACCAGAATAGAAACACTATCGGAGCAAACTTCACGTGTAAAAAATCTTCAGGTAATTACAATATGTAGTATTTCCAGGTTTTCATACTGCTTATTACAATATGCAGTATTTCCAGGTTTTCATACTGCTTATTACAATATGTAGTATTTCCAGGTTTTCATACTGCTTATTACAATATGTAGTATTTCCAGGTTTTCATACTGCTTATTACAATATGTAGTATTTCCAGGTTTTCATACTGCTTATTACAATATGTAGTATTTCCAGGTTTTCATACTGCTTATTACAATATGTAGTATTTCCAGGTTTTCATACTGCTTATTACAATATGTAGTATTTCCAGGTTTTCATACTGCTTATTACAATATGTAGTATTTCCAGGTTTTCATACTGCTTATTACAATATGCAGTATTTCCAGGTTTTCATACTGCTTATTACAATATGTAGTATTTCCAGGTTTTCATACTGCTTATTACAATATGTAGTATTTCCAGGTTTTCATACTGCTTATTACAATATGTAGTATTTCCAGGTTTTCATACTGCTTATTACAATATGCAGTATTTCCGGGGTTTTACAAACAATTCCACCACAGCTGCTATAGAATATTATAATTAATCCTTATAAATACACAATAATTTACGATTTATTGAATGATTGAAACTATCCAAATTTAAACGAATATTATTGTTTACCTGCTTTGAAAAAAAATCGAATGCTCCACACAGAATAAAGATAGAATATTTTTTATAATTGTTTTTGTTCGTTTGTTTTATAGCACTAGTGGGTCATTCAATTCGCAAATCATTTTGAAAATTTGATGGAAATGAAATTATATGCTTAGAAGTTTAATTACTGATTTTTTTGTTTTCATTCAGACTATATTTTGTATTGCATAAATATGTGTATTTAGTTTCACATTATATCCCTACTACATGTAATCTGTCAGACATTATGTTTTATATTGCATGTTTTGTGAATCATATTAATTACTGATTGTATTCTAGATTCACAGTATCTTACACAATGTGACGGCATTCCTAGACCAACACATAAACAGTCTGTAATGAAATCCCCCACGCGGACCAAATCTCACCCAAGTTGCAGTGGTAAGTATTGCTCACCAGTCAACATTATATTGTCACTAGCATGGAATTTGCAAATTGCATGTACTGATAATTAGTAGTTGTAAGTATGGAGTCAAAAACTCGGTCAGTATTAAGTATTTGTTAAATTTCCAGGTTTATCTCAATCCAAGTGTTGATTTGTCATTAAATGCTTTACCATGTAATATATCAGTTGAAGGAACTGCTTCGAGCCATACATGTTAGAACCGTACATTTATTATGCCCCCTGCCATTCTTCTAAAGGGCTTAAAGTGATACCCCTGTCTGTCTGTTCGTATAAAATTTAAAAAATTTGGTTTCCAATCACCAACTCATGCGAGGATGATTGGATTCAATTCATATTGGACATATAAGCACCTAGTTAAGGATAAATGTTGTTGCCAAGTTCTGTGTAATAAAACCTGAATTATTATGCCCCCACTCTGAAAGGGGGGGGCATATAGATTTGCCCCCTTCCGTCCGTCACAAAATCTTGTGTCACTCATATCTCCAAAAGTATATGAGCCAGAGTCATACAACTTTACAGGAATGTTCACCAGCATGTGAAGTTGTGCATCCGGAGTTTCATGTATGGTTACGCCCAGTAAGTGCAAAGTTATAGCCCTTGACTTAAGTTAAAATATAGCCTACAGACTATGCAATCTTGTGTCGCGCATATCTCCAAAAGAAATTGAGTCAGAGTCATAAAACTTTACAGGAATGTTCACCAACCTGTATAGTTGTGCACCTGGGGCTTCATGTTTGGGTATGCCCAGTTAGTGCAAAGTTATGGCCCTTGATTTATCACCTTAATCAGTAAAGTTGTTCACTTGATAGTTTTGATAACCATTCACAAACTATGAGCAGAATAATAGCATTTGCTTTTGTGACAAAGGCGCAAGTGTGGGGCATCTGTGTCCTATGGACACATTTCTAGTTTCAACTGATTTGGATCTCAGTATTATGTATTTCTTGAACTGTAGGTCTTATCTTTGACCTCACACAATGTAAATATTTTAAAAGATTGTCTTTTTTGAAATAATAGCTGTATTGTTCAATCTTAGATGAATCTGTGACGTCCAAGACAAAAGAGCATTCGTCTGATGGTGCCGATCCAGTATCCAGTTGTCTAGATATCAATGGTATGTACAGATATATAGGTAGGATGAACTGTTTTGTCTTGCTTGTTAAATTCATTGCTCTACAGATTTGGCAGTGAAAATAAATATTTGGCTTTTTTACAACTAAAATAAAAACTTCTTATTATAACAGTATATAACTGAAAAATTATTATTATTAAGGAAATATGCAATCCTTTGATAATAGCCTGAGTTTATTTTACTGATGAAGATAATGCATGATTTATATATACAGAGTTGTCTGATCTTGAGGTCCAGAGAAAACGTGTTTGTCTTGTGAAATTGTATGCTTGGATAAAAGATGAAATGACGAAGACTGCAGCTGGGACGATCGCCAATTATCTTTTCGAGAGCGAGTGTAAACTTCTTTCGGCTGCTGCACACGAGAGTATACATCGTTGTAAAAGAAGACGAGAAGCTGTTGAGCGGCTTTTGAAGAAGGTATTGTTGCTAGGAGAGTGCTTGCACAACTTACCTGTGTGTTTTATGTGTTAAAGGAATAGTACAAGTCATTGATTTCTGTCGTACAGAGTTAAACAAGCCTGATTATGACTTACAATTCATGGCACCATTCTAAAAACCCTTCAATGCAAAATTACAACTTTTCAGGAGGTAAAAATCAAATTGAAAAATTAGTTCCAGCTTTTTGGAATTCTCTCTTCTGGTAAATTTAAAGGAGTTCCGTAATTTTCTATTTTCAAGTAACTTTCCTTGTTTTGGTAGTATGTTTGTGAACCATCAATCTAAAATCTGTATTAATCATAAAATAACTAAACATTAGTGTCTGGATCTTTGAACTGATGACAATTTTAAAAACTGGCCACTTTGAAATGTCTGAATCTGCATGTTAGGCTTTTTAGCACAAAAATGATCTCGTCCAATCAGAAGTAGGTACTTTGTCACCTGACCATTTTTCAGACAATAGAGCTGTGAGTTAAATGTTTATTACAATGTCAAAATAAAAATGTAGTTGTAGATAATAATCTGATGTTTAGTTAAAATGACCATGTAATTGTAAGGTGAAGTTTCTTGATCGGAATCCTCATATTTATGTTGATAACATTTTGAGGGGTTTGACTCAAAACTACTGTTACTCTGTTGTGTGAAGAAACATATTCCATGATTTGCACCAAACCCCACATTATATTTATCTTGACATCTTAATGAACAATTATTTAAATTGCAAGTATTTAATATTTAAAGCCACATTTCTATAAATACAGTCCAGTTCAAACTTGTAAAATAAGACATCACCACCAAATACATAGTTCTAACATATCAAACATTTGGTAACATATATAAGTATGATTGTTTTATGTCAGGTATTGATGGGTCCAGCCAGTATCTATGATGTATTCATTTATGCACTAAAACGCCAGGAGGATACATATATTGCTGACAGACTTGCTGCCGAAAATGTATCAGATAAAGACATTGCTGGTTTGTAATTTTTTTTTAAAATAATTCAATGACTGACCAGTTACCAATTTCCAGCTTGAATTACACCTAAGGTATATTTGACATTAGTTTGAATAATGTATGTTATAATAAGTAATGCAGTTTTAATTTGCATATTTGCAGTTTCTAAGTTTGTCATAGTGTGTATATTCAGTAAGACTGACTCTTTGATGCACAATTGATGAATGTTTAGCAAGTTGTTATGCCCCCACTCTGAAAGGAGGGTGGCATAAATATTTGCCCTTGTCTTTCCATCCGTCTGTCTGTCCGTCTTTTGGTCCGTTACAAAATCTTGTGTCACTCGTATCTCCAAAAGTATATGAGTCATTAAACTTTACAGAAATGTTAACAGCATGTGAAGTTGTGCACCTGGGGTTTCATGTTTGGCTGTGCCCAGTTAGTGCAAAGTTATGGCCCTTGACTTAGTTAAAATATAGCCTACAGAGTATGCAATCTTGTGTCACTCTTATCTCCAATAGTATATGGGCCAGTCATTAAACTTTACAGGAATGTTCACCAGCATGTGAAGTTGTGCACCTGGGGTTTCATGTTTGGCTGTGCCCAGTAAGTGCAAAGTTATGGTCCTTGTCTTAGTTAAGATATAGCCTACAGAGTATGCAATATTGTGTCACTCATATCTCCAAAAGTATATGAGCCAGAGCCATTAAACTTTACAGAAATGTTCACCAGCATGTGTAGTTGTCCACCTAGGGTTTCATGTTTGGCTGTACCCAGTAAGTGCTAAGTTATGGTCCTTGACTTAGTTAAAATATAGTCTACATGTAGAGTATGCAATCTTGTGTTGCACATATCTCCGAAAGTATTTGAGCCAAAGTCAAGACTGTACTGGAATGTTCACAAGCATGTGTTATATTGCACCTGGGGATTCATAATTCGGTGAGCCTAGTAAGTGCAAAGTTATAGCCCTTGACTTATTGAAAATATAGCATACAGAGCGTGCAATTTTGTGTCGCGCATATTTTCAACAGTATATCAGGTACACTCGCCAAACTGTACAGGAATGTTCACCAGCCTGTATAGTTGTGCACCTGGGGTTTCATGTTTGGCTGTGTCCAGTAAGTACAAAGTTATGGCCCTTGACTTAGTTAAAATATAGCCTACTGAGTATGCAATCTTGTGTCGTGCATATCTCCAAAAGAATTTGAGTCAGAGTCATAAGACTTTACAGGAATGTTCACCAGCCTGTATAGTTGTGCACCTGGGGTTTCATGTTTGGCTGTGTCCAGTAAGTATGGTCTTTGACTTATCACCATAATCAGTACAGTTGTTCAATTGTTAATTTGGATACCCATTCACAAACTATGAGCATAATAGCATTTGCTTTTGTGACAAAGGCTGCAAGTGGGGGCATCTGTGTCCTATGGACACATTTCTAGTCTTTTGTATGAAGCAGTGGACACAAAGTAGTGGTCTCGGTAAAGTACAAATATATACAGCAATGATAGTACGTTCTGTCATAAATATTTTCTCTTTGTCCTGCAGTTTTTGTTGAGTTAGAGCAATCGTCTTTGGGGAAATGCCAACGCCCAGATCATCATTCACCTCGTCTCACATTCTCAACAAGTGATCAACACACATTACGTTATCATCTGTATGATAAAGACATAATAGAACAAGTGAATGACCACTTTCTGTCTTTGCTGATCTTCAGTGTTCGGGAACATACAAATGTAGTTAATTGTACATTAGAAAAAGAAAAGAAAGCAAAAGCTCTGATTACAACAATGTGTAAATGTGCTGACGATATATACAAAGATTTCTGTGAGATTTTAGTATCAATTGAGGAACCTCATGTTGTGCAGAAACTGGAGAAGAAAGTTTGTGACTCAATGAAAATTAAACAGAGAAAGAAACGAAAGTCAGCTACTGCTGGCAATGAAGGTTTGTATATACATCAGCTTGATTTGTATTCATTGTGTTCTAATTGTGTCTATAACATTATCACTCTTTTCTATGAAAGTCAAAGGTTTGAAAAAATACAGAAAAGGGTATTGCTTTTAAGCATATAAACTGCAATGGAATATAAAACCTTAAACCTGAGAATGTGTTTTTTCTTTCATCCAATCACATGTTACATTATGTGTACAAATCTCATAAATTCTGAATGTTTTTGAAATTTCTAGATTAAATTCCCAAGAATTATTAGTCAAATTCCCAAGAAGTATTAGTCTAGCTCTTCAAGGGTTAGCACACTACAATACAACTCCGGCATGGATTGGGTATGTAACCTCATTATGTTAAACCATTATGATCATTCTTTGCCATACATAGACATAGGGTTACCGTGGCTAGCTTAGCTTTAGTTCAATAAATGGTATCTTAGATCAAAAGCAATTTGTGTAATTTCAGACACAGAGGAATCAGAGTCACCATCCATGAAACGTCCGTGTATGTCTTCTACAGTGGAATATAATCTTGTCTCATCACTACGTAATTCCCCGTCCTATCTTCAACAGGCAGTTAATAGTATCGGTAGGTATATATATACTACTTGTTTATTGAATGTTCGAGTCTGTTTAAAGTATACCTAATATTTCCTTATAAACGCCCCTCCCCTATTTAAAGCACCCCCCCCCCCTTTTAAAGAAATTAACAAAAAATTATTACTTTAATTCGTCATTCAATCCAATGTATCGAAGAAACAAACTGAATGTTCACACAATAAAAGTATTAACTAATAACTATAGAAAGTTAAACTTTTAGCACTTGAACTGTAAAACAGTCAACTATTGGTAATTAAAATTAAAAACTCTGTGAACTGAGGCAAATGACAAAAGTCACGTAGGCACATGCAAGACATGCAGTACTGCTATATGTGATTATGTGATGTTATACTGTGCTATATATGATGTAATACTGTCGGGCAGATCAAAGGGGTTAGTTTGGAAGATATTTTAGGCTAGCAAGTGGAAGTTTCGACACTTTAGGTTTAGATCAGAGATTGGAGAGTGGCTATCCAATACCTTACTTGTTGTAAAAGATGCATAGGAGACTTAACCTTTATTTAACACCCGCGCCCTACCTTCTAAAAATGTAACGCCCCCCCCTCCCAGGGGCGTTTACGAAATTTGTTCCATTACTTGATTCATGTTATTTAGGTCAATCTACACGACTTTTGTATTTATATTGCAGGATTTGATCTTGAAGTTGTCAATAAAGGCTCCATTGTCATTCAAGTAGCAGCTAAGAACCAGGATTCTTGGCTTCAGTTAAAAGAAAATTGTAGAACAGGAAAAATCAAGGACTTTATACCAGCTGTGTATAGAAATGAGGACATGAAGGAAGTAATGGAAGAAGGAGAATATAGAATCAAGTTTACCATTTATACCCTACCTTCTTCCCCGGAATCTGAAAGTAATTATACTAGTTAATATATCTTGTACAGTTGAACCCCGTTATGTCGACATCGGTTATATCGACATTCCGGTT